>CM035120.1:86289153-86889153 GCA_020205555.1 Panax stipuleanatus | reverse complement strand
TGATTTGGTGTTCACTTTCTAATATAACATACATCTACCCAATGAATAATGCAAAATAACCTACAATTTAAATTAAAATAAATAAATCTCCCTTACAACAAGGGTTACAGCCTTTTTAAAATAATCCCGGGTTACTCTAACCATGACATGAATATAATAAGTGCGAAAATAAAAACATAACAGTTAAGTCTTAGTACAATCATTCTCAGTTAAATAAAAACAAGTCTTCACTTGCTTTGCTTTCCCTTGCCCTTACTTGTAGACGGAGCATCAGCGTTATCAACCTTAACTGAAATTGTTAGTTAATGCAAGAGTGAGCAAACCACAGCTCACTGGAGTTTAACAATAATATATACATAAAAGGATATCTTTCAAAGAATCTGAATAATATGATTCGCTTCAACAATAAAGAATTGAATAATAATTCTTTCATCGCAATTACAATTCAAAAATAAAATTTATCTGAGTGTCATAAGACCTTTGAACTCTTGTCCTAGGTTATAAATATTTCTATTTAAACCTTTAACAGACAATAAGACTATGGACCTTAACTCGTACTTAGGGGGATCAGCCCTTTGTACCATGTATTGTGCACAAACATCTTAACGCTATGCGTAATCATCTTCCTTAATAATTAGGGTTGTTCAACTCAGTAATTTGTATTCAAGTCCGCACCAAAGAAAGTTTGGTTTGGATAAGCTTACAAGGGTAATTTAGAATTCACGTTCATCAACTAAGGATTAGTCTAATCGACTTCCAATAATTCATAAATAAAAGAATTATGAATTAGCATATGCTTTAGAATCAACGTAAAGCATTTAAAATAATAACTGGATCTTACTTGAACGATAAGTTAAGATCATTTCAATTAAATAAACAATTGTCCAATACAGAAATGGAATGGACATTCTCAACAATGAATATATGAATTCAAGAAATTATATAGAATTAATACAAGATTAGGGTTTAGAAAACTTGCATATAATTAACGAGTTTAGGGTTTAGAAGACTTGCCTTACGCGCAAGCTACTTAACTCAACCACGTACTTTAACACTTCCTACATACATATATATTCAATCACAATAACCTAAATTAGTTAACACATAACTAATTCACATAAGTGGTTAACCCTCATGGTTAACCCACTCTAATTAAATAAATAATAATAATTAACTATCACATAGTTAATTACATCACATTCGTAGTCACATAATTAAATTATGTATTTAGCTAAATTATAATTAAACAATTATAATTTAAACACTTAATCAAATTATAATTACCATTTAAATTATAAATAATTATAATTTAAAATCAATTAAACTACATCATGCATTTATAATTACACAATTTATAATTAATTATGTATTTATCCATTTATAATCCATAATTAAACATGCATTTATTAAATTATAATTACATAAATTATAATTTAAATTAACATCTAGTAAATCAACTTCTATACATTATAATTTCACAAAATTATAATTTAAATTAAACATTTACTCTTAATTATAATTAATCAAATTATAATTAAGTAACTCATTTTAATAATAAACAATTATAATTTAATTAAGGTTTTCAAAACTCTTTTCTCTAATTATGAAATTGTCCAACTCATACTAGCAACATGTTATAGCCACTGAAATCATGCTCATTATTATAACCAATTATCATAAGCTGTCAAATAAAACTGCACAAGTAAGCAAAACTCACTGCCCAAGCAATGTGCCCGGCGCAGCTGCGCAGCCAGCTGCCTTCAAACCGGCGCAGCTGCGCAGGGAAGGAATCTGGGATAGGCTAGTGGCGCAACTGCGCTGCTCTTGGCTTGGTTGCCGGCGCAGCTGCGCAGCAGCTCGGCCAGACGCAGACAGCCACGACCCTCTGTTTAACCGATCAACCCAAACAATCCAACAACGCCAAAAATACAGTACTATAGACTCTGTAAAAATTTATATACGCTATTACACATATATAAAGCATGCTTCCAAACATAAAATCATTTAAACAATGATAATCACAAGTTTTAAAAATCCATTTTGGCCATTTTCATGAAAACTCATATTTTCTCAAAAATAATCTACTGTAACTATTTTTCTCCATCAATTCGAACTTATATACATGCATTACGTACGAAGTTGAAGATAGCATCAAGTAATTACTTAATAAGCATATTAACACATACCAATTGCATGAATTTCTCAATTAAATTTAACCAAACTCATGAAATTCCATATGAACTCATATAAATATAAATTCTCTGTTAAAATATATTTCTACAGTAATTTGATTTCTGAAAATCCTTTCATACAATTACTACCAATAACACATGAACACAATCATATATATAAAATTCATGACTACAACTTTCATGAAAACTAAATTTTTGACAGAGAATAAAATATAAAGAATATAGAATTCTAACCTTTCTAGCAATGAGTGTAAAGAAAAGATTATTATGAGCTTGAGTTCTACTAATTCTTTCTCCTTCTTTTCTTCTCTAATATTCTCTGCTCTTTCTCTCCTTCTCTTTTCTTTGTTTAGACTTAGGATTATAACACTAAAGTATATACAATATACATATAATAGAATAGGTAACTCCCATATCATAATTATATACTAACTACTACTAATTACGTAAGTTACAAAATTCAAAAGCCAGCTTGGCTTGTTTGGCTACAAGAAAATTAGAAACTAGTTTTACTAACTTAGACATGGTTTAGGTAAATTAGGTTTAAGCTAGTGTAAGGGCCCTGTTTGGCAACAGTCATTTAAAACAAAAGCAAGGGCTTTGTTTGGTAAAAATCATTTAAAAATCCTTTTCTTTATTTTAACAAATTATTTAACACATACTTTTGATGTCACATTTTAATTAATTAAATATTAATCATCTAATTTAATCAATTAAAATCTAACATCAATTAATCACATAAAATTGCCACATAATTATAATCACTTGCTAATTATAATTCATGTAACACTTCATCACATAATCTCATCTAATTCAATTATCTCAATTAAATTAGAACTAATTTCATAAAATTAATATACATTAATTAAATAAATATTACACATTCATTTAACTAATATATAACACTTAATTAAATCACTCCATAAATCACATAATTTATTTATTTAACTCAATAAATAATTTACATGATTTTATATTTTATTCAATAAATATTTAAAATTAAATATAAAATCTCAATCGTTACAATCTTCCCTCCTTAAAAGGATTCTGTCCCCAGAATCACACATAAAATTTTTCTCGTCTATTACAGCACCAGTTTTATTTGTGAAGAAGAAGGACGGGTCGATGAGACTTTGCATCGACTATCGAGAGTTGAACAATGTGACGATCAAGAACAAGTATCCGTTACCTAGGATAGATGATCTATTTGATCAATTGAAGGGGCAAAATATTTTTCTAAGATAGACTTGAGGACGAGATATCACCAGTTGAAGGTGAGGAAGGAAGATGTACCTAAGACAGCATTCAGGACTCGTTACTGACACTACGAGTTTCTGGTGATGTCATTTGGGTTAACGAACGCGCCGGCGGCGTTTATGGACATGATGAACCGTGTATTCAAGAAATACTTAGATAAATTCGTAGTCGTGTTCATAGATGATATCCTAATCTATTCCAAGACTAAGGAGGATCATGCTGAACACTTAAGGTTGGTATTGGAGGCATTGAGGAAGGATAAGTTATACGCAAAATTTTCAAAGTGTGAGTTTTGGTTGGAGAAAGTTCAATTTCTGGGTCACGTGATCGACAAGGACAGAATCTCCGTGGATCCAGCAAAGGTGGAAGCGGTACAAAATTGGGAACAACCAAAGACACCGACTGAAGTAAAAAGTTTCTTAGGACTGGCAGGCTATTACAGACGGTTCATTCAAGTTTTTTCGAAGATAGCAGGAACGTTGACGAATTTAACGAAGAAGTCTGTAAAATTTGTCTAGACAGAGAAGTGTGAAGAAAGTTTTCGGGAGCTTAAGAAAAGATTGAGTGACGCACCGGTGTTGTCTTTACCAGACGATACTGGTGATTTCGTAATTTTCAGTGATGCGTCGCACAAAGGACTTGGTTGTGTGCTTATGCAACATGGTAAAGTTATTGCGTACGCATCGCGTCAGTTGAAGGATTACGAGAAGGGATATCCTACCCATGACCTGGAATTGGCAGCGGTAGTATTTGCCCTAAAGATTTGGAGGCACTATTTATATGGTGTAAAGTGTGAAATATATACCTACCATAAAAGTCTGAAGTATATCTTCACGCAGAAGGAGTTGAATATGAGACAGAGAAAATGGTTGGAACTAATAAAGGATTACAATTGCGACATCTTATATCATCCGAGGAAAGCTAACGTAGTAGCTGATGCGCTAAGCAGAAAGTGCAGTGGTCGGTTGGCAATGCTAACAGCTCAAGAGGAGTTAATAAAGGAGATGGCGAGATTGGAACTCGAGATAAAAAGTCCGAGGGAGCCAGATGGGAAATTGTTCACAATGGAGGCTCATCCGATTCTATTGGACAAAATCAAGGAAGCGCAAGGCAGCGATGAAGAATGTGAGAAGGTGAGGAAAAGAATTTTAGATGGAGAAGAGCTTAAATTCAGCGAGGGTGGTGATGGACTGTTAAGATTTGAGAAGAGAATTTGGGTGCCAGCGGTATCTGAATTAAAGGAAGAAATCTTGCAGGAAGCTCATAGCTCAAGTTACTCAATCTATCTGGGAAGCACAAAGATGTACCAGGATCTTTGCCTACATTACTGATGGCCCAATATGAAAAGAGAAGTCGCAGGGTGCGTCAGCAAGTGTTTAACATGCCAGCGAGTCAAGGCGGAACATCAGAAACTGAGCAGGTTACTTCAACCTCGAGAAACTTCAGAATGGAAATGGGAACATATCACGATGGACTTCGTGGTAGGACTTCCAAATACACTAGAAGGGTTACGATGTAGTTTGGATGATCGTTGATCGATTGACCAAGTCAGCGCATTTCTTGCCAATTAAGATCAGATATACCTTGGATCAGTTGGCAAAGCTTTATATCAAGGAGAACGTTTCCAGGCACGGTGTGCCTGTATCAATTGTGTCAGATCGCGATCCGTAGTTCACAGCTAATTTTTGGAAAAGCTTTCAAGAACGCATGGGAACGAAACTGAGGTTGAGCACCGCGTATCATCCTCAAACAGATGGGCAGAGCGAAAGAACTATCCAAACGTTAGAGGACATGCTGAGAGCATGTGTTATGGATTTCAAAGGAAGCTAGGATGACCACCTACCGTTGGTGGAATTTGCATACAACAACAGTTACCACGTGAGCATCGGGATTCCACCTTATGAAGCTTTATATAGAAGGAAATGTAGAATGCCATTGTGTTGGGATGAAGTAGGAGAACGTAAATTGCTAGGGCCAGAATTTGTGCAGCAAACTGCGGATGTGATCAAAATAATACGAGCGAGATTAGTGACAGCTCAGGATCGACAGAAGAAATATGCTGATTAACATCGGCAACAACGAGACTTAGATGTCGGCACTTATGTGTTTCTGAAGGTGTCACCTTGGAAAGGGAAAATAAGATTTAGGAAGAAGGGAAAACTTAGTCCCATATTCATCGGACCCTTTGAAGTGTTAAGACGAGTCGGTGAGGTAGCTTATGAAATAGCTTTACCTCCGGAGTTAGAACATATACACAACGTGTTCCACGTATCTGTTTTACGGCCTTATAAACAGGATTACAAGCATGTCATAGAGTATGAACCCATTTAGTTCGAAAAATACTTAACCTATGAAGAGTTTCCAGTACAGATAATTGATAGAAAAGAACAAGTGTTAAGAAATAAGATAATACCTTCTGTTAAGGTAGTATGGAGGAACCACAATGCCGAAGAGGCTACGTGGGAACTCGAGGAGAAAATGACAAAAAAATTACCCTAATCTTTTTGTTTAACTTGTAATGATTCCGGGCACGGAATCCTTATAAGGGAGGGTGAATGTAATATTCGAGATTATTATGTCATTTAACAATTATTAATAAACGAATTTATGTGAAATTCTTGTGTGTTTTCTTTTATTAGCTGTATATGTGTTATACATACATGTGTTATTTTCTGATATGTGATGAGGAGTATTTAAATGGTTGGTTCAGTTTAATTCAACTATTTAAATTGGTTAAGTATGAAATTAATTCTATTAATTTTGTGCGAATGGCTTTAAAGTATGAGTTTGAGTTTGGAGCGTAATTTAGAGACGCGAACTGCGTATTTGAGTCTGGAACGTCAAAATTAGTCAGGATAGACTGTAACCACAAAAATGTGTCACGGTTGACTTTTTGGTCAAAGTCAACCAGGTTGACTTTCTCAGGAAAAAAGTCAACTACAAAATTTCGGAGATGAATTGGACGAAACGGATAGTTCCATGACGTCCGAAACTTCGACTTTAGTAGGAATTGATATAAGTATCGCAACGTTTGACTATAGAGGGCAAAATGGTTAATTAGCTTATTAATTAATTTAATGATTAAAATAATATTTTATTTAAATAAAAGTCAGCAGCTAGGGGGACTTTGTGACAAGCAAGTTGGGACAAGGGAGTATACGCACTAGAAGATTTAGAGAGGGAGGCAGTTACAATATTTTAAACCCAAAAAAACTCTTCCATTCTCTAACTCCCCTTTTCATTTCAATACTAGTTAATCATGCAATATGTGTATAACCGTTATGAGAACAAGGAGGGGCTGATGATATCAGCCTCTATCAAGAAATATCAATCTCTATTTATACTCTCCACCCAAAACGCTACCTCTTTTGCTAAAAACTTCATTCCGTGAGAGAAATTGAGAGTAATAGTTAGTGTGGAGTCATTCTGGAAATTTGCAGAGACTAAGCAAGCAAGGAGGGAAGCATTCTCGAATTCCTAATCAGAGAATAGCGTTCAAGGTAAGAATACGAACTTATATTATGTTCTTAAGGAAACTAGTAAGAAAATACATGTATAATCATAGTAAATGATTTGTTTTGGTTGTGTGATGCTATGTTATTGTTAGTTGCTGATATAGGGATGTTAAGAACGAAAGTTCTGGAATTAATCATGCTTCAATTACATAGAAAATCAAAGAATTTGAGTATACATGCTTTATGTTTGATATTATGCCATTAACATTCTAAATTCATCAAATCATGGAAAGTTAGTGAAGTGGAATGTTGTAACATGTGTATTTATGTTAGTATATATGTTCTGGACAGTAGGAACCAAGTCCTTGCATGATAGAATCAAAATCATGAATTTTGTCGAAGTTGGGATAAACTAGTAATGTGTGACTTGTTGGGTTTTTTGGAGCCTTGAAACCATAGCTTCAGTGATCCGATTGTGGTATGTAATAATTTTGCAAAATGCTATGTTGTATGATGTCTAACCTGTCCAAGTTTGAAAAAAAAACAGAGTTAAAATGAGCAAGATATGTAATTCAGTAGCAAGCATGTTATTATAAAAATCTGCAGAATCTGGGGAAGAACCCAGAATTTTGCTAAGTATGGAACCAGTTCGTGCACGCTTTTCTAGGCTGCTAGTTTATGGTCTTAACATGTTTGTTTCATGTATGTTGTATTTTTGTAAAATACTAGGATATATGGAGTGTGTGGTGTCCAAATATCATGGTCATACAACCTGTAATCAAGTGGGAATTAAATCGGGAAGTAGGCTGCTCGGCAGGAAAAAAAATTTGGGCATGAAGAGTAGCGCAGCTGCGCCGTTCATACGGCTTAACGCTGCGCAGCTGCGCCACTCGAAGATGGGTTTCGGGTTTGCCAGGCAGCGCAGCTGTGCCGGTAACACGGCTTGAGGCTGCGCAGCTGCGCCGGGCCAGGTCGGGACGGGTAGGATCCGGGTCGGGTCGGGTCAGAATGTCAGAGATTTATTTTCTTTCAGATTCCAATATTGAACACCTTTATTTATGTGATGCAACATGCTTGTGTAATTAAATTGTATTGATGATTGAATGCAATTTGGTTTAACAACCTAATTAATATAAAAGAAAACAATTATATTTTAAATTAGAGTGGGATTACTTAGTTGCTTAACGTGACATATGTGATTAGGTTACGTGAGTTGATAGCTTAAATTGTAGAAGACGTATCAGGCAAGTTTCCTTACTCAAATTTGATTATGCAAGTTTCTTAACCTTATTTTCATTGAGAAATTATTAAAACCTTACTTGTTTGATTTCAGCGAGGGTATGTTCGGACTTGTGATTATTTAATTCATGTTCCTTTGTTGTAAAGTTCTATAACTTCAATTATTTTGCGAAACGTTATTGATGATTATCCAGTTATTAATTCAACTGTTATGCTTTAAAAGTTCTATTGCTATCATGAACTGTTTCCAAGTATGCTTTCTAGCTTTTGTTTCGGCTAGAGATTATTGATGAAAAAGGGTTTAACATTTGAACAATTCAAATCCTTTGAAGCTATTTAATGTTTACCAATCCAAATTATTTTGGTGCGGTCTCGCAGGAATACTAAGATGAACAACCCGAATAAACGGGCAAACAGATGTCTGGCATATAGTCCCATTTATGCTTATGCAGTGTAAACTTTATACTTATGCACAATGTAGGGTACGATAAGGCTGATCACCTGGAATACTTGCAGAGACCGTTTACAATCTGATTGATTGTTAAACCGTCTGATGGTTTTCGATGAAACAAAGTAATGTTTAGGGTATCTAACACCCCTTAGTATGATGTTGAGAATTCTTAAACTTTTATCTTTGAAATTCTTGTTTAACACTTGATAATTCTTTCAACTATTGAGATATAGCCATACAGATGTTTTTACTCCTGATGTATGTTTTCAAACTACTTTATATACTTGCTGGGCAATTTGTGCTCATTCTTGCTTAAACCTTTTAGTTAAGGATGAAAAGGCTGAGGGCTCGGGCAAGGACAAGGGGAAGTCTAAGATGAAATGTTGAGAGTTGTTTATGTAATAAGTTTATATTTCCGCATATGATGTTATATAGCGATAAACACTAAGTTTAAGTTTTAGTTTATTTAAGGTTGTAAAGACTTGGAATTTTATTTGAATAGGTATGTAATAGTTATATTATTATTATTATGGTTAGAGTTTACATAGATAGATGATGATGTTTGTTGTATCGTGAGCACCAGGTCCTGTAATCGATGTTACACGGATTTGGGGGAGTCACAAATACCATATATACTCATAAAGTTCATGATTATGAAAAACCCAATTTGACAAAGAATAAACACAACATATGAATTGATTATAAGGGTTAAGAATATAACCTTACTAGTTTGGATTAAGAGAAGAGATGGAGATGATGATGTTCTTCTCTTGCTTTCTCAAGCTTCTCTTCTTCTTCTTCTTCTTCTTCTTCTTCTTCTTCTTCTTTTTCTTCTCTGACAATTTTCTCTAACCCTTTCTCTCTGTTTCTTTCTTTCTTTGTTTGTAAAAACTAACGTACTTTTATCTTAACATATATTATACCATATACATATACATATATAATATATATGTAACCTATAAGTAATAAGTATAATACTAATTACAATAATAAATATTACTAATTACATAGGTTATAATAATTTGAAAGGTTAGGCCATGTTTGGCAAACTCAATTATTTTAAAACAAATCCTTTTATTAACTTGAGTCATGTTTGGTAAAATAAGCTTAAAAAGAAAAGTAAGGTCTTGTTTGGTAGAATCACTTAAAAACCCTTTTTCATTCTTTTAACAAATCTTTACTCCATAGATTAAATACTACACTTATTTAATTAAATCACAACATTCCAATTCAATTAAATAAAAACTAACATTCATTAATTAATAAAAACACAGAATACCAAATTGTTACACAATTGTAATTCCTTTATTAAACATAATTCATGTAACAAATTATTATTAACACTTAGCACATAACATTAAATCTAATTCAATTATTCTCAAATAAATTGGAATTATGCTACACCATTATTAACACATTAATTTATTTAAATATTACTCTCAATTAAATCAATCCACACAATCACATAATTTATTTATTTAACTCAATAAATAAATCACATATAATATTTATTCACTCAAAAAATATTAAAATTTACTATATAAAATCTCAATCGTTACAATATCACATATAGCATTGCATTAAATCATAACGCTTAACCGATTAGGTCATTATTATCTATGGAATTCCCTCTCTCAAGTTAAACATCTTCATAGTATGTCATTACGTACTTACACACATGTGGTACGAAATCAGATTTTAAAACATCAGGAAATCAAGTAACATAGTTATATCGTGTATGGCATTATAGTAAATCATAACAATAAATCACATCATCTTCACTAACTTTAGAATCCCTTTTTATAAGTTAAATGTCATCATGTTACTTCATCATCTCATATAAACATATATCAGTATCAATTATAACCTTCTTAACAGATTAGAGCATCATAATAAGTGAACTGTCGAAAATCAGAATACACAAAACTTTCAAGATTGCATTCCAGCCTGGCGCAGCTGCGCCCTTGGTTAAGCCTAGGGATGACTCAGCTTACGCTGTCCCCTGGCCAAACCAGGGTTGGGCTTCTGCCTGCTGCTTCTGTCCAAATCTTCAACAAATATTTTTACATAGCATATAAACATGTTAAAGGGTCTTTTCATGTTTTTAAAGTCCATCTAAGTTCCACCTTTCATGTAATGGTTCACGATTAATCTCTTTGATGACTTAAGGCCATTCAAGGTTATGAAATCATATAGACTATCATACCTGTCATTCATACACATAAAGTGGCCACATAATCTATCAATAAGCATGCTTACATGTTTCTACATCATATACGGATAACTAGTAGCATTATTTATCTGGAAACATGCTTAAACTCATGCATAATTAACTTGCATTTTATCTAACAAGTGTGTGCACGTAAAGGTCATCTAAGTGATGTTAAGAGTACTAGTATACGCGTTCAAAAATATCAGAACACTATTATACTATGATCATGCAACTTAGTTTGCAAAAAGTTCGAACTTTGCTTTTGAACTCGTTACGACATAACCCATGTATGCTAGTGTAAACCTAACATCTTTAGACTTTCATTTCATGCCGATCTACACCATACGATCATGCTCAAAAGTCAGATTATATACCTTATACGTATATGTCAAAGTTTATTTCAAAAACTATAACTTTCTTTAGTAAATGTTTCCTAACAAGGTCAAACACGTTCATGCTACATTATGAAACATATGTGCACATGTTAACATGTTCTTCATGCATCTCTAGACCATACGAACATGCTTAAAAGTCAGAATATGAACCTCATATGCATATGTCAAGTTTGTTTTAAAAACTCTAACTTTCATTTAGTAATTATAGACTAACATAATGCTATGTCAATGTACTCATAATATACCAAAGGGACTTTAAGTTCACAATCAAGTCTGCTTTCATGTAGATCTAAGCCAAACTTGCATGCTAGAACATTACAGCATAACTAGAAATTAGAATCTGGTTTTGGGTACTGGCGCAGCTGCGCTGCACCCAAGAACAAATTGGGTGCAGCTGCGCCACTTCCCGGCCAAAATCAGAAATGCTTTATGCTTCTGTAGTTACAAACCCAACACAAAATTTACTTACGAAACATGCTAATTTATAACCACATTACTTTCTTAACTTGCTTACAAGCTTAGATACCAACTAATAATCACTTCCCAATTCAATCAACATGTAATTCATGCTAAATTCAAGAATGTAGTTAATTTCCAAAATAAAGAACATGGGGGAGATATACCTGTGTTGGAGCTTGATAAAAGCTTGCTGCTAAATTATTTTTCGTCAATCCTCAGACTCTCACCACAATGATATACTCCCTCTCAATTCTCTATCAAAAACTCAGCAAATGAAAAATAGAAGGAGGGAGCTTCATTTATAGAGAATGATTTGTACAGATAATAGCTTTGTCCACCAATTTCAACCAACGAAAAGAGCAATAACTCAGTGGCTAAGGGATGGTGGTTGAGTAGTTGGTGAATCCCATTATTAAGCCCACTCCCCTTGTGATGATATGCTATGAAGCTGAGTTTTCAATTGTGTAAGTAATAGGCTTAGGCTTGAGTTGTACACGTGAAGAAGAAATGACAATGAATGTGGGACAAGGCTTATAAGAGCTCAGCAACTTGCAAGTAGGAAGTGAACTAATATCATATACTATAAACTTATTTACATATAAACATAGCATACTTAGTTTATACATCCAATTAGAATCACAATGTGGTTCCAAATAAAGAAACAATGTTACAATATAGTAAGTTTGGGGTACATGTATATCTCTCAATATATAATTCATGTACATTTATAATACCGAACATAATCCAATTGGGTATTACCATGAACCATATTATTTCAATTATCTATAATCATGGAAATCAATATTAAAATAGATAACCATTTATTATTTCCTCTCATATATTTAAATATACACTTAGTTCAATTTAATAATCCATAAGGTACACCTCTAATGTATCTATATATATATATGTTGTCACATAATATCATTACAACTCTATTATTTCTAATTATATTAATCTATTAAAATAATCATTAAGTAATAATTGTTTATTTAATTTTTTAATAATATTATATGAAGTACATCTTTAATGTCCTCACACATACATGTTGTCACATAGATATTATTATGTAACTCCCACAATTTCTTAAATCTTAATATATAGTTCTCATATATTATATAGTCTTATTAAAGTGTTACCATACACTTTATATAATGTTGTTTGACTTAGTATTGCACAGGTACACATAACATATAATCTCATGGGTCTATTTATGCATTTCATGTGACTTACTTTCTTTTACTATATAGTTCCTATATTACATAGTCATATTCCAATGTCACATTATACTTTATATTATATAGATATAACTACTATATATTATATGTTTAATCATTATACATCCTTGCACATTGCAATTAATAGAACAAGCATTGATCCATTATACAAATTAATTGTTTATTCATTAATCTACTATCATTCATTAAATATTAATTATTCATTTACTCAATAATATCCTATTACTCACAATAACAATTAGTAACATTATTATACGATTAACTATCACATGTATTGCACGCAACAAATACTTATATAAAATAACTCTTATTATATTTATCAATTATTTACTCATAAATATTTTGTTACTCACAATAACATATTTTTAATAATTACTCATTAATAGGCTATTAGTAATAACAACAATTAATTAACAATGTAATATTAATTAATCCTTCACTTATTGATTTTCCTCTTGAATTAATTAAATTATCATCATTTTCATTCTCATGCCACACAAGGCATTCTACGAGTTCGTCGTTATTCTCCATATTTTCTCAATTATTATAAATTCAATTTAATTTAATCGAATTACTTCTCTCATAACACAAACATTTATATTTAAATAAATATTTATTTTTTTATTAATATCAAAATTTATATTTATTTACAAAATTCACGGTTCTTACATCCTGTTCCCCTTATAAAAATTTCGTCCTCGAAATTGGTACAAGGTTACACAAATTGATGGGGATAGATCCTCATCATCCTATCTTCAAATTCCCACGTGGCCTCCTTAGCATCGTGGTTTCGCCAAAGCACTATCACTGAAGATAAAATTTTATTTCTTAATATTTGTTCTTTCCTATCTAGTATTTGGACAGGAATATTTCATATGTCAGATTCTTCTCTACTCGAATGGCTCATAGGGTATCACACGCTTATAATTAGGCTTATATGATCGTAAAACAGAAATATAAAACACACTATGGATATGTTCCAGTTCAAGAGGTAAGGCTGCCTCGTACGCCACTTTGCCTACTCTCTACAATACTTCAAAAGGTTTCACGAACCTCAGACTCAATTCTTCATTCTTACCTAATCTTATCTTCCCTTACAGGGAAACACTTAAGAAATATAAAACTACCGACTTCAAAATCTTGATTATGACGATGTCAACCTGTGTATTTCTTATGTTGATCTTGAGCTGCTACTAATCTGTCTCTTTTTGTCTTCACAACGTCTGCCATTAGTCGTACTGAATCCGGTCCCGATTAAGTCATCGTTCTCTGACCTCATCCCAATGTAGCGGTGTTCTGCATTTTCTTCCGTGGAGAGCTTAGTACGATGGCATACCGATATTCGTATGATAATTATTACTATAAGCGAATTCTACTAAGGGTAAGCTATCTTCCAAGTTACCTTTGACATCCATTACGCAAGCTCTTCTAAAACTTTGAAGTGGAGTGCGGGTTTCGATAGAAAATATTTAACACCGATATTTCGTGTCGTAAGACGATTTTCTTAATGTATAATTTTGCTAACTGATTTAAATTGAATCGAATATTTATTGGTAGGGAGTGCGTCGTCTTTTTTAATCGGTCGACATATTCTACAACTTCTCATCTCATATTGACCACCAAAAGTGTCTTCGAAGATCCCGGTATGTTTTTGTGCTTCCTGGGTGAGCAAAAATTATGCCAAATTACACGCCTTATGAAATTTCTTGTCTCATAATTTAGTTACGATTGACTTTCACACTCTATCCAACAGCATTGGACAAACCTCTATTACAAAACTTCTCTTTGGACTTTCTGGGTCCCTTCACTTCTATTTCCAATCGCTCCGTCTTCCTGATTAACACCTCTTGGCTATTAACTTGAATAATTTCTCCATTCCCTTTTCCTACTTAGCGTGTCGGCTACTGCATTTGCATTTTCCAGGTGCTAAAATATTTTGCAGTGGTAGTCTTCGGTTAGTTCCAACCACTTCCTTTGTCACATGTTTAATTCCTTCTGTTGTGAAGATATATTTCAGACTTTTGTGGTCCATGTATATCTTACACTTCTCTCCGTACAAATAATGTCTCCAAATCTTTAACGCAAAAACTAATGCCGCTAACTCTAAGTTGTGAGTAGGGTATCGTCTTTCGTAGTCCTTCAATTGTCATGATGCATATACAATGACCTTGCCATGTTGCATGAGCACACAGTCAAGTCCCTTGTGCGATGCATCACTATACACCATAAAACCTCCCATATTATCTAGTAAGGATAATACAGGCGCCTCGCTCAATCTCTTTTCTTCAACTCCTTAAAACTTTCTTTATACTTCTTCGCCCAATTAAACTTCACCCTCTTCCTCGCTAGATTGGTCTACGGGGTCGCTATCTCAGAGAAATTTGGGGATAAATCTTTTATAGTAACCAACTAACCCTAAGAAACTTCATACTTCCGTCAGCGTCTTCGGCTGCTCTCAATTACTTACTGCCTTCACCTTTGTCGGATCTGACGTGTCATAAAACTAACCTTCTTCATCCAAAATTTGTACTTCAAAATTTTGCATACATCTTCACCTTTCTCAATGCTTCTAATACCCTCTTCAGATGTTTAGCATGCTCTTCCTAGATCTTGTCATCTATTCATGGTAATAGATACCTATCCTTAATTATCACTTTATTCGACTCTCGATAGTCGATACAAAGCCTTCTCAATCCATACTTCTCCTTAACCAACAACACTGGTGCTCCCCACGGGAACACACTCGGCTGAATATATCTTTTATCTAACATTTCTTGCAATTGCATTATTAAATCTTTCATTTTACCGACGCCATACTTAATAGGGGGCTTTCGAAATTAGGGCAGTTCCCGGTAATAAATCTGTTACGAATTTGTTTTCTGCTGAAGGCCGGGCAGATCGTCTGGGAATACGTCTTAAATTTCTCTTTCTACTGATACATTCTTTATCTCTACTCCCGTTTTCTTAGTATATACATTAAAGGTTAAATAATCTACACCAACTTTTCTTAATAATATATTGGCCTGCATCATCAGTAAGATAACACGATTGCCTAAGCGACAAGCTACCATAAAACACTACCTTAGACCGGTTTGGAGTCTGAAGGTTCACACTTTTCTTTTGACAGTCAATTATCGTGGCATAGTTATGTAACCAGTCCATTCTTAGTATCCCATCACACTATCCAAATTTTATCGGAATAAAGTATATGCTTAGTTTATGTCCCCTAACTTATGCGCAACAATTATGGTAAATGAATTCTATGGAAATTACTTCCTTATTCATAACTTCTATGTTCAAAGGATCTCCTAATCGTTCTTGGGGTAACTTAGTCGTCTCACGATTCTTCAGACACAAAGGGATAGGTAGCACTCAAATCAGATAATATATACGCATTTATATTATTGATTAGGACATCACCTGACATTACAACTTGGAATGCCATTGCATCATGTACCATAACGTTAGTCGTACATGGCATTGGTTCACTCGATTGAGCTGGTTAGATTATCGTCAGCTTCCCGCTATAGTTTCCCTTATTGTCGTCTTCTTCCTTCCTTCCTTTCTTTGGGCAGTTCTTAACCTGATGGTCTGTTGACCTACAAGCGATGCATCCTTCGATCTTCTTCGGTTTTGGGCAATTCGGGGAAATATGGCCCTCCTGGCCACAGCTATAGCAAATACCTTGTCCCTTCCAGCATTCTCCTTGATGACTCTTTCCACATTTTGGGCAAACCTTGTTCTTTTCCTTGAGTCCTTCCTGGTGACTTCTCGTCGGATTGTTGTTGTTGTTGTCCCGTCTTCTTTTGTTTTCGTTCCCCCCTCGTTTGTTTCCTTCTGACAATTACGTACTTGACGTTGTTCAGGTCTATACGCAAAACACTCTTTGGTTTTCTCCTGCCTAGGATAGTTAGGAGAAATATGACCCTTCTCATCGCACTTATAACACACATATTTTGCTTTTAAACATGCTCCGATGTGGTTCTTTCTACATTCCTTATAGGCTTCTACCCTTTTCTTCCGTAGTTATCCTTCTTCTCTTACATACTTAGCCTTATTCCACTTTCTCTTGAAATTCTTACTGCTATCACTACTACTCTCTTCTATCCTACCTTCTTTCGTCTGTCTCTTCCTAAAATCATTGATCCCTTCTTCAAAAGCACTTACTATGAGATTTACCAATTGTTGTAAGGGTTCTTGATTCAATTCCCTATCTCCATTCTCCATCGCTTGATGAGTCTCTTCTCCTTGGGGTATCGACATTTCTCTGCGTCGAAATAAAACGGTATTATCATTTCTCTAATACTTCTTAAGACGTATAAGTTTTATTGTTATTCCCTCTTGTCATTATTTAACAAAATTTGGTCACTACGCGCACGTTTAATAAAAATATGCCACATGAAAACATATCGCATCGTATAGCATTCTGTTAGTTTCATTACATACCCCTCTCGGGCACCACTAAAGTTGGGGTTAGAAAGATACTCTCCTAAGATTGGGATTTACAGCAACTGTTCCACTTCTATAACCATCTATTGTATCTCTTGTGACACTTATTCCAATAACTACCTACTACCTTTCCTTTCACTATGTCTGTATCTATTAGCTACTAATCTGAAGGTCTAGAACTTCGCCTTCAACTATTGTATCTTATTCTTTATCTTAAGGTAACTCACACATGCCTCCATCCTGAAAGAAAACTTTCACCGTGGATTTTTGCCTAGATTCTGATTCCATCTCCTCCTAGGTTAGGGTTACTGCCGTAAAAGGCTCGACTACAAGGGGTGTTTTGAACACCATATGTATGTCATGTGGTTCCTCCTCCATGGTCCTACTAGGTTTACCTATCTCTGACATCCATAATCACAAAACCAATAAACTTTATTATCATCTCCGAATAAAATATAATTTCATTGTAAGGAATGAAAATATATTTCATAACACTACTAGCTCTCTAATAAACTCTACATGAGTTCTATCTCCTTCTATTCTCTAAATCTCTTTTAAGGTTATAGCCTAAGGACTCACTCCTAAGGTTTATAACCTACGGCTTTGATACCAACCTGTGACGCCCCCAAATTCGGACCGTCACGGCTCTCGAATTCGGTTCATCACGTGTTAATTCTAATAACAACTAAAATCTCAAAAAATAGAATAACAAAATAATTTACATTGATATAACATAAATATTTTCGTCCCAAGTCTCAAAACTATTACTAATACACTTCATAACTTAATCTAAATATAACTTAATATATAACATTAATTAAGTCTTAATACATCATAAGGAAAACATTCTAACATAGAAGAGCACAGCTACTTCATAGCCTTGCCTTCGCTCTTGTCCAGTCCTAGGGTTCCACCTTGTCCTGCCCTAACTGAAATATTTATGGGAAGCAAGAGTGAGCAACAAATTTGCCCAGCAAGTAATATGCCAATAAATATGAGCAGCTGTATATATGGTTCTTAATCTCAAGGGTAAAACGATAATTAATAGCTCAGGAATTAAAATAAAATGTTGTGAACAAAATAAATATCAATGTCTTCCAAATCTATTCTATGAAGTTTAAATACAAACCACTATGGGTCGAGAAGTTATTAAAGGATTCAAAGGTTTCAACAATTTCAAGTGAATGGATAGATATCACTAACTGTAATTGTGGACCAAGAATTAATAGAAGAATCCAATGAATTCAAAGTTTCAAGTTAATAAATACTAGATACTGAGTGGTCGCTAAGAACCACGAACTTCTACTAGAATCACCAAAAATATTTCTGGCAACCCAAACAAGTACAATTAGGGGATCAGCCTACTGTACCTGATATTATGCATAACCTATCCTACTACTGTCGGCACCCCAACTATATAGTTCCCCTTTCTATGAGGGTTGTTCATCTCAGTCAATTTATAAGAGTCCGCACCAAGGCAATTGGTGTGGATCGCTTTCCAATTTGGTCTAGCCGAATCAAATGACGTAGACAATTTCAACAATGTATATAAGAAAAATTTATGAGTTCAATACTCGCAACATAATTTGAAGAATATAATCGTGATTTAAATCAAGCAATTAAATATAAATTTATAAGATAAGAATTATTCTAGCGCTTATTTACTCGTACGATCAATAATAGTACAAATAAAGAGTATAAATCGAATATTTGCTTAATAAAAAGAGTAGTCCAGATACTTGCATTCAATATATAAATCGAATGAAGTTAGGAAACTTGCTCGATAAAAGTAAGATAAGAACTTGCATCAAAGAGATAAGGTTTAGAAGTTGCACAACAAAATCCAAAGTTGTGTAAGTTAGGAGACTTGTTTACAAGATTCATTGAATAAAGTAATGCAAAGGTTTAGGATACTTGCCTTAAGTGTAGATTACCAAAGTAAAGCTTATCAACACTTCGAATTCCTATCGTAATATAGTTACGTATATATGATATCCATTAGTCATATAGTTTTAACATTATACTTTATCTTATATATACAATCAACACATAAGTTAGGTTTTAACCTTGCTACACAGTTTATATCACATATAGCATTGTATTAAATCATAACGCTTAACTGATTAGGTCATTATTATCTATGGAATTCCCTCTCTCAAGTTAAACATCTTCATAGTATGTCATTACGTACTTACACACATGTGGTACGAAATCAGATTTTAAAACATCAGGAAATCAAGTAATATAGTTATATCATGTATGGCATTATAGTAAATCATAACACTAAATCACATCATCTTCACTAACTTTAGAATCCCTTTTTATAAGTTAAATGTCATCATGTTACTTCATCATCCATATAAACATATATCAGTATCAATTATAACCTTCTTAACAGATTAGAGCATCATAATAAGTGAACTGCCAAAAATCAGAATATACAAAAAATGTCCAGATTACATTCCAGCCTGGCGCAGCTACGCCCTAGTTAAGCCTAGGGACGGCGTAGCTGCGCTGTCCCCTAGCCAGACCAGGGTTGGGCTTTTGCCTACTGCTGCTGTCTAAATCATCAACATATATTTCCACATACCATATAAACATGTTAAAGGGTCTTTTCCTGCATCTAAAGTCCATCTAAGTTCCACCTTTCATGTAATGGTTCAAGATTAATCTCTTTGATGACTTAAGGCCATTCAAGGTTATAAAATCATATAGGCTATCATGCTTGTCATTCATACACATAAAGTTGCCACATAATCTGTCAATAAGCATGCTCACATGTTTCTAAATCATATACGCATAACTAGTATCGTTATTTATCTGAAAAATATGCTTAAACTCATGCGTGATTAACTTGCATTGTATCTAACAAGTGTGTGCACGTAAAGGTCATCTAAGTGATGTTAAGAGTACTAGCATACGCGTTCGAAAATATCAGAACACTATTATACTATGATCATGCAACTTAGTTTGCAAAAAGTCCGAACTTTGCTTTTGAAATCGTTACAACTTAACCCATGTATGCTAGTGTAAACCTAACATCTTTAGACTTGCATTTCATGCCTATCTAGACCATACGATCATGCTCAAAAGTCAGATTATACACCTTATACGTATATGTCAAAGTTCATTTCAAAAACTATAACTTTCTTTAGTAAATGTTTCCTAACAAGGTCAAACACGTTCATGCTACATTATGAAACATATGTGCACATGTTAACATGTTCTTCATGAATCTCTAAACCATACCAACATGCTTAAAAGTCAGAATGTGAACCTCATATGCATATGTCAAATTTGTTTTAAAAAGTCTAACTTTCATTTACTAATTATAAACTAACATAATGCTATGTCAATGTACGCATAATATACCAAAGGGACTTTAAGTTCACAATCAGGTCTGCTTTCATGTATATCTAAGCCAAACTTGCATGCTAGAACATTACAGCATAACAGAAATCAAAATCTGGTTTTGGGTACTGGCGTAGCTGCGTTGCTCCCAAGAACAAATTGGGTGCAGCTGCGCCACTTCCCGGCCAAAACTCGAAATGCTTTATGCTTCGGTAGTTACAAACCCAACACAAAATTTACTTACGAAACATGCTAATTTATAACCACATTACTTTCTTAACATGCTTACAAGCTTAGATACCAACTAATAATTACTTCCCAATTCAATCAACATGTAATTCATGCTAAATTCAAGAATGTAGTTAATTTCCAAAATAAAGAACATGGGGGAGATATACCTGTGTTGGAGCTTGATAAAAGCTTGCTGCTAAATTATTTTTCGTCAATCCTCAGACTCTCACCACAATGATATACTCCCTCTCAATTCTCAATCAAAAACTCAGCAAATGAAAAATAGAAGGAGGGAGCTTCATTTATAGAGAATGATTTGTACAGATAATAGCTTTGTCCACCAATTTCAACCAACGAAAAGAGCAAGAACTCAGTGGCTAAGGGATGGTGGTTGAGTAGTTGGTGAATCCCATTATTAAGCCAATCCCCTTGTGATGATATGCTATGAAGCTGAGTTTTCAATTGTGCAAGTAATAGGCTTAGGCTTGAGTTGTACACGTGAAGAAGAAATGACAATGAATGTGGGACAAGGCTTATAAGAGCTCAGCAACTTGCAAGTAGGAAGTGAACTAATATCATATACTATAGACTTATTTACATATACACATAACATACTTAGGTTATACATCCAATTAGAATCACAATGTGGTTCCAAATAAAGAAACAATGTTACAATGTAGTAAGTTTGGGGTACATGTATATCTTTCAATATATAATCCACCTACATTTATAATACCAAACATAATCCAATTGGATATTACTATGAACCATATTATTTCAATTATCTATAATCATGGAAATAATTATTAAAATAGATAACCATTTATTATTTCCTCTCATATATTTAAATATACACTTAGTTCAATTTAATAATCCATAAGGTACACCTCTAATGTATCCATACATATATGTTGTCACATAATATCATTACAAAATTATTATTTCTAATTATATTAATCTATTGAAATAATCATTAAGTAATAATTATTTATTTAATTTATTAATAATATTATATAAAGTACATCTTTAATATCCCCACACATACATGTTGTCACATAGATATTATTATGTAACTTCCACAATTCCTTAAATCTTAATATATAGTTCTCATATATAATATAGTCTTATTAAAGTGTTACCCTACACTTTATATAATGTTGTTTGACTTAGTATTGTACAAGGTACACATAACATGCAATCTCATAGGTCTATTTATGCATTTCATGTGACTTACTTCCTTTTACTATATAGTTCCTATATTACATAGTCATATTTCAATGTCACACTATATTTTATATTATATAGATGTAACTACTATATATTATATGTTTAATCATCATACATCCTTGCAAATTGCAATTAATAGAACAAGCATTGATCCATTATACAAATTAATTAATTATTCATTAATCTACTATCATTCATTAAATATTAATTATTCATTTACTCAATAATATCCTATTACTCACAGTAACAATTAATAACATTATTATACGATTAACCATCACATGTATTGCACACAACAAATACTTATATAAATATAACTCTTATTATATTTATCAATTATTTACTCATAAATATTTTGTTACTCACAATAACATATTATTAATAATTACTCATTAATAGGCTATTACTAATAACAACAATTAATTAACAATGTAATATTAATTAATCTTTCACTTATTGATTTCCCTCTTGAAATAATTAAATCTTCACCATTTTCATTCTCATGCCACACAAGGCATTCTACGAGTTCGTCGTCATTCTCTATATTTCCTCAATTATTATAAATTCAATTTAATATAATCGAATTACTTCTCTCATAACACATAAATATTTATATTTAAATAAATATTCATTTTTTATTAATATTAAAATTTATATTTATTCACAAAATTCGCAGTTCTTACAGTGAAACTCAGCCTTAAGATAAGCCAAGTCCACCCCATAACCATACAAGATCAGAATCAGAAAGGTGAAATCAAAAAGTTTGTTCAAAGAGGTAAAACCTTAATCTCATGCTAGATCCTTAAGGCTTCAGTAGATTTTTTGTTTTTGTGTTTATATATGTTGTATGTTATGTTATTTAGTGATCTGGGTTGTTAGATCATGGATACATAACTTTTAAATGCATGAAAATGGGGATTTTAAAAATCTGGATAAACCCTAAAAATGTGGTCTTGACAGTCAAATGTCATGGCCTGTAGATCTTGATCTGTTAATGTTTAGATTTGTTAAATGTATCCTTGTTGTAGTATGCAATTATGAGGAGAGTAAACTGAAAGTGGAATCATGACCATAACATGTCTAGATTTCATGTTATTAATGGTCAAACATGGTTGACCAGTCATGAAAAACTGGTTCTGCAAAACCCAAAACCCAGAAAAGGCTTGACAAGATTTTGTGAGACTTAGATCTCTCATTTGTGATGTTGTTATACCATATAAGTGTCTCACTTTTACACTCACATGTGGACTACAGAATCATGACAATAGAACACCTAAATACTAACCAGGATCCAAGTTATTAATGATCAAATATGGGTTGACCAAACTAAAATTTCAATTTTCTGGTAATTCCAAAAAATTGAACAAGCTCTAACAGGTACTTTGAGTAAGCTAGATCTTGAATTTGTGATGTTGTTAGGCTAAGCCAGTGTATCACTTTTATAGCCTGACATGTCTACTACAAGAGTGTGACACTAGTCACTTAGATAACACATAGAATCAAAGTTATTAAAACTCAAAGTAGGGCGCTCATCACTAACTTCATTTCTGAAAATTCCAAAAATGAAGAATAGGCTTGGTTAGGTGGTTTGACCACTAATAACGACAACTTTAAATCCCTTTAGCGACAGTTTTAAAGAAAATTAATTAAATAATTTAAATAAATAGAAAATAATTATTAATAATTAATACTTAAGTTTTAAAAATTATTTTAAGCTATAAAAATTAAATTTTAATATTTTGACATAAATTTCATTAATTTATTAATTTATTTAAATATTAATGATAATAAATTTGTTTTATATTTGTATTAAATAAAATCAATAAAAATGATTTTATTATTTTAAAAATCATTTAAAATGGTATTAAGATATTAAAAAATATTTTAAGTTATAATAAATAACTTTTAATATGTTGATATAAATTTCATTAATATCTTAATATTAATGATAATAAATTTATTTAATAATTAGATTAAATAAATTATTTAAAAATTTTAAAAATCATTTAAAAATGGTATTAAGGTATTAAAAAATATTTTAAGTTATAATAAATAATTTTTAATCTTTTGATATAAATTTCATTAATATCTTAACATTAATGATAATAAATTTATTTAATAATTATATTAAATAAATTATTTAAAAATAATTTTAATATTTTAAAAATCATTTAAAAAGGATATTAAGGTTTTAAAAATATTTTAAGTTATAATAAATAACTTTTAATATTTTGACATGAATTATATTAATATTTTAATATTAATGATAATAATTTTAAAAATGATTGTAATATTTTAAAAATCATTTAAAGGTGATATTAAGGTTTAAAAAATGTTTTAAGTTATAATAAATAACTTTTAATATTTTGATATGAATTTTATTAATATTTTAAATTATTTAAATATTAATGATAATGAAATTATTTAACAATTAACTCATTATAAATGATATTAATGTTTAAAAAGTCCTTATAAATGATATTAATGTTTGAAAAATCATTATAAATGATATTAATGTTTGAAAAATCATTATAAATGATAATAATTATTTGAAAATTATTAGGAGCTTCTGAGAAATATTATTAATGATAATTAAATTATCTAAAATAATATTGAAGCTTTTAGAATAGAGTTTTTGAAAATAAACTCGATAATTATTCAATAAGGCTATCGGGACGCCGAATTAATACCGAAATCAAACCAGATTGAAATAGTTGAACTTGATACCTGTTCTTATATGTTCTAACGACTGTTATGAATACGTGATAATGTGTTTAAGCTGTATGATGACTGTAAATAGCAGTATTATGTGTTATGAAGTATTATTCTAATTGAAAGAATAATCTTATTAATGATAGGTCTTTGTATAAAAACTTCAACTAAATTGTGTAGCAGTAGTCAACAGATCAGGCAAGTTTCCTAACTTAACTTGAGTTATTAATTTCAAAGCATAATTAGTGAATAATTATTGTTGGTTATTCACCTCCATAATGATTATTGTTTATTCACACATAGTGCAATTGATTCATGTTCTATTATTTGAACTGTTTATGAGCTACGTCTCAGCTAGTTGTTATGGCGAGACTAATATTTTTTAAAGCATGAAACGTTCTATTTATTATGAACTGGTTTATTGGAAGATCTATGCCATTTATTTCGACTAGATCAATATTGATATTATATATTGAAATTATAGCATTTCTTTGAAAGCAATCCAAACCACATTTTTGTGGTACAGACTCATGATGTAAGACTGAGATGAACAACCATTATAAAAAGGAGAACTATATTGTCGGACATCTGACTATTGCGCTATTTTTGAGTATTATGCATAATATAGGGTGTTAGTTCCTAGAGGGCACACAATAGATCTAGAAGGGGGGTTGATAAGTAGGTTTTATACCTACTTATTGGATATCAACTTTGCCTAATTGAAGCTTAATCTCATATGTCTTTTCATGCATTTTATCTTTGTTTTGTAGATTGCATGATGGGAAACTAGCTTGGTGGCATCGTGGATGGAATGGATATAAAACCGACTCGTGTAGGTGCAAATGGCTTGTGATGAAGTGTAGGTGATGAAGGCATAAGAGGATTTGGGAAGATAGTAGCAGCAGCAAAGGTCCAGCAAAGCAGCAGCAACATTCTGCACGAAATCAGCCTAGCGCGGCCGCGCCCTATATATGCCTTGGAGCAACGCGGGCGCGCCTGACCCCAGGCAGACTCAGTAGAAAAGTCCTAAAATGATTGTTTTCTCTTTAAGGGTGTATTGCGAGGTTGAGACATTATTGATTGAATGTTTTTATTACTGTTTTAGGGTTAGAGAGAAACACAGAGAGTGAGTAGCCTCTTCTTCCATATTTTAGCTATCTCTCTTAGTTTCTATTGGATTTGGCTAGATTAGCTTAGATTAGGGCTAGATTTGGGAGCATTGAAGTATTGTCTCAACATTGAAGGTTCAAATTTGAAGAGGAGATATCAGATTTGCATCTCTCATTCCTTAGCTTCTCTTTATTTTCATCTTTGGCTTTCAATGTATGAACAAGTTTGGATGATGGTTATTGATTCAACTATGAACTAATTTCTATTGTGGGATTTTAATGGATCTTAGTGCTTAATTCAGATTGTTATACTTCCTTGTTGAGATTTAATTGATTAAGTATGGATTGTCTAATGTGGTTTATTTTGATTGCCTAATTGCTTGATCACCAATTACCAAGATAACTCATATGAAATTGAGAAATGAATTATCAGATTTGACCACATTATCTTTTGTTTATGACTCTACATGATGTTAGATTCCATAATTCATGCTTAGGATAGACATATACCGAAGTACCACTTGTAGTCATTTGAGAACTTGTGCTTAAACCCTTATTAATGTTAAGTCGCATAGAGATATAGTGGGTTATTTAATTTGGGTGTTCACATTCATTCTATCAATTGTGGATTTTATGGGATATGGATATGGTACATCGAGAGACGGCTACATTTTGCTTTCGTGTTCTCGACTAACAATTCAAAATAATCAATTAAGCTTAACAGAAGGTGTATCAACTTGAGTGACGCATTAAGTGAAATTATAATCCCATATCTCCCTTATCTGATTTATTTACTTGTTAGTTAGTTGTCTTTTGATAATCAACACTTTTCGATAAATCATAATTTGCTCATCTATTTAAGTAGACTGAAATAGTTATAAAGTTATTGCATGTTAGATTAGATGCATTCATTATTCTCCGTGGGAACGATACTTTACTTACTCTATATTACTGGTGGACCACGTGCACTTGCGTGTGTGTGATTATTTTGATTAACACCCAAACAAGCCAACAGGGGTTGAATAGATCCTTTTCATTTTAAAAGTTTTTCCATTTCGTTTGTATTGCTAAGTAATTAGCAGATGAGAAACATAAGAATCAGTTTATATACAACAGAATAAGTTAAAGATCCCCTTCAAAGATATCTTGATAAACATAGTTCTAATGTTAGTTTAGGTGTAAGTGGTTATAGCAGTTATAGTGCATATTGTAAATGACATAAAGCAGTAAAAGACACAAGGGATTTTTAAGTGGTTCAGAGACTCAAGCTCCTGCTCCACTCTTTTGCTTCAACAAGTAGGGATTCCACTAAGAAAAAGGTAACTCTTGAATCACTAAGATTCCTTTAAAACCAGCAACATTGGAACTATAGTTCACTAAGAACTCTTCAAGCCCAGCAGACTTGGAACTGTAGACTAAGCTCAATAAACTTAGAATCTCTTATACCCTCTGATACTCAGCAAGCCCAGCAGACTTCACTTTGATTTAGTTACGAACACAAGGACCCCTCAGGCCCTGGTTGTTGGTTTGTTTGTTGTTGGTGCTGAGCTGCTACGATGACTTTAAGCTTGTTCATCTTATGATACTTAGCAGCCTTGTGTGATCTTCTGGCATTCTGCATCGAGACTGGATCACCACTAATGGACTGCTAAGATGTACATGAAGCTCGACATTCTTGAGTACTTAGCAATATATGACTTCATTTGATTTCAGCATAGTACACTCTCACCATTGATGATCTGCTAAGTCTTTGCACTTTAGGTAGACTTCTTCTGGTACTTAGCATTCTTTGTGTAACGAAAGAGATTTTGTAAATATTTATTGAATTAAATAAATATTTTAATTGATTTAGTTATTGAGTTAAATAAATAATTCATGTGATTATGTTATGGAGTAATTTAATTAAGTGCAATATGTTAATTAAATGAATATTTAATATTAAACTGTTGTGTCAACAATTTTGTGGTGTAGTTCTAATTTAATTGAGATACTTAAATTAGATGATATTATGAGGTATTTCTTACATGAAATTATGATTAGCGAGTAATTATAATTGTGTGACAATTTAGTATTATGTGATAATTTTAATTAATGATTGGATGCTAGCTTGTAATTAATTAAATTAAAAGGTTGGGATTTAATTAAATAAAGTGTAACATTTAAACTATGTGTTAAAATGAATTATAAAATAAAATAAAAAGGATTTTAAAGAGTTTTGCCAAACAAGGCCCTTACACATATTTTAATCCCGTTTTACCAAACATGGCCTTAACTACAAAAAATCTATTTTTGAAAATAAATGGTTTTTGCCAAACAAGCCCTAGTGGCTTTTGATTTTCAAAAATATGTAACTGATGTATTTAGAAGGTTGATTAATACTTTTCAGTTATATATATTTTTTAATTATATGTATAATATATGTATTGTATCAGTTATAATATTATACGTTAGTTAAGTTAGAATATCAGAGTTAGAAAGTTAGATAAATATATAGAGAGAGAAGAAGAGAGAAGAAGAAGAAGAGAAAGGCAAGAAGCTTGAGAAATCAAGAGCAAAACAAAACACCATATTCATCTTCTTCCTCATAAATCAAAAAGGGTATAATTCTAACTTGTAGTTTTAGAAATTGTGGTTTTACGTTCTTCATGTTTTAGTTTTCTTTAAAATTAGTTTTCATGAAATCTATGTGATTATGATTTATATATGTTGTAATATATATATATATATATATATATATACTATTATATAGGTGTGATATGATAGTCTAATTGTTCAATTCACGTAAATATGATGAACATGAAGAAATCATGTTTATAGCAATTTATAGTGAATTTACTTTGGAAAAAAATAGTCTTTAATTATCAAAATTTGTGTTTGATTATGCCTTGTTATGTAAATTGATCATAGATTATGATAATATATTAAGAAATAAAGTTAATACGATTTGAATTACGTGATTTGGTTTAAAAACAAACTCACAGTGTTAATTTTCATCAAAACACTTAACAATGACTTTTTCTTCAAACTAACAAAATTAAGAGTTTTGATTATGTGTTATGATGATCATATATGTTAAAACATGTTAGAAGCTTTAAATTATATTTCCTATAAAGTTTTATATGCAATATGTTAGTTAAAATAGGAATTTGGTGTGAAGAAATAAGCCAAATTGGCTTTTTCTCTGCACAATTCGCGAACTAAGTTGTTCCCGCTGCAGGGTAACTGCCCCAGCGGGCCTATCCAGGGCAAAACACCCGCCCCGACGGGGGGAGGGGGTGCAGAATGGAAAATGTGGGTTGTTTGTTTTGTGTAGTTTTTGTCCGTATCATGAAAAGCTAACCTAATGTGATGAAATTGATAACATGCTAAGCCTACATTAAGATGTTAGAGTGATTCATTAATGTATTTCACATGCTTAATTTGTAAATATGAAATTTATAAAGTAAATTATAATTTGATTAAATTATAATGTATGACTTAATTTTATAAGTTGATTATGACTTGATTAATTAAATAGTTTGATTGATTATTAAGATTGTATGGGTGGATCATATTATGTGATAATAAGTGATTTAACCTAATATTTAAAGAATAATGAGTTAGCTTCAATGGGTGAACTAGTTATGTGAATTAGCTATATAGTAACTAATTTAAGTTACTATTGTAAATTACGTGAATGTAGGAGTAATTAAGGAACATGATTGTAAATTGTAGCTTGCGCTTGAGGTAAGTTGTTCTATCCTTTCTTGTTATATTTATGCAAGTTATTTTACTCTCTAAATTTCATATTGAGCAAATATACTATTGAAGTTCGTTATTGAAATAATGAGACCTTGACTTAATTGTTCAAGTAAGGTCTATTGAATCTTCAAATGCTTTAAGTTATTTCTAAAGTGTGACTATTTAATATAAAGTCTATTGCTATGACTCATAGTTGATTCAAAATTCTTTTATTATCGAATTTTATGTTATTGTAAGTTGATTTAACTACTCCTTAGTTGATGATAGTTGAACTCCAAATTTCCTTTTAAGCTTATCCAAACCAAACTTTCTTTGGTGCAGACTTGTTATCAAATACTGAGATGAACAACCCTATTTTATGACAACCTAAAAATTATAAAATCTTTAATGATTAGAATAAAATTTAAAGAATAAAACCTAGATGAGAATTTGAGGATTTATTTAAAATTTTCAAGTAAAACGTATATGGTTTGCTATTCGAATGAGAATAGTGAAAATATGGGTTACAATATTTTAAAACCCTAGAAATAGTGTGAAGAAATGTTAAGACTAAGGTATTACGATACCTAGAAAGTTGATGTAAATTGAATAGTGTAAAAAATGTTATAATGATGCATGTGAAAATTTTATTAATTAAAATTCACATGAAAAGATGCTAAGAGATTAAACGAAGATGAGTATATGTATATATATATATATATATAAATACTTAGAAAGGTGCTATATATTCTAGCAAGAGGAATAATGAGTTAAGTTAAGGATATGAGAATCAAGTTAAAACTATGTTAGCAATTAGCATAGCTTGAATGTTGGCCTTGATTGGCAAATAAGAATATAAATGAGTATAAAATCATTAGCTAATATAATTAGCAATGATAAGGGAGTAAGTTAAAACTCAAAATTTGAGTTAGAGATAGAATTTTGAAGCACAGACTGCTCGGTTGCATCCGGAACATTAAGTTTAGTCAGAAAGGACAGTAAACACAAAAATATGTAAGGGCTGACTTTCTGGTCAAAGCCAACAGTGGAATATGTGTCGTATTGAATAAATATATATATATATATATGTGTGTATATATATATATGTATATATATACCAATTGAAGGGATTTATTTTATAATCTCAAGTTACTATTTATTCTGAAACCTAATTATAGCAAGTCTAATTGGGTTATGTAAGCTAATTGATATTATTGATATATGAGAATGTGTTTATATTAATAATAATGTATAAGAGTCCAAATGATAATTTATTTCATGGACTAAGGAGAATAAATAGTTTAAACAAACCCATTAGTTTAATTAAGCATTGGCCTTGTAGATAGTTTAATTAAGGGTAACTAAATTATTAGTTAGCCTAATATTAAATTATCAAGTATGTTAGTATCCCAAATAAATAAGGATGAATTACATATTCTAGTACATTTTTAGAAATAATTACAATAATGGTGCATCTATAAAATATTTACAAAAATAATACATTTTTGATAGTTTATTTACAAAATTAATATATATATTATCCCTTCAATTTAGGTGGGTCAATAGTCATTATCTATCTCTCTCCCGCCATTATCTCTCTCTCAACTGTCTTATCCTCAATCTCCATTCTTCATCTCATCACCATCATCATGAAGCCTTAGAGTTATTTGTTTCTCCTGCTGATCTTTACTCTCTGTTTTTTCTCTCCTCCTCACCTTCTACCAAACCGTTTTTAGGTCAGGCATAATTTTCGTCCATCAACAACCAAATTCATCATAATAGCCTTTCTGAACAATTACTATCTAGCCAACATGGTTGGTTCAAAATCAAATGAGCATCAGTTGAATTGGGCCTTTCCACGAAGTGTATTGCATTTTGTACTTGAGCTTTATTGCTTGAGGGTTTATCTATGTCATCAGTTTGTCGTCAAAAGCTCAATTTTTAGTTTTTATTTTTGTGGCAGATTATGCTTTATTTAGTTGACACTTACAGGTTTTCTATGTCATCACGATGTCTGCAAAATATCACATATTTAAGGTACGAGAAGAGAAAATTATTTCCCTGGAGAAGGATAATCGCCTTGTTCATTGTTACTTGAAATCTTCATCAGAGAGTTCATTACTTGCTGTTGTGGGGACTGAAAGGAGTACAAGGCACATGGGTCCAGTGCTTCCATCAATGCCTGTTCAAAATGGGGAGCATTGTCATCTGGCTCATCATGTTAGTGGGAAAACATTGCTCACCATCCAACGATTTAAGTATGGATTGGTTACCTTGCTCTATACATCCACAAAAAATACAAAACATGTTCCTCATTTTCTCTCTCTCTAAATCTCTATATGAATCTCTTCATAGTGCAGTTGGTAACCAACCCTTCATACCAAGGTAAACAAACCTTCATACTAAGGTAACCAAACCTTCATACCAAGGTAACCAATCCACCTCCACACCTGCAGTTTTTTAGTGCAGTTGGTAACCAAACCTTCATACCAAGGTAACCAAATCTTCATACCAAGGTAACTAATCCACCTCCTCCCTTGCATTTTTTTCATAGTGCAGTTGGTAACCAAACCTTCGTACAAAGGTAACCAATTCAGTTTTATTAAGTTACCAATTTATTTTGAATGTGATGCAGTTGGTAGCCAAACCCTTATGCAGTTGATAACCAAACATTCATACCAAAGTAACCAATTCAGTTTTATTAGGTTATCAATTTATTTTGAATGTTGAAACGACCCCAACATTCATACAATACAACTCTCAACATCGGTCGTTAACAATACATCCTTTACACGATTAATCAATGATACGATCACTAAAAATACGGAATATTTAAAACTTTTATAAACTTTCTTTCTATATTGCCCTGAATCGTAACCTTTACATTACATCTCTTCGATTCAAATCCATATCATGAACCGTTACAACAAAATGACTATAGAAACTCTTACATAATAAAATAATATCCATCTACATTGGATAACTCTACTTATAGCTCAGCGACATATTTCATTCAAAACATTAACTACAATTTGAAATTGAACATAACTAATATTCTTGAACATTGATCTCTATAAATCACTTAACACGTATCTTTACCTTGCATCCTTGACCTGCAAAAATGGTTATTTGCAAGAGTGAGCTCGACAGCTCAGCAAGTTCTAACAGTTTTCATGCATCACGTATCACATAATAAACATGCTCAACATAAATATCATAATAATTAAAGTAACATGGCATACATGCTTTAATTCACATAACAAATATAAAGATTGAGTTCCTTACTCAATCAACATTATTTAATCAAAACAGTGTAGTCATAAATTGACTTTAACATTTCATGATTACAACATGTATAACATATCATGCTCGCTTACAACATATATAACATATCATGCAATTTAAAACAGTTCATCAAATTCACGTAGACAAGTAGGAACCAAAAGACTTGCCTGGCTCGTGGATTACCAATTACCGAAAAACTTCTTAATATAATCTGCTTCATGATCCTACATAACGTATCACCATACGCATCAATTATTAGTCACTTAGCAACACTCATCAAACGTCTAAGTAAATTCTAATTTACACTTTCTAATTTACACTTCGTAATTCTCTTCCATTCACTCGTTTGACATTCGCTGTCAAATCTTTTACTCTATAGTTTAATTACTACACTTATTTAATTAAATTACCATATTCTAATTAAATAAAACTAACACTCATTTAATAATAAAAACACACAATACTAAATTGTTACACAATTATAATTTCTTTATTAAAAATAATACGTGTAACAAATTATTATTAACACGTAGCACATAACATTAAATCTAATTCAATTATTCTTAATTAAATTAGAATTATTCTACACCATTGCTAATATATCAATTTAATTAAATATATGGCACTTAATTAAATCAATCCACATCATCACATACTTAATTTATTTAACTCAACAAATAAATTCAATAAAATATTTATTCACTTCATTTAATTAATATAATACACTTAATTACATTACTCCATATTAATCACATAATCTCAATAAATAATTCAATTAAAATATTTATTTACTTCAATAAATATTAAATTAATATTTAAATTCTCTTCACACCAAATCACATATTTCACAATATTTCTCACATATACACATACTCACACTCGAAACATCTAAAAATAAGAATTTTATTTATTAAATTCTCATTTATAAATTCTTAAAAATTCGGGATGTCACATCCTTCCCTCCTTATAAGGATTCCGTCCTCGGAATCAACGAAACCTCCCTTACTCGATTTTCGCAAAATCTCTTCATAATTATCGTTGAATAACTTCAACACGTTAACTTAGCAAAAAGTTTTACATATATATATACTTCATTCATTTCTTCAACAACTATTAGGTTATATTACACAACCTTCAATCAAACATAATCACATATCAAATATTTTATATCTTTAACTCGTTCATTCCTTTCTAAGGATCATTACCGAATACTCTACTTGTCGAATTAATATACTACGTAATTCACCATCTATAATTATTCGGGTTATCACATTCACCCCTTCTTCTAAGAATTTCGTCCTCGAAATTTTAGTCTATCAATCTTTATATATTAATCTATCAAAATAGATTTTACGTTAATCTCTATTCACTGGATTAAAGTGTTCTACAACTACTTCTTTCTAAGGGCTATCCTTCTCGCTACATTCATCTTCAGAATAATAAGAATCTTCCACAATTGCTCAATAATTGGGAAGCGATATAAATAACTCAGGAATTTAAAAGATTCCAATAATGCTGAGTGGTCGCAAGACCTTGAACTTCTTTCTAGCTTTAATAGTGCTTCACCCCTGGTACTTCACACTATAAACCGCATCAGTACTCTAGGTGGCCAGCCTATCATACCCCTACGTCGGGCCCAAACGTAGTACATCGTAACGACTATATGCGTTACACTCGGAACTATTGTCTCCGATAACATGTCCCCTTTTATAGGGTTGTTCACCTCAGCTTCTTAACATCTGAATCCGCACCAAAATAATTTGGTTTGGAATAGTTTGACCAAAAACGCTCGAATTTCATAAACATCTTTCAATATTTGTCTAGCTGAATCAAGTAGCATAGACTTCTAGCAACAATTCGGACATCAATCGAAATATATATATATATATATATATATCTTTAACCAACTCAAAAAAATATATTTTGTTTCCTTTAAGGAAACCAAAAATAAATAAATCAATCTTTTCATAATATCCTGATACCGTACCGTAGTAATGATACATTGATGATTTCTTCATTACATGACGTCGTAATACTACATCATACCATAGTGGGCTGACGATCATACGATCACATCCAACACTAGGTTTAACTGCATTGATAACTTCCTCGATTATTTTTACACCATATCAAATGATGCATATGAAATACATTTTGAAGATTTAAAATCATTTTGTCCAGCTGAAGCAATTAGCATAGACATGTGAATAATAGCACTATTTTAAAAATTCATTGGTTCCATCATTGATCCAATGTTTTTCAAGAAAACATAAGTGCAACATCAGCACGAAGTCAATAAATTTCAAAAAACTAGCAAAGCTAGGAGATTTAGAATATAAAAACCTTCTCCATCAATATAACTCTTTACTCCACCATTACTTAATCATTCTATCAACCTTAAACAACATCAATGCTTCCTACACCATAACCTTTCTATTCCCAGTATAGTTCATCGAACTTACCACACTTTGGAAGTTCAGGAACTCGCCACAATAATATGAGTTTAGGAACTTGTCCTAGCAATACGTAGTCAAAGAACTGATCAGAGACTGTCCATATACTTAGGGTTCAAAAACATACATACGATTATGAGTCACGAACTCACCATAAGTATGAGTTTTAAGAACTAGCCTAATCTTAAGATCTTCTAATGTAACCTTAATATCATCTAATCCAATCTTTATTGACTCTAACTATCAAATATAATATGAGAAAAGAATCACCGTTTCGTCATATATATCGATAGCGCGACACCAACCTCCCAACGATTATCAATATGATAAACCAAGTGTAAGCACAAAACCCTGCCCATACAGAAGTTTGTACAACTCAGCCACCACATGAGTCCTCAGTTGAAATTCCCCTTACCTCTATCTTACTTATAACTTCTTGCTCTATGCTCGATACAGACATTCTGTATCCCATCATTTATAACTCTTCGTGAGTTAACCTCGTACTATATCATAGTACATTCTCGTTATAGCATCAAACTATAACTATTCAATCATTACTGACCATCTGTCTTTCAACTTTAAAAGATCACGTCGTGACCTTATTCTATAATCATCTCCCTTATGATTCTTTCTTATCTCATTATCGTTTTGTTTTAAAACTCTTATCTCTACCTATCATCATGTCATAACATGATTTCATTATGCTTTTAATCTTATAGACTTCGTCTATTCATCGTTATTCGTCATCTAGATCATTGGAGTTAGGCAACTCTTGGTTTTTATCTCTACATCTCTTCAAGATTCTTCTTTGAATCTTCTTGTTTATTAATCAATTCTCGTTCTTTAAGAATTTCTAATTTCATTCCTGTTGCTCAATATTTTATTCGAGTTTTATTCCTCGCCATTCTAATCTTCTTCTTATAACATTTCTAGGACTTAACGCATCCTATACTTCTACGTATGTGAAAAGAATCACCTTTTCGTTATACGTAACTTAACTTAACTTCTCATTCTCTAAGGTCATAGCCTAAGGTACTCTTACCTAAGGTGTATAACCTACAGCATTGATACCAACTGAAACGACCCCAACATTCATACAATACAACTCTCGACATCGGTCGTTAACAATACATCCTTTACACCATTAATCAATGATACAATCACTAAAAATACGGAATATTTAAAACTTTTATAAACTTTCTTTCTATATTGCCCTGAATCGCAACCTTTACATTACATCTCTTCAATTCAAATCCATATCATGAATCGTTACAACCAAATGACTATACAAACTCTTACATAATAAAACAATATCCATCTACATCGGATAACTCTACTTATAGCTCAGCGACATATTTCATTCAAAACATTAACTACAATTTGAAATTGAACATAACTAATATTCTTGAACATTGATCTCTATAAATCACTTAACACGTATCTTTACCTTGCATCCTTGACCTGCAAAAATTGTTATTTGTAAGAGTGAGCTCGACAGTTCAGCAAGTTCTAACAGTTTTCATGCATCACGTATCACATAATAAACATGCTCAACATAAATATCATAATAATGAAAGTAACATGGCATACATGCTTTAATTCACATAACAAATATAAAGATTGAGTTCCTTACTCAATCAACATTATTTAATCAAAACAGTATAGTCATAAATTGACTTTAACATTTCATGATTACAACATGTATAACATATCATGCTCGCTTACAACATATATAACATATCATGCAATTTAAAACAGTTCATCAAATTCACGTAGACAAGTAGGAACCGAAAGACTTGCCTGGCTCGTGGATTACCAATTACCGAAAAACTTCTTAATATAATCTGCTTCATGATCCTACATAACGTATCACCATATGCATCAATTATTAGTCACTTAGCAACACTTATCAAACGTCTAAGTAAATTCTAATTTACACTTTCTAATTTACACTTCGTAATTCTCTTCCATTCACTCGTTTGACATTCGCTATCAAATCGTATGTATAATTATTACATAGCTAATCTTCATTGTTAGTTAACCAATTTAGGTTAACTCATTCCTCATTAACTAATAAGTTAATAATTAATCACCACGTAATTTAATCACCTCACATAATCATGTTACATTTCACATAATTAACCAATTATAATTACATCTTACGTCAATCAAATTACATTTCAAGTTAAACATCATTATATTTACTAACATTCATGTTTTATAACTTAGAACAACATCTAATATCGTCGACAGCACTATACTTGCGTATGTGCATGATCGACGCCCTCCGATTGCCTCCGAATACGCATCAGTCACAAAGATGACCATTTTTCCCTTTGCGAACGACCTCAAATCAAAAAAGTTAAAAAACAAAAGTTGTAGGTCTACTCGTGCTCGTTCCGAATCATCTTGAATCACCTCAATTGGAGTTCGTATGAAAACGTTATGGCCGTTTTACTAACGGATGTCAAAACAGTTTATATTACGACAACTAAACTACCCCGGACAGCAAGTGTACCAGCTGGGGCGGGTCCCCCAAGGCTTAAACACCCACTGGGGCGGGTCCAAGGGCTGGTGGGGGGGGGGCTGGTTCGTGAACTAGTGGAGAAATAAGCCAATTTGGCTTATTCCGTCACACCGAATTCGAATTTTTCCAACATGACAAACATGAAACATGTGACAAACAATATTTTAAGCTTATTAACATGCTTATAACATAAAAATTTCATATAAACACATAATCACAACCAAGATTTCATGGAATTCGAAGAAAAAACATAATTTTAAGCGTTCTTAACGAAAATTGCTACTATGAATTCATTTTTCATCCAATTCAAGTGATTCCAATTGTAATCACTTCTATTCTTAACATACTAACATAATACTTAATCAATTTTAACAATAACTTATAATCAATATCAATTTTGATAGTTTCAAAAATAATTTTTCAGAAATTGACTCAAAGAAAAATACTATGAACACGATTCCTATTGTTTATCAAAAATCCATGGTTTGAATTGCTAATACAACCATATAATTCATATACAATCATGATATATCATATATTACACATAACTTCATGCTTTCACCAATCTCTTTGATAATTTAAGAATAATTTTCAACATAACTTCATGATAAAACACTATGAACATGATTTCTCCATGTTCATCCCATCTTTGTGAATTAAAACACTTATACAACTATAAAAATCATATGTAAACATATATATACACACACACACACACATATATATATATATATATATATATATATATGTACACACCCCATACATCTATCAAAATCAAGAGCTTTCACACCAAGACTTTACAAGAGAACTCTAAAACCATGAAAACATAGAAGAACATAGTTTAAAACTTGTTTTTACAACAATTGATTTCTGAATATCTTTCATGGTATACAATTACATATGAAAACATATGAACATCATATATACATATAAATTCATGATTATGAAAACCTAATTTGACAAAGACTAAATACAAAACATATGAATTGAGCACAAGGGTTAAGATTATAATCTTACTAGTTTTAATTAAAGAGATGATGAAGATGATGATCCTCTCTTGCATTCTCAAGCTTTTCTTCCTCTTCTCTCTCCTTCTTCTCTAACAATTCTCTCTAACTCTCTTCTTCTTTTTCTTTCTTTGTTTTGACTTAGGCTTTTAAAAACTAATGTATCTTTTAACTTAGCATATATTATACAATATACAATATACATATACATATATAATATATATGTAACTTATATTATTAATATAGCTAATAAATAATATACTAATTGCTATGCTAACTACCACTTGTTACATAGGTTACAAAATTTGAAAAGCCCAAGGCTATGTTTGGGAAAACCACATTATTTTTAAAAACTAACTTTTTGAGCTTAAGGCCATGTTTGGTAAAACAAAGCTATTTTAAAAACCACTTTTTAGCTAAGGTCTTGTTTGGAGAAATAGGGTTAATCAAGTACAAGGGCCTTGTTTGGTAAAACCATTTAAAATCCTTTTCCATTATTTTAATAAATTTTTTACTCTATAGTTTAATTACTACACTTATTTAATTAAATTACCATATTCTAATTAAATAAAACTAACACTCATTTAATAATAAAAACACACAATACTAAATTGTTACACAATTATAATTTCTTTATTAAACATAATACATGTAACAAATTATTATTAACACGTAGCACATAACTTAAATCTAATTCAATTATTCTTAATTAAATTAGAATTATTCTACACCATTGCTAATATATCAATTTAATTAAATATATGGCACTTAATTAAATCAATCCACATCATCACATACTTAATTTATTTAACTTAACAAATAAATTCAATAAAATATTTATTCACTTCATTTAATTAATATAATACACTTAATTACATTACTCCATATTAATCATATAATCTCAATAAATAATTCAATTAAAATATTTATTTACTTCAATAAATATTAAATTAATATTTAAATTCACTTCATACCAAATCACATATTTCACAATATTTCTCACATATACATATACTCATACTCGAAACATCTAAAAATAAGAATTTTATTTATTAAATTCTCATTTATAAATTCTTAAAAATTCGGGATGTCACAAATGTGATGCAGTTGCTAGCCAAACCCTTATGCAGTTGGTAACCAAACATTCATACCAAAGTAACCAATTAGTTTTATTAGGTTATCAATTTATTTTGAATGTAATGCAGTTGGTAGCCAAACCCTCATGCAGTTGGTTGCCAAACTTTCAAACCAAAGTAACCAATTCAGTTTTATTAGGTTACCTTCATAGTGCAGTTGGTAACCAAACCTTCATACGAAGGTAATCGAACCTTCATACCAAGGTAACCAAACCTTCATACCAAGGTAACTAAACCTTCATACCAAGGTAACCAATCCACCTCCACACCTGCAGTTTTTTCGTATTGCAGTTGGTAGCCAAACCTTCATACTAAGGTAACCAATTCAGTTTTACTAGGTTACCAGTTTATTTTGAATGTGATGCAGTTGGTAGCCAAGCATTCATGTAGTTGGTAGCCAAACCTTGAGACCAAGGAAACCAATTCAGTTTTATTAGGTTACCAATTTATTTTGAATGTGATGCAGTTGGTAGTCAAACCTTCATACAAAGGTAACCATTTTAGTTTTTGTGGGTAACCAAATCATCAAAAAAAATAATTCAGTTCTCAGTTCTAATTCATCCTTCAATGTAAAAATTATATTCTTTTGTGGTGAGTTTCCCTACTTCTCAGTTCTTTTTATATTTTGTAAAATCAACAGGCTGAACAACCAGAAAGAGACGAGGGAGGACGATGACAAGAAAACATCTTCATGAACAAGTTTCCATACTGTTTCTTCTTCAGTTTCTTCTTGTGTTTCCAGTTGATTATAGTTTGTAATATCTCAGAGTTCTCATCGTGATCATGGCCACCATGCCAGAAAGGAAGAGGACAATCATCAGAGAGTTGATGATGGAAAACAAGTGACGAGGGAGGAAGATGACGAGAAAATAAGTTTTTGTTTTTCCTCCTTTTGATTTTAATTTTGAATTTTGAATTTGTTTTTGTTGTTAGATCCTAAATATTTGAATTTGAATTATTAATTATGGCAGTTATTTTCTCCTTATTTTAGGGTTTCTTATTAATGTGAAATTGAATGGTTTGAATTTATTGTCTTATTTTTGTAATTATTTTGTGAATGCACCGTTATTGTAATTACTTTCTAATTGTTGTATATTAGTGTTAAGGACCCAATAAATAAACTAAGGGAGCCCAAGTTGATTGTAGTTAGTAGTTAAGCTAATTAGAAATCATGCCCAAGTAATTAATGTTGAATTGCCCAAAACAGTATATTAAATGGCCTAAATATTGGTCCATTAAGTGAGGAGACTTGTTAGTCCTCTGATAAATATGTAATAGTCCTAGTAATATAAATTATGAGTGGACTAGCCCAATTGGATTAATAATCAAGCCCACTTATTTCATTTGGGGATGGACTTGAATGTCATTAGGTAATTAATTACCTTAGCTCAACATGTAGAGAAATAAATAGTACCCCAAGTATTGTATAAATGAACTTGACTACTATTGGCCCAAAATAATTATTTGTGCCCAAACATTTATTTAAAGAGGCCCAAATCTTGATCCATTGAGGGAGGGACTTTTTAGTCATTAGAGTAAGTAAATAATACAAGAAAAATAAATCTATAATGGGAGAAAAGGAGGGACATGGTCGGCCCTATGGGGGTATTATAGGGAGAAATAGCAATTTTATTGAACTTGTCCAAAATCTTGGTTAAAATCTACCAACTAAGCCATGTGTCACTCTCTTAGCATGTCCAACACTTATGGTTAAGTGTACAAGCAACCATTAGAATGATTAAGAGAGAGAAGTAGTGGAGGAGGGAATCTGAACACATTTAATCATACTTACTCCACTTACTTCATTTTATTCCTTACACTTCCAAGCTCCTTAGCAAAAGAAAAAGAAAATATAGAGAGAAAGAGGGAGAGCATATTTCGACCACTACAAGGAGAAAATGAGAGCTTTGATCTTCATGCATGCTAATTATCTAAGCTGCTTTGGAAGAATAAAAAGAATAGCAAGAAGATCTAAGTAATGATTCTCAAAAATTTCAAGTTTAGATTACTTATTTTGTTGGATTTTGATGAAACAAGGAGCCTTATGTTTGATCTTTAAAAACTCTTCATCTATATGAATATAAGTGTTTTATATGAGGATCAAAACATTTTTAAAGTTAAAAGTTAGATCAAAAGAGAGAAAAGAGAGATTTGTACAAAATGGGTAAAGAAAAAGCTTATGCATGCATGCTCTATGTATTCTATGTTAGATTCTTGGGGATGCATGTTGTATATGGTTAATATCATGTTAGAATGCTAGATCTTGAGTTTAATAAGTTAAACTTATAGATTTGTATGAGTTCATATGAACAAGTTTGGGAAAAAGAAGTTAGATGGATTTTTGGAAAATTTTTATTTAACTAGTGTGCTATAACATGTACATGCTAAAATCTTCAAGTGATATTTGAGATTTGCTTTCTTGGTATTCTAGATACATGAGTTAAGGGCAAAAATCCATTGGAATCACTCAATATGTTTAAAAATGAGCAAGTTATGAATTTAATCCTAAACTACCCAACTGTTGGAATCATGCTACTGATCAGCCACTTATGGGCTCTTTTCGGTAATCAAAATAGACTCAAATTTGGTGTTTGATATATGGAAATTGTAGTTCGGGAAAATACGAATCCAACGATACTAATTGGACATAAATCCGAGATGTAGATCTCGAGTTATAGGCGTTTTCGTGAAGGACCCCAAATCTAAAAAATGAGCCAACTGTTATAAACATCCTTGTTGATCAGTTACTTTAACCCTGATTTTCGGGACCTAAGCAGATCAGAATTTGATGTTTGATAAATGGAAACTATAATTCAAGAAGATACGAATCCAACGCCTCCGATGAAACCTAAATCCCAGTTGTAGATCTCGTTTTACAAGCTTTTCCGTGAAGGACCCCAAATCTAAAATTTTGGACGAAAATTATAGTAATAGCAAAAATTGAATCGATAATGAGTTATTATAATAAATAACTTTTAAAGCCACTAATGGGCTAGTAAACTAATTACATATAAAGTGAAATATAATTAACTATTTAATTATTATTTAAATGATATTAAGTAATAATTAAGTTGAGTTAGTGTTAATAAAATAATTATTTATTATTTAATTAAGATAAAATAATAATTAGAGTTTAATAATTAATTAATTATTATTTAAATAATATTAATTAATGATTAAAGAATATTTCAGCAAGATTAAGTAATAATAAAGTAATTACTTACTTACATTGACATAAAAGTTTATACGATTAATTATTTAATAATAAATAAGGACGAATGTTAATTAATTATTCTTTAAATAATAATAAGAAATAATTAAAGACTAATGAAGTGAATAAATCAATTATTTATTAGTCGAGAATAAGGAATTAATTAATTATTATTAAAGATAATAATTTAATTATCCATTATTTAATTAACATTAAATAATGAGGAGCTATAATTGGTTATTATTTATTATTAAATAATAACTAAAGATAATTAATTAATTAATATTAAATAGTGTTAGTTCCCAAAGGCACGTTAGTTATCTAGAAGAGGGGTTGAATAGATATTTTAAAATTTCTTAGGTCTAAAATACTTGGTCAGTATTGATGATACTGACTACAACGGAATATATATTTTGTTCTCCTTCGAGATAATGCAGTTAAGGTTAGATAAGCAGTTATAACAGTTATAATAGATATATCAGTTATAGCAGTTAATGAGAGACAATGAGACACAGGATTTTAAATGGTTCAGAGCCAACATGACTCCTAATCCACTCTTCTACTCCACGAGTAGGAAATCCACTAAGGATATCTTCTTACAATTGGATCACTTAGATCCTTTCAAGGCCAGCAGCCCTGAAACTTCACTTAGTTCACTTTTGAACTCTTCAAGTCCTTTGACTTGGATCTGCTCTTAGTTCACTTCTGAACTCTTCAAGTTTTTTGACTTGGATCTTCACTTAGTTCACTTTTGAACTCTTCAAGTCCTCTGACTTGGTACCTCAATTGGATTGGCAGCTGATAGTTGAGGTGTGCTACTCAGTTGCAGTTCAGCTTCTGTCTTTTAAAGGACTGAGTAGCGAAGCAAGATTTCTTCAGTATCGTAGTGTTGCTCGTTGAGTGTTCTTGAGCTTTTTTCAATGTATTCTTTCTTTATGCGTCTTGCTTACTTAGTTTGAATACTTGTCTGATTTCCTTATAAAAGAGCCATTCAAAAATAGCATTTTTGAATGCTCCCATTCCTTCATTTAATGCTCCAGACATTTTCTGTGGAGTGATGTTGACGTCCTACTTTTCTGCTGCTCTACCGCTTGGCTCACTGACACAGCAGACTGTATCTTTCACCTAACACCTGAAAAGGTGTTTTCTGCAGGCTACTTTAGTCCTATCCTTAGCTTCTACAATACGCTTCTTTGATTTAGACTAAGGATGAATATGGAAGTATTAGGACTATCACTTGGTCAACGACTATAAGCCTTTCTTCATTTGTTGCTCTTCCTCTCTTCATTAGATCTTTAATCTTTGATGTTGACTGGAGGAACACTACAATTATGGTCATTGTGACACAATCGTTGTGTGTTGGCTTTGCAAAGCGTGATTCAGACTTCTTCGTAGAGCACACTACGATTTCTCTTAAGCTCTTGGTAGACTACGATTCCTTGCTTGCTTGTCTTGCAGACTTCACACTTCTGATAGCACTCTGTGATTCCTAACATGGCTCGGCAGATGCTTTTCAACTTTTATGATTCTCAATGTGGCTTCTGAGGCAAACTACGATTCTTTGATGCTTTCACTTGAGCTCGACGATTCTTGCCTTGGCCTCTGCAGACTTGATTCTTCGGCAGACTTCTATTTTGTATATCTTCACTCAAGCTCCACGTTTTCTGCCTTAACTTCTATAGGCTTGAATCTCTTGGCAGACTATGATTCCGATATCTTTGCTTAAGCTCCCTGATTCTGCCCTGTCTTTCGAATGCTGTCTTTGACAGACTACGATTTTGTCAAGACTTTAACTTTTACAGCTCAAATAGATCAACCTAACAAGTTTGATCTTTTCTTCTATACATTTATTTACAAAAATGATAAACATTAAGGCTCAGATCAACCTAACACGTTTGATATATCATCTAAGTCCTTGTACAATGATTCTCTTAAGGACTGCACACTTAAGCATTTATATTTACTTTCAATATCAAATCTAAATATGCAATTCCCAACAAATAGTAATCAAATGAAGAGGGAGTTAACAATTATAGAAAATTTAAATAACTCCTTAATAATACAATTATAATAAATTATTTAAAGATCTAATAAGTGTTTATCACCTAAGAAAAGCCTTATTAATTATTACATCATTAACCTAAGATCAATTAAATATCTTATAAGATTAATGATAGTACATTATATATATGTACCTTGTGATTGAATTATTTGTTAAATAATAGTACAAGTAAGCGTATAGATGGACAATTATACGCAGTACTAATTGATAGATCTACATTATCAATGTTAGGTCATTCAAAGAGTTTTAATTAAAGCTAGTAAGCCTTAGCTCGTCGAACAGGAAAGTTCTCTAACTCAAACTCGAGTTATTATTGTTCAAGCATGGTAATGGATAATTATTATTGATTATTCCACATCTAAGATTATTATTGAATATTTGCATTTATTGCAAGTTCTCTAACTCAAACTCGAGTTATTATTGTTCAAGCATGGTAGTGGATAATTATTGTTGATTATTCCACATCTAAGATTATTATTGAATATTCGCATTTATTGCAAGTTCTCTAACTCAAACTCGAGTTATTATTGTTCAAGCTTGGTAGTGGATAACTATTGTTGATTATTCCACATCTAAGATTATTATTGAATATTCGCATTTATTGTAAGTTCTCTAACTCAAACTCGAGTTATTATTATTCAAGCATAGGTAGTGGATAATTATTGTTGATTATTCCACATCTAAGATTATTATTGAATATTCACATTTATTGCAAGTTTTCTAACTCAAACTTGAGTTATTATGTTTCAAGCATGCTAGTGGTTTAATTATTTACAATTATTCCACATCTCTGATTATTGATTCGCACTTAGTGCAAATTACATATGTTCATCGGGTATGAAAGGCTGATCACTTTCATTACCATAAAGTTCAGTTAAATTTGTTAATGATCATTGTTGACCACCCAACATTATTGATTTAGTCATTCAATTATTGAAATTTAATTCTCAATCTTTCACAATTGTTATATATTGTTGAAAATTCAAAAAGCTATACTCTTTTCTTCAATTATGATATATCTTTATTGTATTTAAACTTGCTGAGCAAAGTAGTTGCTCACTCTTGCTATATCATGATAACACATTTCAGATTAAGACTAATGTTCTAGGATTAAAGACAAAGACACAACCAAATGACAAGATTAGACTGTTATACAAAATAACTTTTTAGTTATCTTATGTAAACCTTTTGTAATGTTGAAGGTATGTATTCAGTTAAGGTTAATAAACCTGGGATAATGTTATAGAATCATGTAAAATAAACAATATATATTTATTAGTTTTGCATTAGATAATAGAATATGTATGATAATGAAGTACCGTAAACATACCAAGTTCGAGGTTCTTGGGACCCGTATTTGGGGGCGTCATATATTTAATAAGGGATTACCATGCGAAAGCGTTAAGATGTTTGTGCACAATACATGGTACGAAGGGCTGATCCCCCTAAGTACGAGTTAAGAGTCCATATAGTCTAACGATTGTTAAAGGTTTTAAATAGAAATGTTTATAACCTAGGATATAGTTCAAGGTCTTATGACTCTCAGTTGAATTCTATATTTCATATTTAATTCTTTATTATTGATGAAAGAAATATTATTCAAATCATTTGAAGTTATTCGGTTTATGTCATCACAATTGTTGTTATTCCAAGTGAGCTTTTATTTGCTCACTCTTGCAGCTAAGGTTGAAAGCGTTGATGCTCCGTCAACTAGTAAAGGCAAGAATAAGATGAACAAGTGAAGACTTGTTTATATTATGATGTGATTGTAATGAGACTTTATTATGTTATGTTTTATTTTCTGCACTCCCTGGGATGTTTTGAGCAAGGTTGTAATCCTTTTGATAAGGAAGATTTTATTATTTATTTAAGGTTATAATTTATTTTATATTCCTTATTATGTGCAGTAGTTATGTTTTATTTAGATAGTGAGCACCAAATCCCATGGAATTTGAAGTACCCGGATTTGGGGGTATCACAGGTTGGTATCAGAGCTTTAGGTTATGAACCTTAGGTGGGGAAAACCTTAGGTAGTAGCTTATAGAAGATTGAAAAGATAATGATGATAGTAAAGATAATAAACTACCTTATGTGCTATGTGTTTACGTTTAAATACGCAAAGTGTATCGATCGATATCACGTAATAATTAAACATTAAAATTTTGTTTCCAAGATGACGAACGTTGGAGAGTCCAATCAGGCTAGGGAGGAGTTACCCCAGATGCCTAGGGACGAGGGGCCCTGAGACATCCAGGTTGTCTGGGAGCAGTTGGTTCAAAGAGAGCCATCTGTATTGATCACCGTAGCTGGTCAAAAACATGAGCCAGTATCTGACCGAGATGATGAGGATGAGTCAGAGGAAGAAGAGGAGGATCCTGAAGAGGAATTTCCACCTCACTCAACTAGCGCTAAGATGTACGAGGAGATCTACGCCGTAACGTGGAGCTACATAGTCGAGTCGGAGAGCTTGAGGAACTGGTAGACTAGAGTCGGACTACCATACAACAGAGAGATGAGACGGTTCAAGAACTGGATGATGAGATTGGAAACACAAAGTGGGATCTAGTCCGCGTGGAGAGTGAAAGAGACGATGCACTGGCCGAGCTAGCAAAGCTGAAGAACGACATCCAAGAGGAGTCAGTGAAGAGTGCTAGAGCGGAGGAAACGAGCTTGAGGGCTACTCAATGTACGGATCGAGCTGAAGACGAGGTTCAAGTGAAGAAGGCCAAGCTGAGGGAGACAGACTATGCTTTCCATACGGCTATAGATAGGGTCCAGGATCGTGTCTTCTATTACCCAGCTCAGTTCAAAGATTTACCGTGGTACATGGTGGATCGCAGAACAGTGTTTCGGGTGATAGAAGAAGAACGTAGAGAGGATGTACGACGTTTTAACATGCCTAGATAGTAGAGCCATTAATTATGTGTTTTTTTAAATAAATAAATGTAAATCCTAGAATTTGAGATAATAATGGAATAAAATAATGATGTAATCTTGTAATTTATTCAGTTCAGGAGAGATGATGTAAATCGCTGAGATGCTATCTATTCTATGTTTTAAAACTATGAATGAATAAAATATCAAAGTTTATTGACGTGCTATGTGTTCAAATGTGAATTGAATTATTAAGTATGAACTTGAATATTTAAGATATGAGTAAATGATCTAATAAGAGTATGCTTTAACAGAAAGATGCCTCCTAGAAGAAGACCTACATGTCAAAACCCAGAGGGATTTACCAACGACAACAACAATGACGGGACGAATCCCAATTCGGTTCAACAATTGGTGAACCTGTTGACGGAAGTGCTTGCGAATCAGCAGCAAGTTCAGAATACAACGTTTAAGGAATTCAAAGCAGTAGGACCGCCATAATTTCAAGGATCGGTGAATCTAATAGAGGCCCACACATGGATATAGTGACGCCCCAAATTCGGACCGCCACAGAGTCTCGATTCATTTCGTCACGTTCTACAATCTAATACAATAATAATATATCGCACAACGGAATAACACAATACTACGAATAGATTACATTTAATTATTTAATATAATCATTCACGTCCCAAGGTCTCGTAACTTAAACATCGATTACATAGCTTAAACATATATTAAGCATATATAAACTTAACTAGTACATAATATATAATAAGATCTTATTACAACATCATAGAGTTCTACATAATATAAAGCTACTCCGTAGCTTTGCCTTTACCTTTGTCGGTGCCCGAAGGTCCACCCTGCTCTGCATTAACTAAATATTTTTAGGGAAAAGCAAGAATGAGCAACAAGTTTGCTCAACAAGTAATATAGAAATAAGGGGATCAATATAGTTTTAGATTCCCAAGGGTATGACAATAAATGATAGTTCGAGAATAACAAGAAGTATCAACAGTTTTCAACAACAGTCGCTAAGGACAGAAAGATATCAATAAGATTCAAGGTTTAACCTTTTCACAGTTCAAGAATAATGAATACTGAGCAGTCACTAAGGACTATGAACTTCTACTAGAATTAATAGAAATATGCTGATAATCCAATAAAACAAGTACAACAGGTGATCAGCCTAAAGTACCCTACATTATGCATAATACTTAATCGTACTCAAGTGCGCACGTCGGTCTTCCGACAAATATAGCTTCCCCTTAAAAAGGGTTGTTCATCTCAGTCAATATAAGACTCCGCACCAATCAATTAGTTTGGATCACTTTTCAAATTCATAATATAGGTCTAGCCGAATCAAATGGCATAGACCGCTCTTTCAATCTATATAAGAACAATCATAAGTTCAAAGCTCAAGATTTAAAGTTCGAAGAATATAAATCGACTTTATCTTATCCACGAAGTATTTAAGTCATAAAACATGAATTATAATTCCAATAGCTTACTTGTACGACAATAATAGTACAAGTTTAATAAATGTTCAATAAGAATAGAGTTCAAGTACTTGCTTACAATATCCGTTGAATAAAGTAATGCAAGGGTTAGGATACTTGCATTAAGCGTAGATTACTACTTATAACTTGTCAATGCTTCGAATTCCTATCGTAATATATTTACATGTATAGGATATTCATTAGCTAAGTACATTCGGTACACAAGCTAGATATGTAAGTTAAATATACACATATGGTTCTAACTTAGTCATATAATCCCTATATGTATGTCGTTACATACTTGCACACATGTAGCACGAAATCAGTACATAATACATTATGAAATCACATAACATAGTTATATCACATATGCCATTGTAGTAAATCATAACACTAAGTTGATTATGCCATTATTACTTATGGAGTTCCGTTTATAAGTTAAACATCATCATGGTATACTATCAACACTTATAACATATATCAGTAGTGTTCAGACCCTGTTTAACAGTTTGGGAATCATTTATAAGTTAACTGTCAAAATCAGATTTAAGCAAACTATCCAGACCTGAAAGTAGCTGTAACGATTGAGATTTTATATTTAATTTTAAATATTTATTGAATTAAATAAATATTTATGTGAATTATTTATTGAGTTAAATAAATAAATTATGTGATTGATGAAGTGATTTAATTAAGTGTATATATTAATTAAATGAATGTGCAATATTTAATTTAATTAATGTATATTAATTTTATATTATAGTTCTAATTTAATTGAGATAATTAAATTAGATGAGATATGTGATGAAGTGTTACATGGATTATAATTAGCGAGTAATTATAATTAGGTGACAATTTTATGTGATTTATTGATGTTAGATTTTAATTGATTAAATTATTATTGATATTTAATTAATTAAAATGTGACATTAAAGTATGTGTTAAATAATTTGTTAAAATAAAGAAAAGGATTTTTAAATTTATTTTAACCAAACAAGGCCCTTATAATTGTTTTAAACCTATTTCTACCAAACGGGGCCCTAACTATCAAAAAGCTATTTAAATAAACTGTTTACCAAACATGGCCTTAGCATTAATAATCTGTTTTTGAAAATAACCTTGTTTTGCCAAACAAGGCATTGTGGCTTTTTGAAATTTGTAACTGACATTATACTTAATATATTTGTCAGTTATATTATATAATTAAGCCTATATCTATTACTACGTATTATATTATACGTTAGTCTAAACTACATTAGAAAGAATATCAGTGTAAAAGAGAAAAGAAAGAACAGAGGAAGAGTTAGAGAAGAGAGAAGAAGAAGAAAAGGAAGAGCTTAAGCATCATCATCTTCTTCATTAACGATTAGCAAAAAGGTTATAATCTATAATTTTACTCTTACAATTATAGAACTCAATTTATATATTTCATGTATTTTATTCTCTGTCAAAAGTTGAGTTTTCATGGAAGTTAATATATATTCACTTTGAGGAATTAGCTAAGACCTTAGACTTACCTAAAGAGGAATTAGCTTACCTCTTAAACATAGAGATTGTGAATAGGGAGGTTATTCCTATTAGGTTTGTTTACAAGAACTGTAGATTGGATATTAAGGGTCTTGAATTGAGGTTAGATTTGATTCCGATAAAACTTGGGAAATTCGATGTTATACTGGGTATGGATTGGTTGTTCAACCATGTAGCGGTAACCGATTGCCAGAAGAAGTCAGTAAACCTTACGACTCAGTCGAAGGTAGTATTTTATAGTAGCAAATCGCTTAGACAAACGAGTTGTCTGATAATTATGCAAGCCAAGAAGTTATTGAAGCAAGGTTGTGTAGGGTATTTAGCCTATATAGTGGATACTCGTAAGGAGAGTCCAAAGATAGAAGAGATATCAGTGGTTAGGGAGTTTGTGGATGTATTTCTGAGCGATTTTCCAGGACTTCAGCCAGATAGAGAGATAGAGTTCGTAATCGACTTAGCACAGGGGACTGCTCTAATTTTGAAAGCGCCGTACATAATGGCTCCAGTAGAAATGAAGGAATTGATGATTCAACTACAGGAATTGCTGGACAAGAAGTATATTCAGCCGAGCGTATCACCATGGGGAGCGCCGGTATTATTCGTCAAGAAGAAGGATGGATCATAGGGAGTTGGACAAAGTCACGATCAAGAATAGGTATCCTTTACCTAGGATCGATGACTTGTTTAATGAACTGAAAGGTGCTAGATACTTCTCCAAAATAGATTTAAGAAGTTGATACCATCAGTTGAAGGTAAGAAGAGAAGATATACCAAAGACGGCTTATAGAACTCGGTATAGACATTACGAGTTCTTAGTGATGTTATTTTGTCTAACAAATGCACCAGCTGCATTTATGGATTTAATGAATAGGGTGTTTAAGCTATTCCTAGACAAGTTTGTAGTGGTGTTCATAGATGACATTTTGGTTTATTCTAAAAATAAGGAAGAACCCACTGAACATTTAAGGCTGACATTAGAACCACTGAGATGGGAGAAGCTATACGCGAAATTCTCAAAATGCAAATTCTGGTTAGAACGTGTGCAATTTCTTGGCCACGTGATTGACAAAGATGGAATTTCAGTGGATCCATCGAAGGTTAAAGCATTGATGAATTGGGATCAGTCGAAGACATCGTCTGAAGTTAGGAGTTTCTTGGGATTGACAGGATACTATAGAAGATTTATTCAAGACTTTTCCAAAATCGCAACTCCGTTGACTAATTTGACTCGTAAGACGGTTAAGTTTGTTTGGACGGAAAAGTGTGAGGAAAGTTTCTAAGAACTGAAGAAGAGATTGAGTACTGCTCTAGTGTTGTCATTGCCTGATAGTACATGAAATTTTATGGTCTACAATGATGCTTCACATAAAGGATTAGGCTGTGTGCTGATGCAGAATGGCAAAGTCATTGCTTATGCATCACGTCAGCTGAAGGATTATTAGAAAGGATATCTGACCCATGATTTGGAATTGGCGACAGTAGTGTTTGCTCTGAAGATATAGAGACACTACCTTTATGGAGAAAAGTGTGAGATGTACACAGATCATAAGAGCCTGAAGTATATCTTTGCACAGAAAGATTTGAACATGCGCTAAAGGAGATGGTTTGAACTTATCAAGGACTACGATTGCGAAATTCGTTATCATTCGGGTAAAGCCAATGTTGTTGCCGACACCTTGAGCAGAAAGGGTCGAGAGAAGTTAATGTTGCTAACTGCTCAAGAACAGTTGGTAAACGAGATGGATAGATTAGAGCTTGAAGTTAAGTTTCTGAAGGAAGCAGATGAGAAGTTATACCAAGTAACTACTAGTTCAACCTTGGGGGACAAGGTGAAAGAGGCACAACTACATGATGATGAGTGCGAGAAGATTCGGAACAAAATAACAGATGGTGAAGAGATAAAGTTCAAAATTGATAATGATGGACTGTTATGATTTGAAGGAAGAATCTGGGTACCGCCAGTACCAGAAATCAAAGAGAAAATTTTTGGCGAAGCTCACGGTTCGAGATATTCGATTCACCTTGGTAGTACAAACATGTACCAGGATCTCAGACAACATTTCTGGTAGCAAAATATGAAGAGAGACGTGGCTGAATGCATTGCAAAATGTCTAACGTGCCAGAAAGTCAAAGCAAAACACCAGCGATCGAGTGGATTGCTATAACCGCTAGAGATTCCGGAATGGAAATGGTAGCACATAACGCTTGATTTCGTGGTTGGTCTTCCAACGACTCAGAAGAGTTTTGATGCAATATGGGTTATAGTGGATCGACTGATGAAGTCAACGCATTTCCTATCTATCAAGATTAGATACAACTTGGATCAGTTAGCGAAGCTATACGTGAAGGAAATTATTTCTAAACACGGTGTTCCAGTATCGATTGTGTCCGACAGAGATCCGTGTTTCACGTTAAATTTCTGGAAGCGATTACAAGAATGTTTGGGAACACAATTGTGAATGAGTACGGCATACCATCCTCAGGCTGATGGCCAAAGCGAGAGAACGATTCAGACTTTAGAAGATATGATGAGAACTTGTGTTATAGACTTTAAAGGAAGCTGGGATGATCATCTATTGTTGGTGGAGTTCGCCTACAACAATAGTTATCATGCAAGTATTGGCATGCCGCCTTACGAAGCATTGTACGACAGGAAATGCAGAACTCCATTGTGCTGGGATGAGGTTGGTGAACGACAACTATTGGGACCAGAATTGGTGCAACAAACTGTTGAGATCGTAAAGATAATCAAAACAATATTGGTTGCTGCTTAGGACAGACAAAAGAAATATGCCGATCATCATCGAAAAAATCGAGAATTTATAGTGGGAAGCTTCGTTTTTCTAAAGGTACTCCCTAGAAGGGGAAGATTCGATTGGGCAAGAAGGGGAAGTTGAGTCCCTGATTTATTAGACCTTTTGAGATACTGCAAAGGGTTGGCGAGGTTGCTTACAAGGTTGCGTTACCTCCGGAGCTAGATAATATCCATAATGTCTTTTATATTTCTATATTGCAACCGTACAAACACGACTACAAGCATGTGATAGAGTATGAACCTTTACAGTTTGATAAAAACTTAACCTATGATAAGGTTCCTGTTCAAATAAATTATAGAAAAGAACAAGTACTTAGAAATAAAGTGATACCTTCTATTAAGGTAATCTGGAGGAACTACAGTGCTGAAAAAGCTACGTGAGAACTCGAGGATGTAATGATGAAAACCTATTCCCAATTATTTGTGTAATTTCTTGTATATCGATTCTAGGGACAAAAATTTTTTAAGGGGGGAAGAATGTGACGAATGAGTTTTTTTATTGTGATTCTGGGAATAGAATCCTTTTAAGGAGGGAATATTGTAACAAATGAGATTTTGTAAATATTTATTGAATTAAATAAATATTTTAATTTATTTATTTATTGAGTTAAATAAATAATTTATGTGGTTATGTTATGGAGTAATTTAATTAAGTGCAATATATTAATTAAATAAATATTTAATATTAAATTATTGTGTAAGCAATTTTGTGGTGTAGTTCTAATTTAATTGAGATAATTGAAGTAGATGATATTATGAGGTATTTGTTACATGAGATTATGATTAGCGAGTAATTATAATTGTGTGACAATTTAGTATTATGTGGCTATTTTAATTAATGATTAGATGTTAGCTTGTATTTAATTAAATTAGAAGGTTGGGATTTAATTAAATAAAGTGTAACATTTAAACTATGTGTTAAAATGATTTATTAAATAAAATAAAAAGAATTTTAAAGAGTTTTGCCAAACAAAGCCCTTACGCATATTTAATCCCGTTTTACCAAACATGGCCTTAACTACAAAAAATCTATTTTTGAAAATAAATTATTTTTGCCAAAGAAGCCCTAGTGGCTTTTGATTTTTAAAAATATGTAACTGATGTATTTAGTAGGTTGATTAATACTTGTCAGTTATATATATTATATAATTATATGTATAATATATGTATTATATCAGTTATAATATTATACGTTAGTTAAGTTAGAATATCAGAGTTAGAAAGTTAGAAAATATACAGAGAGAGAAGAAGAGAGAAGAAGAAGAAGAGAAAGGCAAGAAGCTTGAAAAATCAAGAGCAAAACAAAACACCATATTCATCTTCTTCCTCATAAATCAAAAAGTGTATAATTCTAACTTGTAATTTTTGAAATTGTGGTTTTACGTTCTTCAAGTTTTAGTTCTCTGTAAAATTAGTTTTCATGAAATCTATGTGATTATAATTTATATATGTTGTATTGTATATATATACTATTATATAGGTGTGATATGATAGTCTAAGTTGTTCAATTCACGTAAATATGATGAACATGAAGAAATCATGTTTATAGCAATTTATAGTGAACTTACTTTGGAAAAAAATAGTCTTTAATTAACAAAATTTGTGTTTGATTATGCCTTGTTATGTAAATGGATCATAAATTATGATAATATATTAAGAAATAAAGTTAATACGATTTGAATTACGTGATTTGGTTTAAAAACAAACTCACAGTGTTAATTTTTATCAAAAACACTTAACAATGGCTTTTTCTTCAAAATAAAAAAATTAAGAGTTTTGATTATGTGTTATGATGATCATATATGTTAAAACATGTTAGAAATTTTAAATTATGTTTTCTATAAAGTTTTAGATGCAATATGTTAGTTAAAATCGGAATATGGTGCGAAAAAATAAGCCAAATTGTCTTTTTCTCTGCACAGTTCGCGAACCAAGTTGTTCATGCTACAGGGTACCCGCCCCAGTGGGCCTATCAAGGGCAAAACACCCTCCCCGGCGGGGGGGAGGGGTGCAGAATGGAAAATATGGGTTGTTTGTTTTGTGTAGTTTTTGTCCGTATCATAAAAAGCTAACCTAATGTGATGAACTTGATGACATGTTAAGCCTACATTAAGATGTTAGAATGATTCATAATGTATTTCACATGATTAATTTGTAAATATGAAATGTATAAAGTAAATTATAATTTGATTGATTATAATGTATGACTTAATTTTATAAGTTGATTATGACTTGATTAATTAAATAGTTTGATTGATTATTAAGATTGTATGGGTTGATCCTATTATGTGATAATAAGTGATTTAACCTAATATTTAAAGAATAGTGAGTTAGCTTCAATGGGTGAACTAGTTATGTGAATTAGCTATATAGTAACTAATTTATGTTACTATTATAAATTACGTGTATGTAGGAGTAATTAAGGAACATGATTGTAAATTGTAGCTTGCGCTTGAGGTAAGTTGTTCTATCCTTTCTTGTTATAATTATGCAAGTTATTTTACTCTCTAAATTTCATATTGAGCAAATATACTATTGAAGTTCGTTATTAAAATAATAAGACCTTGACTTAATTGTTAAAGTAAGGTCTATTGAATCTTTCAAATGCTATAAGTTATTTCTAAAGCGTGACTATTTAATATAAAGTCTATTGCAATGACTCATAGTTGATTCAAAATTCTTTTATTATCGAATTCTAAGTTATTGTAAGTTGATTCAACTACTCCTTAGTTGATGATAGTTGAACTCCAAATTTTCTTTTAAGCTTATCCAAACCAAACTTTCTTTGGTGCAGACTTGTTATCAAATATTAAGATGAACAACCCTATTTAATAGAGGATTACCATGCGAAAGCGTTAAGATGTTTGTGCACAATACATGGTACGAAGGGCTGATACCCCTAAGTACGAGTTAAGAGTCCATATAGTCTAACGACTGTTAAAGGTTTTAAATAGAAGTATTTATAACCTAGGACATAGTTCAAGGTCATATGACCCTCAGATGAATTCTATATTCCATATTCAATTCTTTATTATTGATGAAAGAAATGTTATTTAAATCATTTGAAGTTATTCGGTTTATGTCATCACTATTGTTGTTATTCCAAGTGAGCTTTTGTTTGTTCACTCTTGCATTATACAACCCTTGCAGCTAAGGTTGAAAGCGCTGACGCTCCGTCAACTAGTAAAGGCAAGAACAAGATGAACAAGTGAAGATTTATTTATATTATGATGTGATTGTAATGGGACTTTATTATGTTATGTTTTATTTTCTACACTCATTTATTGACGTTAAGGTTAGTAAACCCTGGGATGTTTTGAGCAAGGTTGTAATCCTTTTGATAAGGAAGATTTTATTATTTATTTAAGTTTGTAAATTTATTTTGCAATCCTTATTATGGGCAGTAGTTATGTTTTATTTAGATAGTGAGAACCAAATCTCGTGGAATTAAAGTACCCGGATTTGGGGGTGTCACACTTTGAACACTGGTTGTCTTGTATGCAGATTCTGCTCTGCATCTACTTCTCTCCAGCTCAGGTTGTTCATGGTGAATCGTAGAGTGGCCCTGGATATCTACTTTCTGGTCTGCCACTCTTTCTCTTGTCTTCTTGGCCTTCTCGATTCTTAGCTCAGACGCCATTGTGGTTGGCATTCTCCTTCGTGTTGAGTGAAGCCTTTAGCAGTTAAAGCCCTTCATCATAGTTTGCCTCACTCCTACTATGGTAGTCTCACTGCCACTGAGACATGTTCTCTGTTAAGCTCTGTAAAACTCTCGTCGAGTCAACAACTCTTCACCTTTAAAGCTTCAGCTGTTATATACTCCTCCATTAACTTCCCATTGGAATATAGCCGTTGGAAGCTATTTGAAATGCTTCAAGGATTCTGAGTTATTTGCAGACTGCTGATTTTACGTGATAACACCTTTTTGACTTTCCTGATATTGTAATCTGCTGATTCACTTAACACCTCTAAGATGTCACTTTCATAAGTCAGGTTGGTAGTCACCTTTATTTCTCCTTTATTTTTCTTCGATCCAGGCCAAAGGAGTTAACTCACTGTATCGATGCTCTCAATCAGCAACGTTTAATTGTCAATCTTCATATTGAGACATTGCTGAGGCTCAATAATTAGATTACCGAATTCCATGATTCTGATGCAGACGTTCATGTGCTAGATCGTAGATTGTATGTGGATGTTACAAGTTGACTGGCTTTGACAACACTACAATTCTAAGAGCATTTTGTGATCTGACAATGTAGAACCTCTTACTCTTCACTCTTGCAGTGCTTCTATGATTCTGCTTGCCTTAACTCGCATCAGGAACTGATAACTTAACTGACTGCTTTTGCCCTTCTGGTTTGCAAGACTCTTCTGATTAGTCATGCTCAGCTCTCTCAACTTTCTGCTCTGTGATCTCCTGTTCACTCTTTATGGTGAGGCTGAGCATAGACAATTCTTTTCGTCTATTCTCTATAGGTTGGCCAATATCTCTGTAGGTGCTTTATCAGTCTCTGCTGCTTGTTGGCAAACAACACGATCGTAGTCATCACTACAATCGTTGTCTTCCTTTTGACAGTCACTTCATTCATTGTCTTCTAGTGGACGCTTGTAAAAGACTTCTTTTGATTGGCTCTTCACTTCTCAATCAGCCTTGTTGATAGAGTTGGTGCTTCGATCTGCTGTTTGCTTGCAGGCCATTTAGAGAGTGCTCTTGATTCTCTTTAGGTAGACTGCTTTTTGAACCTTAACTACACTTGCCAGAGTGAGATCTTCGCTTTCACTTCAGGAATGCTCCTGTTGAGAATCGTGTAGTCTCTACGATTTTCCCTTGGCATTGTGAGCATTTGTCTGACTACGTTTTGGCCTTTGTTCTCCAGGCTATGATCTGGCTCTGGCTTTTGCAGACTACGATCTGGCTCTGGCTTCTGCAGACTATTATCTGGCTCTGGCTTCTGCAGACTACGATCTGGCTTTGGCTTCTGTAGACTATGATCTGGCTCTGGCTTCTGCAGACTACGATCTGGTTTTGGCTTCTGCAGACTACGATCTCGGCCTTATCAACTGTAGTCTCTTGACTGATCTGTCCGACTACGATTTCTGCCTTATTTATGATCTGCAGACTCCACGTCTTCGAGTGAGGCCTACTAATCTTAACTTGGCTTGACAGACGCTCGACATGTTGTCTCCATAATTCTGAACTTGGCTTCCTTGACAGACTACTAATCCGAGAAAGTCTTCCTGACACACCACGATTCTGCCTTGACTTTCTTGACAGATTACGACATCGAGAGTGACCAGATCTTCACAAAGCTGTTTATTCATGTAGGATCAACCTAATATATTTGATCTTTTCAGTTTAAGTCCTTGTACATAAGTCTATCAGCTGTTAAGGACTTTACAACTTTCATCAATGCAGACATATTTGCATATTCATTCATTAAGTTCATAAGCAAATCTTATATAAATAGGAATAACATTCTCATGTATATTCCTAATAATCTCCCCCTATTTGATTATGAAAAAAACATTAAATGCATATGTATGAGATGAATGAATCTTAATATACAATGAGCTATTGTATTACTAGAACATATAATCATGAATGTCATTAATAAAAAATTTAACTTACAAAAGATATGACACTCTACATCCTGGATCCAAAACATACTATTACAATTAGAGATGTACCTTCTCTTTTTCATTGTCTGCTCCTTGTATGTCTTCAGGATGTACTTTTGTGTTCAGCTACTCATCTTGTATGTCTTCTTGATTCTACTCCCCCTCAGATGATTGCATAATTTCTTCATCTAGCTTTGGCTCCCCCTCACTCTTTGTCTTCATGGAGTCATTTTCTTTCGGCTCCCCCTCAGATGATGACTCCACTGCTGCTTCCTTCTTCTGCCTCCCCTTCAGGTCCTTTGCTCTACTTCTTCGGCTCTTGCTCTTGCTCTTCTCCTTTGTCTTCATTCTTCTCTTCGAGTGCCTCCTTAAGTGCCTCTTTTTCTCCCACTTTTTATCATCAATCACTTGAGAGAGATGTTGGACATTAGACATAAGCTGCCCCATCAGGTGAGATGTGTTGCCAACTTCAATCTTTAGTTCCTGTTGGCTGAGCTCTAGCTTTAGGGAAAGAGACTAGTTCAGAGTGTCTATTTTCTCAGAGAGAGACATAATAAATTCTTCACTTTGCTTCTAAGCTTGTAGAGCTTCTTCCCTCTAATCCCTTATGGACTTCAAATAGATTTGATCTCTCTAATGAAGCTTGAGAGATATATCTAAGATTGTAGCCTGAAGCATGTTGTGAAACTCATTGTTTCCTCCTCCTGATAGGATCTTAGCTTCTTCAGCAATGAGAGATAATTTTTCAATCAATTCTTTAGAGTTTTTCAATAACTTTTGCTCTTGAAGAATTTGAGCATTTGACACCCCCAAATCCGAATCCCTAGAACCTCGGACCTGGTATGTTACGGTACTTAATCTTCATAAATATTCTATAAACTAATGCGGAATATATAAACATAAATTGTTTATTTCACATGATTCTATCACATTTTCCAAGGTCTATTAACCTTAAATGAATACATACCTTTAATAACTTAAAAGGTTCACATATTTGATTTACATCAGATAACTAATAGTTATAAATGCATATAATCTATTCTTGGAATTTGCCTTTGCCTCTGTCTTTCTTCGAGCCTTCATCTTAATCTGAAATTTGTTATCATGATATAGCAAGGGTGAGCAACTACTTTGCCAAGCAAATTTAAATACAATGAAGATATATCATAATTGAAAGAAAGAATAAGCTTTTAAACTTTTAATAATATAATAATTGTGAAAGATCATGAGTCATAAATGTTGTGACGCCCTCAGATCTGGGTCCCTCGAACCTCAGACCTGGTTCGTCACGATACTACCATCGACAAATTATTATATCTTTTATTCATAATTTAATGAATATAGCGTTGCTTATTACAATTTAGAATAAAAATTCTTTCCACTTCCGAGATCTGTATAATGACCCCAAACTTTAATAAGTTTCAAATCTTGGTCATTCACCATTCCTGTCTTTACATCATATTCGATGTTATAAAAATGCAAAATAATTTAAATCTTTTCTATATCCTTTGAATAAAATCTTTTATTGATTTTCATAACTTGGAATCAATTACATATCCTTGAATCAACTTATGATCTGATTCACTTTATTCGAATTACTATATAAACTTTTACATCTCAATTCGATATCCTCTATATATTAATTAATACAACTTTACAACTCAACATGTATTAAACATCGTAAACTACTATCATGTACATCTCCTGGAACCTAAACATGGTTCAAGAGCATAAATTTAGATAAATAAATCAATCTTCTTGCGATACTATTGAACTCTATCAATCAAGTAGCACGTAACTTTACTGCGAGTCCTTAACCTGTAAAAATGGTTATTTGCAAGAGTGAGCTCGACAGCTCAGCAATTCTAACAGTTTTCATACATCACATAGCATATAATATCTTACTCAAGTCATGCAATTATAATCATTTAGATTTACTACGCATGCCTCTTCTCACATAACAAGTATAGAGTATAACACCTTAAACATAACATCAAAGATCAACTTTCAAATTCATATATATCTCACATGCATTTTATATCAACATCCTAATAATATAATTCAACCAACAGTTATCGAATTCATATAACAAATAGGAACTAAAAGACTTGTCTGGCTCGTAGTTTATCAACTACAACTTAACTGCTTATAGCTATCTGTACTTCGTGTATTCCTACACAATCGTATTATCATGGATTCATACCCATCAGTCATACACATCCATACGTTCTCAATATAATAATAAATATTACATTGTCTCCTAACTTGGTTTTTAAATTTTTCTTTACACTTCTTCAATATCTCATTAGGATAACTATGATGTTACCACATCATACCCTCATACTTATTCTATTAAAACTATCTTGTTTCATTCCATGTGGTCCTTAAGGAAAACATATAATCATGACTTAAATCCAAGCAGTTAACAAACTGCTCTTGGGCACTCTACAGAACGGCACGGCCGCGCTGCATATAGGCGTGGGAGTGGCGAGGCCGCGCTACTCCCTGCCATAACCAGAACTGAAATAGAGTTTGCATGATTCTAGCCTACCCTTTAGCATACTTTGGTGATATATATATATATATATATATATATATATATATAAACATACGTCAAGTAGGTTCTGGTCTTTCTTCAAGTTCACATTCAAACTATTTAGTTTTGAATCATATAGCTCCATATAGATTTATTTCAATCAATAAGGCTTAACAACTTCCTTTAACAAGGTTCAATGATATAAGTCTTTAAACCATATATTGATTACCAATTAAACCTTTAATACGCATGCTCAAGATCATTAAACTCTTTTCACACTTAGGTTAGTATAATCTAACACTTGAAATCTTATTTTAAACCATGCTTGAAAGGTCTAATTCATGCTTAGCTAGATGGTGAACACATTCGTCACGTCTTGAGGAATAAAGATCCTACTATACGCGCACATAAGGTTATTGTAGTTTTCAAAAGGTTTACCTCCAAAGTTTCTAAGTTTTCTTTGAAAAATCATTAATACCAAGCTAGCACCACTTAGTACATACAAGGTAACCTTAGACCACATATTAGATTCGTTTACATGCATATTAGGTTATCTACACATGTTCATAAAGTCGGAATACAAGTAAGTTTATTTTCAACAAAGTTTGCTTCCCAACTTACAAGTTTTCTTTTAAAAACTCAAACTAAAACAAGTCATGGTGACCTACTATAACTAAGGCAACTTCAATCTATGTGTTAGGGTTGTTTATATGCATTTTCAAACCAACCCAACATGCTCAGAAAATCAGAAGCAACAAAAATAGGATTTCCATTTCTGCAGAACGGCGCGGTCGCGCTGCATTTGTACTAGGGAGTGGCTCGACCGCGCCACTTCGGTTCCAGTCCAGGAAGTTTCTGCGATAGCAGAGCTTCCAACTAACTCCAACAATTCTTCATTAATCATGCTTAAACTAATCCACATTATTTTCATACATGTACATGGACTCAATTAATCATTTTGATATCAATTCAAAATTTAATTCATAATGATTCATGAAAATTTTAAGAATTCCCTAAGAATTTGAAGAACTCTAATTTAAGAACATATTACCTTTTTAAGGCTTGAAATTGCCAAATTCTTTCCCAAATCAGTTTGCTCATTCAAATTGCAACTCACTCTCTATATGGGACTTACCAAGAATTCAAACAATTAGATATGTGAAGGAAAGGGTCTCTATTAATAGAAGAACCATTACACAAACTTGGTTTTTGCCCTACAAATCAAACCAAAGGAAATAAGGAGAAGATGATGGACAAGAGAGATTTGGTGGAGAGGCACTATTAAGCCCACTCCCCCCCCCCCATCATCATTGCTATAACCAATCTCCATCCTTGCTAGCCTTTTTGACATTAAGGTAGGCTTAGGCCAATGGTCTATCACGTGAATGAAGAGAAAATGGGACTCATAAAATAGGACAAGAGCTTATAAGCTCAGCATTTAGCAAAATGGGTGCAAGCATACTTAGGTTTATTTCCTTTTGGACTTGCAAGCTTATATCTAATAACTTAATGTTTTTACCATATGATAAGTTAGGATCACACATACACCCAATCATATAATCCATGTAACTCATGTACATTGGGTTAATCCAATTAATATTTTAATTGGGCCAAATATAATTTAGTTGGTATTCTCAACCCATCATTTTCCATAAAATTCATTATCTCAAATATACCCAAGTATTATAATGATAATTAATATCCATTATTTATTAATTTATCATTGATTTTCTTTTATTATTTCCAGTTAAACCTCTCGTTGATTTAACTCTAATACTCATGCTACACAAGGCACAATTACGTAAGCTTAGAAATTAATAGACCTTGAGCTTACAATAACATAATCTCACAAAATAATATTATTCTCAATATCACATCTTATAATATGCTCATAATGTAATATCATTACATTTCTTATTTACATGTTCTCATAACATATATACTTGCACATAACAATTAATTCATATACTAACACTAATTCATTTAGTCATCCCTTAATTAATTTATTTAATTAATTGCTTATTCCACCACTTTGCCATACTAGGCAAATCTCACAAGCTTAATTTAAGCTCATTATCACTTTCACCATATCACTTAATCATCTTATGTTCAATTTACATCGAACTATTATATTTCAAGGTTCACATAAATACATATGTCGTGAACGGAAATATTCGAATATCTTATTATTATTTCTAAAAATCTACGAGTAATATAGTAACTTAAGTTATTTAATGAAATAGAAATAATTTATCTCTCTTTATAAATTTAAGAAGAAAATACATAAGATATAGTTATTACTATATAAACTATGTATTTTGCCAAGAAAATATACATAGATTATTTTTATTATATTTTCTCCAAATAGAATGATTTACTCATTTTTTCAAGATATTATCTTTAATATAATATCTATGTCTCATTAAAATAATTACGTGTACGACACATGTACAAATATTATATATATAAATTAAGGAATAAGTTTATTTCCTATTATGATAAATTGTTTCCATCAATTTATTTACATATAGCAAATATGTTTTAATATATTTACCATATTACTTAATCATACATATTACCTCATACAAAGCAATATAAGGTAATATCAGTATAAAATAATATTCTCCTTTTATCAAAATAATTCAATGCTAGAATTTATTTTAATATCCTTTATTCAATAATTGTTTCTCTTTCCTTTATATAAATTGTCCTCAAACAATTTCTTCAATCTTCACATCTTAGTCATATGTCAATTATTAATTAATTCTCTAACCAATATTTATCTAAAGGTATATTGATTTTCTTCTCTCTTCAACAACGTATATATATTATTAACGTCATACGAACATTAGACTTTCTCACGTATTACCATACTAAGTAATATATAAAAAAACAGTACTAATTATAATTACATACTCAACACATATATTAATTCACCATTTACTCAAGTGAATTAACCCTTTTACTATATCACCACTGTCAATTAAGGTTTTAATATTCAAGTTATATTATTCCATAATATAATTTTCAACTTAATTGAAATTAACCAATACTTATTCTTATTAGTTAATTCCCTTATCTAATTCATGCTTTACTATCTCAATCCATCCATGGAAAGTTTGAGTACAAATTATGACCCATATTATATCATATTAGTCACTAGTATACATACCCAAGAAAATGGTAATTATTTATTAAAGATATTTAACGTCACCAACTTACTATGATAAAATAATTCTATAAATGATTTAATATCGATAGATAAATTTTATCCATCTCCTTTACTTTAACTAGTTTACCTCTACAATTTATAAAAAATATATTATAATAATATATTTATTATACACAAAAATCACATATGGCATAGTTCATACTATCTTATGCAACACAATACCACATACTTCATAACGCATATATATTCTTATTTGAACCCAACATATGCCTTAAGAATTTTATTTATTAAATTCTTATTTTAATAATTTCTGAAAATTCGGGTTCTTACAAATGTCAATAATTGAATGACTGAATCAATAATGTTTAATATCAACAAGGACCATGAATAACTTTAATTGAAACCTTATGGTAATGAAGGTGATCAGCGTTTCATACCTGATGAACATATGCAACATGTACTAAGTGCGAATCAATAATTAGTATAGATGTGAATAATCAACAATAATTATTCACTAACATGCTTTAAAAATATAACTCAAGTTTGAGTTAGGGAAACTTGCCTGATTCGTTGACTATTGCTACGCAATTTAAGTTAATCTCTTTATTTAAAAGGCCTATCAGTTATAAGATTGATCTTTCAAATAGTATAACATACTTTATCTCACAATACTATTACTTTATAAGTAAACTATCTAACATTTAATCACATAGTCAAATATTAGATAGTACCTTAACATCATACGTAATAACAAGTCTAGACCTAGCACACATCGAGTCTTTAACAGTATTCAGTACAGTATGCTGAGTGTTTTTCCACAAACAACCAACAAACAAGTTTTCGTCTCGTCTACACTGTTTTAACAAGTGAGTTAGATCGGTTGCTAATTCGTATATACCTCCGCTCCCAGAAAGAATCGTTTAACCCAGATACTATACATCAACCATTAAAGAGTAAGATTGTACCACTACTTAAAATTAACTTCTTACTCACTCATTTTATAAGTTCTTATTATAACTCGGTAAACTATTTACTATTTTAGCAAACCGAATACCTCATTTCAGCAAGCTGAAACAAAACTATTCCTTTTCCTAACATTTTCAGTTTTCATTTCAGCAACCCAAATTATTCAACTCAGCAAGATGAAATACCCTTATCACGAAAATACTAAATCATATTATTATTTTCTTATCCTTTGGCCACATATATATACATATATTTCATACAAAAATAATTTTTATGGAATTTTTCAATTCCCTTTAGTATTTTTCAAAAATTCGTTTTTAGTTCGTAGCTTTAGAAATTAGCTACATCATGCTTAACTCCAAAAATTTCCAACTCTTGGCGAGATCTTATACGTATTAACTTGAACTTTCAGTTTAAATTTCGTGGCCATTAGTGTTATAGAACTCCGGTTATAGCAATTTTTGTCGAAAAAACCCAAATATTGAAATGACCATAACTTGGTCAATTTAAGTCGGAGTAAGCTCATTTTTTGACAGGAGCTACTTTATATCATATACTTTCATGTCCCAAAAGGCTGGAATATATTTCAATCATTAAATAGATGATAGTACCCCTGGAAGTTTTGGGCAGATTGCTCTTTTCACTTTTTTAGATTTTGATCCCTTTGCTAAAAACAGTCTACACAAAAATTTACAATACCTTTTTCAGTGATTCCACTTAGATCTGTTAGATGACTCATAGATCTAACTCCAAAAATTAACCACACTCAAATATTCAAAATATAATGAGAGATATGGTCGTTTGAATTTCATACTTTGTTTTCACAAAAATCTGATTTTCAATCCTTGGTGATTTCTAAGAAAACTTTCATATTCTCACCCATTCACCAACATAACCCATCATAATACCAACTAATACTTCATATACCCATGGATATACCATGATCCATAATCTATTTTATCAAACAATCAGCAAACTCAAGATTAACACAATCAAGGCTAAAATAATTAGGTTTTCTAACTTTTGAAAAACCTATTTTCTATTTCTTAGTTTAGATCTAACTTTTGATCCTTAAAAGGGTTAGATCTAAACATGAAACACTTATATACACATAGATCTAAGGTTTTAAACCTCAAAATTATAACTTCATATTAACAAAAATTAAATCCAACCAAAAAAGAATTAGACTATATAAGTAAGAATTTTATACCTTAGCTTGGTTCTTCTCATTTCTTCTTCTTCCTATGTTTTGATTAGGAACTTATGAAGCTTGCAAGAGCTCTCTCTCTCTCTCTCTCTCTCTCTTTTATCCTCTTCCTTCCCCACCGAACCCTCTCTTCTTCTTTCTCTTTAGTCTCTTTTGTTCTTTCTTTCTTTTTTTCTAGTTTAGCTTAGGAAATAAAATGAAGTTAAATGATATATTTAATTTAATAATTAGTAAAAGGTGAATAGATATGGTATATCTATCTTATTCTTATCTCCCAAGTTCTTATCCTTTCTCTCTCTCATCATGATAATTGTTTCTTGCAAGTAATAACAAAAGTGGTGGCCAAATAGAAGAAAGACACCTAATAAAGTAGTTTACCAACTAAAGTTAACTTAATCATTACATTCATCTCCCCTCCTTCTCCTCTCCTTGCTTGGGTCTGCCACTTGGGCCTTTTTTGGCCTAAGTTTTATTTTCTTCTATGCTCCATTTAGTTTACTTAATGTCCAATAAGTCCTCTCTCCCATTGGGCTAAGTTTGAGCTTTTAATTAATTTCTTTTGGGCTTGCAATTTTTCTTAGTTTGCTTACTAATTAAAATGGACTTGGGCTTCCACCAATTAATTGTGTCGTTAGTATACTTGCCCTATATATCTAATATTGGGCTAATTTAACAATTTAATTGCTCTTAAATCAAATTATCTACAAGTCCAATGCTTAAATAAATAATTGGGCTTGTTTAAATTACATACCCTCCTTAGTCCATTAAATTTGTCATCTCTTGAGCTAAATCTCATAATTATTAATATTCACATATTTTTATTAACCAATAATGTTAATTCACTTGCATAACCCAACTAGACTTGCTGTATTCCAATATATTGAGTATGTAATTAGGGTTTAATACCTTAAATTAATTTTTTAGATTATTAAAATACTTAGGTTATTAATTAATTGAGATGTATGAAGTAAATCCATAAGGGTTAGTATACATTTTTATATACTAACATTCTCTCATATTATAACCCTTTAGATTATTTAATTACTATAACTAATATATATTAGGTCACATAACTTTATTCTTAATTCTCTTTATATACAAAATAAATGTATACACATTATATAATTTATATTTATTTAATCAATTACATAATCCTCATAAGTCATCATATATTCTACTCCTAACTCCAATTTTGACTTTTCTCTAAAAAAATCAACTGTTGACTTTGACCAAAAAGTCAACCCTTATACATTTTGTGTTTACTGTCTTTTCTGACTAAACTTGACATTCCGGACGCAAACAAACAGTCTGAGTTTAAAAATTCTATCTCTAACTCAAATTTTGAGTTTTAATTTGCTTCCTCATTATTGATTAATCGTATTAGCTAATTATTTATTGATTATTATTCATTCTCTTTGCCATTCAAGGCCAACATTCAAGCTATGTTAATTCATAACATAGTTTTATCTTGATTCTCATATCCTTAACTTAATTCATCATTCCTCTTGCCAAAATATATAGCACCTTACTAAGTATATATATATATATATATATATATATATATATACATATACTCATCTTCATTTAACCTCATAAGATCTCTTCATGTGAAATTTTATTTCCTTAATAAAAGTTCCACATGTATCATTATAAAATTTCTTACACCATTTAGTTCACATCAAATTTATAGGTATCGTAATACCTTATCCTTAATATTCCTTCAAATACATATAACTTCATTTCTAGGGTTTTGAAATTTTGTAACCCATATTTTCTCTATAATCATTCAAATAGTAAACCATATATGATTAACTTAAAATTTTTAAATAAATCCTCAAATTCTCATCTAGGTTTTATTCTTTAACCTTTATTTTAATCATTTAAAATCTTATAAATTTTTAGGTTGTCAAATTATTTCCCCTTATAAGGATTCCATCCTCAGAATCACTATTGCACCATAAGTACATATAACCAACCCCTTCTTCTAAGAATTTTGTTTTCGAAGTTACAGTCTACAAATCTCTATTCCATTATTCATTAAAACTAGTTTTCAACTTAACCTTTATCTAATTTCATGCTCAATTTAATGAGTACATATTACTTCCTTCTATGAGGAGCTCTTCTATCATCACATTCTTCCATGACTTCTCTCTAAGGAGTTAAAACTTTTCATACATGCTGAGCGGTCATATAGACCATGAACTCTCAGGTTTAACGGTATTCACCGTAACCAAATCTAAAACAAGTTGTAGTAGGTATGTTTACAATAACGAAGAAGGTAAACTACCCATTCGGGTATGTTAGGTGATCATCCTATCGCACCTTAGTTTTTGGAACGACTATATGCGTTCTTAGATTGGAATATTTTATCCAATTAGTATATCCCTATTTTTTGGGGTTGTTCACCTCAGACATAGCATCAGATTCCGCACCAAATCAATTTAGTTCAGGATAAATTCTCATAGAGATCTTGAATTTTCATAAACATTTGTCTGGCTGAATCAATTAGCTTAGACGTCTACCAATAATTCGAATATCAATCGCAACATGTGTCAGGCCAAATTTAATTGGCACTTAACTTTTCTTTAAAATTCTAAAAATTATTTTATGACATTATGATACAGCACTGTATTTACAGTCCGTTTGAAGATTTTGTCATTTTGTGACTTTGTCATCCTACATCATACCATAGTGGGCTGACGATCCTTAGATCACATCTAACACTAGGTAATTCTGCATTGATAACTCCATCATTTTTATCATCTCTGCACCAGGTTAAATGATGCATTAATGATATATAAAATATATTTTAATATCTCACATTATTTTTGTCTAGACGAAACAATTAGCGTAGACTCTTCTTTAAATAGTTCAAAACCATTGAAAAGCATTTTTGGTGTTATCAATTCGCAACAGGTAACGATGTGTTAGTGGTTCGAAGCCCATTTCTAAACACTTGTAACCATGTGTTGCTGATAACAAAAATTCATTTATATTTTTAAAGGCACATAAGTGCGAATTTAGCTTGATGTCAAAAATTTTGAAATCTTGCACAGCTAGAAGATTTGGAATACCTATGCTTCCACCATCAACTTTAATTTCTCCAGTGATCCATTGCTTAATAATTCTATCTATTAAAAATTAAAAACCTCAATTATTCATCCATAACTTTTTTATACCCCAGTATAGTTCATCAAACATAACACACGTTAGAAGTTCAGGAACTTTCCACAATAATATGAGTTTAGGAACTTATCCTAGTAATACGTAGTTTAAGAACCAATCAGGAACTGTCCATACATTTAGGGGTTCAAAAATATTCTATACGGTTATGAGTCACAAACTTACCATAAGTATGAGTTTTAAGAACTCGCACCTAATCTTATATTCTCTAACTATCCCATATAAATATGAGAAGAGAATTACCTTCTCATCATAGGTATATCGATAGTGCGACACCAACATTTCAATGATTATCAATGTGATAAACTAAGTAGTCGTTAGACCAAGCATAAAATCCCCGTCCATACAAAGGTTTGTACAACTCAGCTATCACATGAGTCCTCAATCAAAATTCCACATCATCTTAGCTTCCTCTTTGCTCAATACGAATTTCATCCGTATCTCATCTTCCTTTTCAACTCTTTTGAGTTTAACTCCTACTATTTCATAATACCATTTTGTATAGCAATTCTGCTACAAAGTTTTCAATCAATCGATTGATCATCTGTCCTCCTATGACCTCATCAGATCACGTTATGATCTCTTCTTATAATCGTGTTATATTACAACTCTTTTCTATATTATGATCGTTTTGTTTTACGATCTTCTTGTATTTTCCCTTAATCATATTACATTATGATTTTAGACTTTTGATCTTATGAACCTTGTCTATTTATTATCACTTTTCATCTTTATTATTGGAGTCAGGTAACTCTGGATTCTTATCTTTATAACTTTTCAAGATTCTTCTTTGAATCTTATTTATCTTATTTTTATCTTTAATGATGAATTTCCTGAATTCATCTATTATCATTTAAACTCGATCTGAGTTTATTCCTTATCCTCATCTCTGTGGTTATAGCCTAAGGTAACCTAAGGTTAATAACCTACAGCTTTAATACTAACCTGTGACGCCCCCAAATCTGGGTCCCTAGAACCTTGGACCTGGTACGTTACGGTACTTCATCTTCATACATATTCAATAAACTAATGCGGAATATATAAACATAAATTATTTATTTCACATAATTCTATCACATTTTCCAAGGTCTAGTAACCTTAAATGAATACGTACCTTTAATAACTTAAAAGGTTTACGTATTTGATTTACATCAGATAACTAATAGTTATAAATACATATAATCTATTCTTGGAATTTGCCTTTGCCTCTGTCTTTCTTCGAGCCTTCATCTTAATCTGAAATTTATTATCATGATATAGCAAGGGTGAGCAACTACTTTGCCCAGCAATTTTAAATATAATGAAAATAAATCATGATTGAAAGAAAGAATATGCCTTCGAATTTTTAACAATATAATAATTATGAAAGAGAATGAGTTATAAATGTCAATAATTGAATGACTGAATCAATAATGTTTAATGTCAACAAGGACTATGAGCAACTTTAACTGAAACCATATGGTAATGAAGGTGATCAGCCTTTCATACATGATGAACATATGCAACATAAGTACGAATCAATAATCAATATAGATGTGAATAAACAACAATAATTATTCACTAACATGCTTTGAAAATATAACTCAAGTTTGAGTTAAGGAAACTTGCCTGATTCGTTTACTACTGCTATGCAATTTAAGTTAATCTCTTTATTGAAAAGACCTATCAGTTATAAGATTGATCTTTCAATTAGTATAACATACATGATCTCACAATACTATTACTTTATAAGTAAACTATCTAACATTTAACCACATAGTCAAATATTAGATAGTACCTTAACATCATACGTAATAACAAGTCTAGACCTAGCACACATCGAGTCTTGAACAATATTCAGTACAGTATGCTGAGTGGTTTTTCACAAACAACCAACAAACAAGTTTCCGTCTCGTCTACACTGTTTTAACAGTGAGTTAGATCGGTTGCTAATTCGTATATACCTCCGCTCCCAGAAGGAATCGTTTAGCCCAGATACTATACATCAACCATTAAACAGTAAGATTGTACCACTACTTAAACTTAACTTCTTACTCACTCATTTTATAAGTTTTTATTATAACTCGATAAACTATTTACTATTTCAGCAAACCGAATAACTCATTTCAGCAATGCTGAAACAAAACTATTCCTTTTCCTAACATTTTCAGTTTTCATTTCAGCAACCCCAATTGTTCAATTCAGCAAACTGAAATACACTTATTACAAAAATACCAAATCATCTTATTATTTTCCTATCCTTTGGCCACACATATATACATATATTTCATATAGAAAAACATTTTCTCTGGAATTTTTCAATTCCCTTTAGTATTTTTCAAAATCCGTTTTTAGTTCGTAGCTTAAAAAATTAACTACATCATGCTTAACTCCAACAATTCCCAGCTCTTGGCGGGATCTTATAAGTATTAACATGAACTTTCAATTTAAATTTCTTGGTCATCGGAGTTATAGAACTCTGGTTATAGCGATTTTTGTCAAAAAAACCCAAATATTGAAATGACCATAACTTGGTCAATTTAAGTCGGAATGAGTTCATTTTTGGGCAGGAGCTACTTTATATCATATAATTTCACGTCCCAAAAGGCTGTATTATATTTCAATAATTAAATAGACAAAACTACCCCTGGCAATTTTGGACAGATTATTATATTCACTTTTTCAGATTTTGACACCTTTGTTAGTGATTCCACTTGGATCTATTAGAAGACTCATAGATCTAACTCTAGAAATGAACCAAACTCAAAAATTTGAAATATAATGAGAGATATGGTTGTTTGAATTTCATACTTCTTTTTCACAAAAATCTGATTTTCAATCCTTGATGATTTCTAAGAAAACTTCTATATTCTCACCTATTCACCAACATAACCCATCATAATACCTACTAATACTTCATATACCCATGGATCTACCATGATCCATGATCTATTTCATCAAACAATCACCAAACACAAGATTAACACAATCAAGGCTAAAAAAAAATTAGATTTTCTAACTTTTGAAAGACTTAGTTTCCATTTTTTAGTTTAGATATAACTTTTGATCCTCAAAAGGGTTAGATCTAAACATGAAACACTTATATAAAAATAGATCTAAGGTTTTAAACCTCAAAATTATAACTTCATATTAACAAAAATCAAATCCAACCAAAAAGGAATAAGACTATATAAGTAGGAATTTTATACCTTAGCTTCGTTCTTCTCTCTTCTTCTTTTTCCTATGTTTTGATTAGGAACTTGTGAAGCTTGCAAGAGCTCTCTCTCTCTCTCTCTCTCTTATCCTCTTCCTTCCCCACCGAACCATATTTTCTTCTCTCTCTTTAGTCTCTTTTGTTCTTTCTTTCTTTTTTTCTAGTTTAGCTTAAGAAATAAAATGAAGTTAAAGGATATATTTAATTTACTAATTAGTAAAAGGTGAATAGATATTGTGACGCCCCCAAATTCGGACCTCGATGCCTCGAATTCTGTTCATCACGTTCTAATAATAATAACTAAAATCACACTGTCACAGCGGATAATCTAGAATAATATACAATGATTAATTATATTTATTCTCACAAGTCTCGTAACCTACAGTACTTAATAGATTACATAATAATATCAAATAAAAACTTATTACATACCCCTACTTAAGTTTAAACATAGTTCTGAATCAGTCTTAATACATTATCGTAGTTGTCATAATACAACACAAGAACTTCTAAAAATATAGAGGGACTGGCTAGTCGGTAGCCTTGCCCTTAGCCTTATCGACGCCCGAAGGTCCGCCCTACTCTGCCTTAACTGAAATATTTTTAGGAAAAACAAGAATGAGCACAATTTGCCCAATAAGTAATATACAATAAGGGTGAAGAGTTTTATAGCATGAGTTTGAAATATCAAGGTATAATCTCGCTAATAATCAAGAGTTTGAAGAATAACATCATGAACAACGAGTATCAACAATTCTCAAATCAAATCATTGGAATATGAAACGATGGTTCATTATAGATCAATAGATATATATATGAATTCAAAGGCAATCAACGTATCCAACTGGATAAAATAATTTATACTGAACAGTCACTAAGGACTATTGAACATCTACTAGAATTATCAATATTAAACTGATAACCCAAAAAATAAGTATGATAAATGATCAGTCTACAATACTCTATGTTATGCATAACACCACAATCATTTTCACGCGTGTGTTGGGCTTCCAACAATATATACACTCCCCTTACCATAAAGGTTGTTCAACTCAGTTTTCAAAGATCCCGCACCAGTCAATTGGTTTGGATAGTTTTCTAAATATGCTTATAGTCTAGCCGAGTCAAGTGGCATAGACATTTTCACGATATTTAAGAACGATACTAAGTTCAACATGAATAATAGCTTTCATAAGACCCAAATGAAACAAGAGTTTATTCAATAAGCATACCAACTCAATTTAAACGAGTAAGTATGAAAATTTGCTTTCACAAGGATCTATTGCATAAAGTAAATACAAGGGTTAGGATACTTGCCTTAAGCGTAGTCTATCCACGTAAAGTTAATCAACACTTTCGAATCCTATTTATAATATATTACATGTATAGGATGTTCATTAACTAAACACATTCGGTATACAAGCTTGATATGTGATTCAAGTATATACATATAGTTCTATGTAATTCTATGGGTACATCACTACATACTTGTACGTATACATAACCTAAAATCAGTATATAAGTTATTTATGAAATCAAGTACATATTTATAATATGTATGTCATTATAGCTGTGACATCCCGGATTTTTTAAGAATTTATAAATGAGAATTTAATAAATAAAATTCTTATTATCTGATGTTTTGAGTTTAAGTATGTGTATACGTGTCATATATTGTGAAATATATGAATTGATGTGAAGAGGGTTTTAAATATTAATTTTAATATTTATTGAATTAAAATAAATATTTTAAATAAATTATTTATTGAGTTAAATAAATAATTATGTGATTAATATAGAGTAATGTAATTAAGTATATTCTATTAATTAAATGATTATTTAATATTTAATTTACTTAATATGTAATGATTTTATGTTATAGTTATAATTTAATTAAGATAATTAAGTTAGATGAAGTTATGTGGTAATTGTTACATGAAATTATAATTAGCGAGTAATTATAATTATGTGACAATTTTTATGTGATTAATTGATGTTAACTTTTAATTAATTAAATTAGAATGTTAAGATTTAATTAATTAAAGTGTAACATTAAAAATGTGTTAAAGAATTTATTAAAAGAATTAAAAGTGTTTTTAAAACCGTTTTTCCAAACAAGGCCCTTACTTTTGTTTTAATCTGTTTTGCCAAACGGGGCCTTAACTACTAAAAATCTATTTTTAAAAATAGTGTTGTTTTGCCAAACAAGCCTTATGGCTTGTTAAATTCTAAATGTTGTAACCTATATTTTAATTGTACTAATTGTATTTATTATAATTATTACAGGGTCGTTATGTAATATAAGTTATATATGTTGTATTTATGTTTTATATGTAGAATATATTATATGTATATTACGTTAGTTAGAATTATCTAAGGGTTAGTCTGTTAGAAACTAAAAGAAAACAAAGAGAAAGAACATTGTAAACTAGAGAGAAAAGAGAGAAGAAGAAGAGAGAAAGAAGAAAGAGGAAGACTTTGAGAAATCAAAAGAGAAGATAATCACCATCATCTTCATCTTCTTCCTCTAGAAGCAAAAGTATAACCTAAGTTTCTTGTTGTTCTTCATTGTTTTTATTCTCTTAAATTTATTTTCATAATAAACTATAAATTGATGATAAATATGTGTTAGATTATGTATAAAAACTATTATATGAGTTATATGATAGTTTATGTGATTAATTTCATGTAAAGATGATGAAAATGAAGAAATCATGTTCATAGCAATTTATAATGAACTAACTTGAAAAAAATAGTTTCTTAAATATCAAAAATTATATGTGATTATGCTATGATTATGAGAATTAAAGTTTAGATTATAATAATATATCAAGAAACGAACAAAACATGATTTGAATCATGTGATTTGGGTTAAAAACGAATTCACAGTGTTAATTTTTGTTAAGAACGCTTAAGAATGTCATTTTCTTCAAAAATCATGAAAATTAGGTGCTTTGATTATGTGTTGTGGTGGTATTGTATGTTAAAATCATGTTAGAAGTTTAAGATTTTGTTTGTATAAAGTTTCATGTACATTGTGTTAGTTAAAATCGAACTTTGGTGCGAAGAAATAAGCCAAATTGGCTTATTTCTCTGCAAGTTCGCGAGCCGTGGAACCCAATAGCAGGGAGCCCCGCCCCAGCGGGGCTTTTGGCCTAGGAACTCCCGCCCCAGCGAGGCTACAAGCTATCCGGGGTTGTTTAAGTAGTGTAATGCAAAACTGCTTTGACCTCCTATAGTAAAATGGCCAAAACTATTTCATACGAACTTCGATTGAGGATATTCAAAATGATCCGAAACGAGCACGAGTAGACCTACAATTTTTGTTCTTTAACTTTTTCGATTTGAGGTAGTTATAATAGGTCAAAAAGGTCATCTTTGTGACTGATGCGTATTCGGAGGCAATCGGAGGGTGTCGGACATGCAAATACGCAAGTATAGTGCCATCGACGATAATAGATGTTGTTCTAAGTTATAAAAAATGAATGTTAGTAAATATAATGATGCTTAACATTAATAAATGATGTATTAGATAAGTTATATATGCACACTAAGCATACACAAGACAAACGAATCGGGCGTGTGACGAATGAACGTCGAAACGCCGTGACAAGTGTTAATGTACGTAAAAAGTGTTTCGATTCAACTGAAATGAACACTATAAGATGTGGAAGGGGGTTAATATAAAACCAATAAGGAGTCTTACCAAGACTTAAACACTTGAATGAACTTCGAATATGACTAATAAGAAATATAGTGAGATATAAGTCGAAAGTTAACACAATATAATTGAACATTGTGTATTAATTAACATGAAGGATTATGAAATGTAGAGTAGAATTTACATTACAACTACTATGCATTGCTATGTGACTAATAGTTAATGTGCATGATTATATAATTGTGTAGGGCACGTGAAGTACAGATAGCTGTAAGCTGTTAATCTGTTATTGGTAAACAATGATCAAGGCAAGTCTTTCAGTTTTTATTTTCTACGTGAACTTGATCACGAACTATTTTAAATTATTTTGAAAAGAGCATGATATGTTATATATGTTGCAAACATGAAATGTTAAAGTCCATTTATGACTACATTGATTGATTAAAGAATGTTGATTGAGTAAGGAACTTAATCTTTATATTTTTTATGTGAATTAAAGCATGTATGCCATGTTACTTTGATGATTATGAGATGTATGTTGAGCATGATATTATGTGTTATGTGATGTCTGAAAACTGTTAGGTCTTGCTGAGCTGTCGGGCTCACTCTTGCAAATAACCACTTTTGCAGGTCAAGGATGCAAGGTAATGATGCATGCTAATTGAATGTTAAGATCAATAGCGATGCAATAAATTATTTATTCTAGATGAGTAATGTGTTTGTTTTGGATGTATTATACTTTTTAAAGTTGTAAAGTTGAGCTATCTGATGTATAGTGGATATTGCTTATGATGTAGTACTTTGTATATTAACTTAGAGGAAGCGATTCATGTAATAGAATTGAATCAAATATTTGTTATGTAAAGGTTGCGATTCAGGACAATAAAGAAAGATTGTATAAAATTTTTACATATTATGCATTTTTAGTGATTTTAATATCGAATAATGATGTAAAGATAGATTAAAGTTGTATTATTAACGATCGAGAATGAGAATTATATTGTAAGAATTTTGGGGTCGTTACAATTTGTATCAGAGCTGATAGGTTATATACCTTAGGTAAGAGTACCTTAGGCTATGACCTTAGGTTAAAAGAATAAGAAGTTAAGTTTAAGTTACGTATAACGAAAATGTGATTCTTTTCACATACGTAGAAGTGTAGGATGTGTTAAGTCTTATCAATGTTATAAGAAGAAGATTAGAATGGCGAGGAATAAAACTCGAATAAAATATTGAGTTACATGAATGAAATTAAAAATTCTTAAAAGAAGAGTTGTTAAATAAACAAGAAGATTCAAAGAAGAATCTTGAAGAGATGTGTAGATAAGAATCAAGAGTTGCCTAACTCCAATAATAAAGATGACGAATAACGATGAATAGACAAAGTCTATAAGATTAAAAGCATAAATGAAATCATAGTATGATATGATGAAAAGTAAGATAAGAAGTTTTTAAAACAAAATGATAATGGGATAAGAAAATAATCATAAGATGATGATTATAGAATAAGATCACGGCGTGATCTTTTAAAGTTGTAAAAGGCAGATGGTCTGTAATGATTGAATAGTTATAGTTTGATGCAATAACGAGAATGTACTATGATATATACAAGATAAACTCGCGAGGAGTTATAAATGATGAGATACAGAAGTCTGTATCTAGTATAGAGCGAGAAGTTATGAGTAAGATAGAGTTAAGTGGGATTTCAACTAAGGACTCATGTGGTGGCTGAGTTGTACAAATCTTTGTATGGGCAGGGTTTTGTGCTTACACTTGGCTTATCATATTGATAATTGTTGGAAGGTTGGTGTCGCGCTATCGATATATATATGACGAGAAGGTGATTCTTTTCTCATATTATATTTGATAGTTAGAGTCAATAGAGGATATATTAGATGATCTTAAGGTGAGGAGAGTTCTTAAAACTCATACTTATGGTAAGTTCGTGACTCATAATCGTATGCATGTTTTTAAACCCCTAAGCATATGGACAGTCCCTGATCAGTTCTTTGACTACGTATTGCTAGGACAAGTTCTTAAACTCATATTATCGTGGCAAGTTCCTGAACTCCCAAAGTGTGGTAAGTTTGATAAACTATACTGGGTATAGAAATGTTATGGTATATAAAGCATTGATGTTGTTTAAGATTAATAGAATGTGTTAAGTAATGATGGAGTAAAGATTTAATTGATGGAGAAAGTTTTTATATTCTAAATCTCCTAGCTTTGCTAGATTTTCGAAATTTATTGATTTCGTGATGATGTTGCACTTCTATTTTCTTAAAAAATATTGGATCAAATGATGGAACCAATGAATTTTTTTAAATAGTGCTATTATTCACATGTCTATGCTAATTGCTTTAGCTAGACAAAAATGAATTTAAATTTTCAAAATGTATTTTATATATTCTATGTATGATTTGATATGGTATAGAAACAATAATCGAGGAAGTTATTAATGCTGTTAAACCTAGTGTTGGATGTGATCATATGATCGTCAGCCCACTATGGTATGATGTAGTATGACGACGTCATATAATGACAAAATCCTCAACATACCATTACTAAGGTACGATATCAGGGTATTATGAAAAGATTTACTTATTATTTTTAGTTTCCTTAAACTATATATAAAAAAAACATTTTTAAAAAAATAAATAAATAATTATTTTATTGGGTAAAAATATATATGTATATATATATATATATATATTTCGATTGATGTCCGAACTGTTGCTAGAAGTTTACGCTACTTGATTCAGCTATACAAATATTGAAAGATGTTTATGAAATTAGAGCGTTCTTGGTCAAACTATGCCTAACCAAATTATTTTGGTGCGAATTCAGATGTTAAGAAGCTGAGGTGAACAATCCTATAAAAGGGGACATGTTATCGGAGACAATAGTTCCGAGTGTAACGCATACAGTTATTACGATGTACTACGTTTGGGCCCGACGTAGGGGTACGATAAGCTGGCCACCTAGAGTACCGATGCGGTTTATAGTGTGAAGTACCGGGGGTGAAGCTGTAAGACCCCAACTTTTATGAATAAAGATTTAGTTTTCTTTATAAATTATTTCAAAATAGTAAGGTGTTGTTTTGATAAATATGAAAGTTATGGGTGAAATGTGCAAACATTTTTAAAATGAGCAAGTGGTTATAAAATATTCTTGTTGTCGGGGAATATTCGTTTGGTCGTGGAATATTCTTGTTGTTGGGGAATATTTGTACGACGGCGCAACTATTTGTGGGCCCCCATAACGGAATAACTGTCGGATATAGAAAGCGACAGAAATAACTTTTTTACAAGATAACGGCGTAGTTGTTACCGTTAGTACTGTTGAAATACTCGGTGGTTAAAATACAGTGATACACGGTGTTGCATAGTAGCACACGGTATTGCACAGTATTTCGAATTATTGAGTCTTACGTGAGAAGCCATTACTCAATTATTGTTACAGTAATTACTGTTCAATATTTTATATTATTGACTCAATAATTGCTACGTTGATATTTTATATTATTGACTCAATAATTGTTACATTGATATTTTATTGACTCAATAATTGCTACATTGCCATTTTATATGATTGATTCAATAATGGCTACAGTTGATATTTTGTAGTATTGATTCAATAATTGTCGTTGCACAGTATTTCACGTTATCAACTCAATAATTCATATTATTTGAATAATATTATTAGATAGCATTATTGACAATGTCTAAGGAAGTTCTGTCTAGGAGGGGTTATTTAATTGCGCGCCAGTAAGAAGAAGTCCTTATCGGAAGGCCCCCTCTTTCTTGGGAACGACCTGGTTGTTAATATTGTAGTTCTATAATATTATTTGTGAATAATTAATTATTGATTTATATGATAAGGAAATATTTATTTTGTGGATATTAAAGAAGGAATTGGCGCTGATGAGTTTTATCAATATTTTGGTGTGAGAAATCATCTGTTTATGGATTTCGGATAATTTATGTTTGAAATTTGGAAAAACTTTCTTCTGCAAAGTTGTAGAGAATTAAATTTCCTATGGAAGGACATAGAATTTGTATTTTTCTGACAAAGGGGCTATTTGTTATGAATTATTGAAGTTTCGGAAAATAAATATTATTTAATGGGCGGGCCCAATTTTTGTTGAAAATCTGAAAATTTGGGAAGCCGCCAGGTGGCGGAATTTTTTTTAAAAAAATAATATTTTATTATTTTAGTCTCCTTTGGCATCCTAAGCTTTTCCTATAAATAGGGTGCTTAGGTTAGAATTGAAAATCACACCAGAATCAAAAGTTTTCTCTCTCTATAATATCGAGCTTATTTTTGTGAGTATTTCAATACTTTGAGTGTTGCTATTCAGTGCAAGTTTCCTTCGGTATTATATCCGATATTCCAGTCAGAGGTACTATCTTTTTGAGGTAAGGGATGTTATTTTCTTTCGTAAATGATATTATTCTTTTCAATATCATTATACAGAAATATTGTCATGGATTTTATGTTGAAATTCTTACTTTTTCCGTCGGGATTACTATTCACGTATACGGCACTATTCACGTATACGGCACTATTCACGAAAAAATTAAATTTTCTTCTATTTGTCCAAATTGCTTGTTAAGGTTACTATCTTTGATTGTATCCAAGTTTTGAGCTCTATTCTTGAATTTTGCTCCATAATTGATTATTACGAGGTATTTTTGAATTGGATATACTAAAATACGAATCCTTAGTCTTTGTCTTTTATCTCACTGGATTCATTTTTTTTAAATATTTTTCATCATTCTCAGTCCTAAAAGGTGATGTAACTGAATATCTTTGGCCTGTAGAGCAAAGATGAATGATTACTTGATGAATATCTTTGGCCTGTAGAGCAAAGATGAATGATTACCTGATGAATATCTTTGGCCTGTAGTGCAAAGATGACAGGTGTTGAGATGAATATGACCACTGATGATACAAATGAATATCTTTGGCCTGTAGTGCAAAGATGAATATTTGATTCGAGATGTATATTGATTGATGTTACAGGGATAAAATATTGATGATGGACTTTTAAATCATAGAAGATAGTAGACTTGATTCTCTGCTTAACTCTTCTAATGAATTGTTATTTCCGCTGCGAATATTGATCTAAGATTTGTTGTCCATTATATTTTATCTGATTTATTGAAGACTAACGATAATTTATTTTTCATTATCTTAGTCATAATATTCTTTACTGAGCTAGTTGAGCTCACCCTTTTCATCTGTTGTCCTCTTCAGGAAATGAGAATGTTGCGGGAACTAGTCGGGGGACAGAGTGATGGTCCGAGTTAGAGCAGTAGTAGTCCTCACTATTTTTGATAAATAGTGTGATAATAATTGTAATGAGGACTTAGTTTGAATCTTAATATTTTCTACATATTTGTATTGACACTCACAGTTGTGTGGTCGTATTTTGCACGACCGTATGATATAAAGTTTGTATTTGAATTCTGTACCATGTATTTGGCGACTCAGAATAGGTTGGGTTGACTGGACCTATTCTGGGGGGCATCACAGTTGGTATCAGAGCTTAGGGATATGATCTCTGGCGGAGATCGGGGAATAGAACTAGGAGGGGAGAGACGAGTAAATCCTTCGCTAGTGTGTCCTACCTAAGCTTATGTGGTATTTAATTGGTCAGTCGGAGCATAGGGTTAATATGTGATATGTTGATTTGTTTAATTAACCCTTGTTTTATGGCAGTATTTTAGAATGGCAGCTGAGAATGTTAACAAAGAAGTGAATGAGACCGTGGAGACACCTTTAATCGTTAACCAGGAGAACGTGCAACAAGAAGGCAATGTTCATCCTGAAAATAACGCTGGTCAGACGATAAACGATAAGATGTTTAGAAGTTTTTTGCAGTTTATGCAAAATCAGACGAGGGAGACTCGTGTGCAACATACAGGTGGAGATAATAACAACACATGAGCTGTCACTACTAAGCAGTTCAAAGAATTGGGACCACCAGAGTTTCTGGGAAAGCCAGATCCGATCAAGGCGGAGATGTGGATTAAACAAATTACCAAGATATTTGATGTCTTGGGATGTACAGAGGAACAGAAGGTTCCATTCGCCACGTTTATGTTCCGTGGAGAGGCAGATTACTGGTGGGAATCTGTGAAACGTACCCAGCCTGCCGCACTTAAGATGTCTTGGGAAGCGTTCCAGAAACTGTTCAATGACAAATACTTTCCTGAAAGTATTCGTCATATGAAGGAAGTAGAGTTTATTAGACTCGAGCAAAACAACATGACGGTATCCCAGTACGAGGCTAAGTTCGCGGAGCTATCCAGGTTTGCACCTCATTTAATGGAGAATGAGGAACGTATGACGCGGATGTTTCTAAGAGGTTTGAAACCCGAAATACGTCAATACCTCATTTCTCATAAATTTTCTTTATATTCGGATGTAGTAAATAGGGCCCAGTTATTAGAACGAGATAATGATTATGTTCAACCAAGGGACCACAACCAAGGTCGTACCAGTGGCAGCAGTCATCAGAGCAATGACAACCAGCGAGGAGGAAAGTATGACAGAAGCGGTAACCACTCCAGTGGTTATCGTGGCCATGATAGTAGAAGAAGCGAATCGGGAGGAGATTTCAAGAAGAGAAGGTACAACAATGAGAACGCGAAGATGTCAACATCAGCACCAGCATCAACTGTTTCGAGGGGAGGAGAACGACCACCGGTCGTATGCTTTAAATGCGGGAAAGAGGGACATATCAGCCCAAACTGCCCACAACAGTTCAAAGGATGCTATAACTGTGGAAAAGAAGGACATATAGCTCGAGATTGTCCTGTTGCGAAACCAAGTTCAGCGGGGGTGGTGATTCCAAAGGCGGTTGCAGACAAGTCAAAGTCGGTGATTCCTGGAAGAGCGTTTGTCGTGACAGCCCAAAACGCGAGGAATCCACACGAGGTGATTACGGGTAAGCTGATCATAAACTCTTGCGAAGTTTATACCTTGTTAGATACCGGTGCTACCCATTCCTTTATTTCACCTGCTTGTGCTCAACGTTTGAACTTGACTTCTGATAAATTAGACTTTGACTTATCTGTTGAAACTCCGTTAGGAGAAACCTTTGTTACATCTACAGTTTACAAATCTTGCTTGATTCAGATTGGTACCCTTACCTTACCTGTTGATCTTATATCTTTGAAAATACTTGCATTTGACGTGATTTTAGGAATCGACTGGTTAACCACTTACCATGCCAAAATTGATTGTTTTCGTAAGGTTGTTAGTTTTCATATTCCTAATCGACCTATTGTACGAATTCAAACCACCAAACCACTAAAATCAGTCAATATCATTTCAAATCCCAAGGCTATTCGTTTATTGAAAAACGGATGTCAAGCTTTCTTAGCTCTTGTCACTGATCTAAACCAGAATACATCAGATTTGAATAATATTTCCGTTGTTAATGAGTTTCCTGATGTATTTCCCGAAGAACTTCCCGGTCTACCCCCAGAACGTGAAGTTGAATTCTTTATTGACCTTGAGCCCGGTACAAAGCCCAATTCTAAAACCCCATATCGAATGGCTCCTATTGAACTTCAGGAGTTAAAGATCCAATTACAAGAGTTGTTAGACATCGGTTTTATTCGTCCTAGTACGTCTCCTTGGGGTGCTCCTGTTTTATTCGTAAAGAAGAAAGACGGGAGTATGCGACTTTGTATTGACTATCGGGAGTTGAACCATGTCACCATCAAGAATAGGTATCCATTACCTCGTATTGATGACCTGTTCGACCAGTTGCAAGGAGCGCAATTCTTGTCAAAGATCGATCTTCGTTCTGGATATCATCAGTTGAAGATTAAAACTGAGGATATTCCAAAGACTGCTTTCAGAACACGGTACGAGCATTATGAGTTCTTAGTCATGTCTTTTGGATTGACTAATGCTCCTGCTGCTTTCATGGATATGATGAACCATGTATTTAAGGAGTATTTAGATCAATTCGTTGTTGTCTTTATTGATGACATCCTCATCTATTCTAAAAGCCGTGAAGATCATGAACACCATTTGAAGTTAGTACTTCAAAAGCTTCGTGAGAACAAGCTATATGCCAAGCTGAAGAAATGCGAGTTCTGGCTTGAGGAAGTAGCATTTCTTGGGCACGTGGTATCGAAATGTGGAGTATCTGTTGACCCGGCGAAGATTGAAGCAATACAAAGCTGGGAGCAACCTAAGTCGGTGACCGAAGTACGAAACTTTCTGGGCTTAGCTGGTTATTATCGGAGATTCGTAGAGGGATTTTCTCGAATCGCTACTCCATTAACTCAGTTGACTCGGAAAGATACAAAATTCGTTTGGAGAGAGGAATGCGAGAAGAGCTTCCAAGAGCTCAAGAGGAGACTTATTTCGGCACCTGTTCTGACAATACCATCTGGTTCGGATGGATTTGTTATTTACAGCGATGCTTCGGGCAAAGGGTTAGGATGTGTTCTCATGCAACATGGGAAAGTTATAGCCTATGCCTCGCGACAACTCAAAGAATATGAGAGGAATTATCCTACTCATGATCTAGAGTTGGCAGAAGTCGTTTTCGCGTTGAAGATCTGGAGACATTACTTGTACGGAGAGAAAGTGGAGATTTATACGGATCATAAGAGCCTTAAATATTTCTTCACTCAGAAGGAACTCAACATGCGGCAACGACGTTGCCTTGAGCTGTTGAAAGATTACGATCATACTATCCAATACCATCCTGAAAAAGCGAACGTGGTAGCTGACGCGTTGAGTAGAAGATCATATGTGGAAACGAATGCGATAATGTCAAGTATACGCGTAGAACCAGCTTTGATTGATAAAGTTAAAGCTGCTCAAGCTACGGATGCGGAGCTGATGAAGATGAAGAAGAAGGTACAAGAAGGTGCCATCGCAGAAGCAAGAATCGATGAAGAGGGAATACTTCGAGTCAACTCCAGACTTTGTGTTACTAACGATTCCGACTTGAAGTATAGAATCATGACGGAGGAACACAACACACCGTTTGCAATCCATCCTGGGAGTACTAAAATGTATCGTGATCTTCGACATACATTTTGGTGGGGCAATATGAAGAGAGAGATCGCGGAGTTCATCTCGAGATGTTTAACTTGTCAACGTGTAAAGGCGGAGCATCAAGTGCCGAAGGGTCCATTGTAACCACTGGAGATTCCGAAATGGAAGTGGGAACACATTACGATGGATTTCGTTACGGGTCTTTCCAAGGTTTCTCAAGGCTTAGATGCGATTTGGGTTATTGTTGATAGATTAACCAAGTCTGCTCATTTCTTACCGATACGAGAAACTTATTCCCTTGAACGTCTTGCTCATATATACGTGAATGAGATTGTGAGATTGCATGGCATGCCAGTATCCATAGTTTCGGATCGTGACCCCAGATTTACTTCATGATTTTGGATCAGTTTGCAGAAAGCTATGGGTACGGATTTACGATTCAGTTCGGCTTATCATCCTCAAATAGACGGACAATCGAAAAGGACTATCCAAACTCTTGAAGTTCTATTGAGACTCTGTGTTCTAGACTTCAAAGGGAGTTGGGATAAGTACTTACCATTGGTGGAATTCTCCTACAACAACAGTTATCAGGCAAGTATAGGCGTAGCTCCATTCGAAGCGTTGTATGGGAGAAAGTGTCGCTCTCCAGTATGTTGGAACGAGGTGGGTGAAACAACATTGTTGGGACCGGAGTTGGTACGTATGACTTCAGAAAAAATTCAAATAATCCGACAACGTATACAAACAGCACAAGATCGACAAAAGAGTTATGCGGATCTTCATCGAAAGGACGTGGAATTTAATGTTGGAGACCATATGTTATTACGTATTGCTCCATGGAAGGGAGTTACGAGGTTTGGGAAGAGAGGAAAGCTCAACCCTCGATTCATTGGTCCATTTGAGATTCTTGACCGAATAGGAAATGTGGCTTATAGACTCGCTTTACCTCCAAGCATGTCTCGTGTTCATAACGTGTTTCACATATTCGTGTTACGTAAATATGTGAAGGATCCAAACCGCAATATTGAGTTAGAACCAGACGAGATAGCCGAAGATTTAACGTACAAGGAGGTACCTGTCAAGATCTTGGATAGGAAGGAGCATGTCCTACACTCGAAAATTATACCTCAAGTTAAAGTTTTGTGGAGAAACCATGCAATTGAGGAAATGACCTGGGAGTTGGAATCGAAAATGAAATCGAGGTATCCTCACCTTTTCGACATACCAGGTACGTACGTCAATTTTGAGGATGAAATTTCATAAGGAGGGGAGGTTGTAAGACACCAACTTTTATGAATAAAGATTTAGTTTTCTTTATATATTATTTCGAAACAGTAAGGTGTTGTTTTGATAAATATGAAAGTTATGGGTGAAATGTGCAAACATTTTTAAAATGAGCAAGTGGTTATAAAATATTCTTGTTGTCGGGGAATATTCGTACGACGGCGCAGCTATTTGTGGGCCCCCACAACGGAATAACTGTCGGATATAGAAAGCGACAGAAATAACTTTTTTACAAGATAACGGCGTAGTTGTTACCGTTAGTACTGTTGAAATACCCGGTGGTTAAAATACAGTGATACACGGTGTTGCATAGTAGCACACGGTATTGCACAGTATTTCAAATTATTGAGTCTTACGTGAGAAGCCATTACTCAATTATTGTTACAGTAGTTACTGTTCAATATTTTATATTATTGACTCAATAATTGCTACGTTGATATTTTATATTATTGACTCAATAATTGTTACATTGATATTTTATTGACTCAATAATTGCTACGTTGCCATTTTATATGATTGATTCAATAATGGCTACAGTTGATATTTTGTAGTATTGATTCAATAATTGTCGTTGCACAGTATTTCACGTTATCAACTCAATAATTCATATTATTTGAATAATATTATTATATAGCATTATTGACAATGTCTAAGGAAGTTCTGTCTAGGATGGGTTATTTAATTGCGCGCCAGTAAGGAGAAGTCCTTATCGGAAGGCCCCCTCTTTCCTAGGAACGACCTGGTTGTTAATATTGTAGTTCTATAATATTATTTGTGAATAATTAATTATTGATTTATATGATAAGAAAATATTTATTTTGTGGATATTAAAGAAGGAATTGGCGCTGATGAGTTTTATCAATATTTTGATGTGAGAAATCATCTGTTTATGGATTTCAGATAATTTATGTTTGGAATTTGGAAAAACTTTCTTCTGCAAAGTTGTAGAGAATTAAATTTCCTATGGAAGGACATAGAATTTGTATTTTTCTGACAAAGGGGCTATTTGTTATGAATTATTGAAGTTTCGGAAAATAAATATTATTTAATGGGTGGGCCCCACTTTTGTTGAAAATCTAAAAATTTGGGAAGCCGCCAGGCGGCGGAATTTTTTTAAAAAATAATAATATTTTATTATTTTAGTCTCCTTTGGCATCCTAAGCTTTTCCTATAAATAGGGTGCTTAGGTTAGAATTGAAAATTACACCAGAATCAGAAGTTTTCTCTCTCTATAATATCGAGCGTATTTTTGTGAGTATTTCAATACTTTGAGTGTTGCTATTCAGTGCAAGTTTCCTTCGGTATTATATCCGATATTCCAGTCAGAGGTACTATCTTTTTGAGGTAAGGGATGTTATTTTCTTTCGTAAATGATATTATTCTTTTCAATATCATTATACATAAATATTGTCATGGATTTTATGTTGAAATTCTTACTTTTTCCGTCGGGGTAACTATTCACGTATACGACACTATTCACGTATACGGCACTATTCACGGAAAAATTAAATTTTCTTCTATTTGTCCAAATTGCTTGTTAAGGTTACTATCTTTGATTGTATCCAAGTTTTGAGCTCTATTCTTGAATTTTGCTCCATAATTGATTATTACGAGGTATTTTTGAATTGGATATACTAAAATACGAATCCTTAGTCTTTGTCTTTTATCACACTGGATTCATTTTTTTTAAATATTTTTCATCATTCTCAGTCCTAAAAGGTGATGTAACTGAATATCTTTGGCTTGTAGAGCAAAGATGAATGATTACTTGATGAATATCTTTGGCCTGTAGAGCAAAGATGAATGATTACCTGATGAATATCTTTGGCCTGTAGTGCAAAGATGACAGGTGTTGAGATGAATATGACCACTGATGATACAAATGAATATCTTTGGCCTGTAGTGCAAAGATGAATATTTGATTCGAGATGTATATTGATTGATGTTACAGGGATAAAATATTGATGATGGACTTTTAAATCATAGAAGATAGTAGACTTGATTATCTGCTTAACTCTTCTAATGAATTGTTATTTCCGCTGCGAATATTGATCTAAGATTTGTTGTCCATTATATTTTATCTGATTTATTGAAGACTAACGATAATTTATTTTTCATTATCTTAGTCATAATATTCTTTACTGAGCTAGTTGAGCTCACCCTTTTCATCTGTTGTCCTCTTCAGGAAATGAGAATGTTGCGGGAACTAGTCGGGGGACAGAGTGATGGTCCGAGTTAGAGCAGTAGTAGTCCTCACTATTTTTGATAAATAGTGTGATAATAATTGTAATGAGGACTTAGTTTGAATCTTAATATTTTCTACATATTTGTATTGACACTCACAGTTGTGTGGTCGTATTTTGCACGACCGTATGATATAAAGTTTGTATTTGAATTCTGTACCATGTATTTGGCGACTCAGAATAGGTTGGGTTGACTGGACCTATTCTGGGGGGCGTCACAGAAGCACTATGAAACCTAAAAATAAGTTCAAGGTCTTGTGACCACTCAGCATAATTTGGAATCTTTTAAATTCCTGAGTTATTTATATCGCTTCCCAATTATTGAGCAATTATGAAAGATTCTTATTATTCTAAAGATGACTGTGGTGAAGAAGGATATTCCTTAGAAAGAAGTAGTTATAGAACGCAACAATCCAGTGAATAAAGATTAACGTAAAATCTACTTTGATAGATTGAATGAAAGAAGATTAATAAAAAAATTGAGGACAAAATTCTTATGAGGAGAGAAGAATGTGATAACCCGGATACTTGTAAGATAGTGAATTATGAAGTATATGAATTCTACGAGTACAGTATATAGTAATGATCCTTAGAAAGGAAATGAACGAGTTAAAGAATATATAATATTCGATATAATTGAGTTAATAGAAGGTTATATAATAAAACCTAAAAGTTGTTGAAGAAATTAATGGAGGAAGATGTATATAAATGTTGTTAAGTTAAAGTGTTGAAGTTATTCAACAATAAAATTGTGAAAAGAGATTTTGTGAAAATCGAGTAAAGGAGGTTTCGTTGATTCCGAGGACGGAATCCTTATAAGGAGGGAAGTATGTGACATCCCAGAATTTTTAAGAATTTATAAATGAGAATTTAATAAATAAAATTCTTATTATCTGATGTTTTGAGTTTGTGTATGTGTATACGTGTCATATATTGTGAAATATGTAAAGAAGGTTTTAAATGTTAATTTTAATATTTATTAAATTAAAATAAATATTTTAAATAAATTATTTATTGAGTTAAATAAATAACTATGTGATTAATATGTAGTAATGTAATTAAGTGTATTATATTAATTAAATGATTATTTAATATTTAATTTAATTAATATATAATGATTTTATGTTATAGTTCTAATTTAATTGAGATAATTAAATTAGATGAAGTTATGTGGTAATTGTTACATGAAATTATAATAAGCGAGTAATTATAATTATGTGAAAATTTTTATGTGATTATTGATGTTAACTTTTAATTAATTAAATTAGAATGTTAAGATTTAATTAATTAAAGTGTAACATTAAAAATATGTGTTAAATGATTTATTGAAAGAATTAAAAAAAAATTTAAAACCGTTTTCACAAACAAGGCCCTTACTTTTGTTTTAATCTGTTTTGGCAAACAGGACCTTAACTACTAAAAATCTGTTTTTAAAAATAATGTTGTTTTGCCAAACAAGCCTTAGGCCTTTTTAAATTCTAAATGGTGTAACCTATATTTTAATTGTAATAATTATGTTTATTATAATTATTATACGGTCATTATGTAATATAAGTTATTTATGTTGTATTTATGTTTTATATGTATAATATATTATATGTATATTACGTTAAGTAGAATTAGCTAAGGGATAGTATGTTAGAAACAAAAAGAAAACAATGAGAAAGAACATTGTAAACTATAGAGAAAAGAGAGAAGAAGAAGAGAGAAAGAAGAAAGAGGAAGACTTTGAGAAATCAAAAGAGAAGATAATCACCATCATCTTCATCTTCTTCCTCTAGAAGCAAAGGTATAACCTAAGTTTTTTTATTGTTTTTCATTATTTTTATTCTCTGTAATTGATTTTCAAAATAAACTATAAATTGATGATAAATATGTGTTAGATTATGTATAAAAACTATTATATATGAGTTATATGATAGTTTATGTGATTAATTTCATGTAAAGATGATGAACATGAAGAAATCATGTTCATAGCAATTTACAATGGACTAACTTGAAAAAAATAGTTTATTAAATATCAAAAATTATGTGTGATTATGAGAATTAATGTTTAGATTATAATAATATATCAAGAAACGAACAAAATATGATTTGAATCATGTGATTTGTGTTAAAAACAAACTCATAGTGTTAATTTTCGTTAAGAACGCTTAAGAATGTCGTTTTCTTTAAAAATCATGAAAATTAGGTGCTTTGATTAATTGTTGTGGTGGTATTGTTGTAAGACCCCAACTTTTATGAATAAAGATTTAATTTTCTTTCGAAATAGTAAGGTGTTGATTTGATAAATGTGAAAAATTATGGGTGAAATGTGCAAATATTTCAAAATAAGCAAGTGGTTATAAAATATTCATTGTTGTCGGGGAATATTCGTTTGGTCGTGGAATATTCTTGTTATCGGGGAATATTCGTACGACGGCGCAGCTATTTGTGGGCCCCACAACGGAATAACTGTCGGATATAGAAAGTGACAGAAATAACCTTTTTATAAATAACGGTAAAATTATTACGGTTAAACTGTTGAAATACCCGGTGGTTAAAATACAATAATACGCGGTGTTGAATAGTAGCACACGGTATTGCACAGTATTTTATATTATTGATTCTTACGTAAGAAGTCATTACTCAATTATTGTTACAGTAATTACTGTTCAATATTTTATATTATTGATTCAATAATTGCATGAAATTTTATTGATTCAATAATTGCTACGTTGATATATCAATAATTGCTACGTTGCTATTTTATATGATTGATTTAATAATTGCTACCGTTGATATTTTGTATTATTGATTCAATAATTGTCATTGCACAGTATTTCACATTATCAACTCAATAATTCATATTATTTGAATAATATTATTAGATAGCATTATTGACAATGTCTAAGGAACTGTCTAGGAGGGGTTATTTAATTGCGCGTCAGTAAGGAAAAGTCCTTATCGGAAGGCCCCCTCTTTCCTGGGAACGACCTGGTTGTCAATGTTGTAGTTCTGTAATATTATTTGTGAATAATTAATTATTGATTTATATGATAAGGAAATATTTATTTTGTGGATATAAAAGAAGGAATTAGTGCTGATGTGTTTTTATCAGTATTTTGGTGTGGAAAATCATCCGTTTATGAAATTCGGATAATTTATGTTTGGAATTTGGAAAAACTTCCTTCTACAAAGTTGTAGAGAATTAAATTTCCTATAACAAGGACATAGAATTTGTATTTTTCTGACAAAAGGGCTATTTATTATAAATTATTGAAGTTTCAGAAAATAAATATTTTTTTAATGGGAGGTGGGCCCCACCTGGTGGCTGGTGGTTGATAGCTTTTGGCAGGCGGCGGAATTTTTTTTAAAAAAATATTATTTTATTAAAAAGTCTATTTTGGCATCCTATGCTTTTCCTATAAATAGGGTGCTTATGTTAGAATTGAAAATCACACCAGAATCAGAAGTTTTCTCTCTCTATAATATCGAGCGTATTTTTGCAAATATTTAGATACTTTGAATGTTAGTATTTAGTGCAAGTTTCTTTCGGTATTACATCCGATATTTCAGTCAGAAGTACTATTCTTTTGAGGTAAGGGATGTTATTTTCTTCCGTAAATGATGTTATTCTTTTCAATATCATTATACCAAAATATTGGCATGAATTTTATTATGAAATTCTTACTTTTTTCGTCGGGATTACTATTCACGTATACGGCACCTTTCACAGAAAAATTAAATTTTCTTCTATTTGTCCAAGTGGCTTGCTAATATTCCTATCTTTGATTGGATCCAAGTTTTTATCTTTATTCTTGAATTTTGCTCCACAAAATATTATTATGAAATATTGTTGAACTTGGATAAACTAAATTACAAATCCCTAATCTTTGTCTTTTATCTCATTGGATTGGTTATTTATATTGTTTTCATCATCCTGAGTCCTAAAAGGTGATATAACTGAATATCTTTGGCCTGTAGAGTAAAGATGAATGATTACCTGATGAATATCTTTGGCCGTAGTGCAAAGATGATAGGTGTTGAGATGAACATGACCACTGGTGATACAAATGAATATCTTTGGCCGTAGTGCAAAGATGAATATTTGATTCGAGATGTATATTGATTGATGTTACAGGGATAAAATATTGATGATGAACTTTTAAATCATAGAAGATAGTAGACTTCATTCTCTACTTAACTCTTCTAATGAATGGTTATTTCCGCTGCGAATATTGATCTAAAACCTGTTGTCAATAATATTTTATCTGAATTGTTGAAGACTAACGATAATTTATTTTCCATTATCTTAGTCATAATATTCTTTACTGGGCTAGTTGAGCTCACCCTTTTCATCTATTGTCCTCTTCAGGGAATGAGAATGTCGCAGGAAATAGTTGGGGGACAGAGTGATGGTCCGAGTTAGAGCAGTAGTAGTCCTCACTATTTCTAATAAATAGTGTGAGAATAATTGTAATAAGGACTTAGTTTGAATATTAATATTTTCTACATATTTGTATTGACACTCACAGTTGTGTGGTCGTATTTTGCACGACCGTGTGATATAAAAGATTGTATTTGAATATTGTACCATGTATTTGACGACTCAGAATGGGTTGGGTTGACTGGACCTATTCTGGGGGGCGTCATAATTGTATGTTAAAATCATGTTAGAAGTTTAAGATTTTGTTTGTATAAAGTTTCATGTACATTGTGTTAGATAAAATCTGACTTTGGTGCGAAAAAATAAGCTAAATTAGCTTATTTCTCTACAAGTTCGTGAGCTGGGGAACCCAACATCTGGGAGCCCCGCCCCAGCTAGTCTTCTGGCCTAGCAACTCCGGCCCCAGCGGGGCTACAAGCTGTCCGGAGTTGTTTAAGTAGTGTAATGCAAAACTGCTTTGACCTATTTGTAGTAAAATGACCATAATATTTTCATACAAACTCCGATTGAGGAGATTCAAGATGATCCGGAACGACCACGAGTAGACCTACAACTTTCGTTCTTTAACGTTTTTGATTTGAGGTAGTTACCAGGGGTCAAAATGGTCATCTTTGTGACTGATGCGTATTCGGAGGCAATCGGAAGGCGTCGGACATGCACATACGCAAGTATAGTGCTGTCGACGATAATATATGTTGTTCTAAGTTATAAAACATAAATTTTAGTAAATGTAATGATGCTTAACATTAATAAATGATGTATTAGATACGTTATATAAGCACACTAAGCATACACAAGAGAGACGAATCGGGCGTGTGACGAATGAACGTCGAAACGCCGTGACAAGTGTTAATGTACGTAAAAAGTGTTTCAATTCAACTGAAATGAACACTATAAGATGTGGAAGGGGGTTAATATAAAACCAATAAGGAGTCTTAGCAAGACTTAAACACTTGAATGAACTTCGAGTATGACTAATAAGAAATATAGTGAGATATAAGTCAAAAGTTATCATAATCTAATTGAACATTATGTATTAATTAATAGGAAGGATTATGAGATGTAGAGTAGAGTTACATTACAACTACTATGCATTGCTATGTGACTAATAGTTGATGTGCATGATTATATAATTGTCTAGGGCACGTGAAGTGTAGATAGCTGTAAGCTGTTAATCTGTTATTGGTAAACAACGATCAAGGCAAGTCTTTCAGTTACTATTTTCTACGTGAACTTGATGATGAACTATTTTAAATTATTTTGCAAAGAGCATGATTTATTATATATGTTGCAAGCATGAAATGTTAAAGTCAATTTAAGACTACATTGATTAATTAAAGAATATTGATTGAGTAAGGAACTCAATCTTTATATTTGTTATGTGAATTAAAGCATGTATGCCATGTTACTTTGATGATTATGAGATGTATGTTTAGCATGATATTATGTGCTATTTGATGTGTCGACGTTGGAAAATTTAAGAAATACCGCGGGTTGGTTTATAACCCAGTTTTCCTCAAATCGATCTTCTTAAGTTATCTCTAACCCTATCCTTTTTATTGTAAAAAAAGGTTTTGAAGGGTTTGTTAGGAAAGAGGCCAACATATGTATATGTCGACGATTTGATTTGATTTAAACAGAGTCGCCAGTTGGTAGTTTTGAAAATGGTTGTACCAACTCAACCGAATTTAATTTGAAAAGAGGCTCAATTGCTGGACACTGTCGAAACTTGATCTTTGAAATCCGAGTTTTAAGTTCGGGGGCTTGGTTAAGTGTGGGGAAGGTGTTAGACACCCCACGACTTCCGTGTAAACACGATACCATAATCTTTTTAATATTTCCCTTAAAACTAGAATGCGTGAGTGAATGCTATTTGAAAATTGGGCCTTTTGATTGATTGAAAGCTTTGACAGGCTTCTTTGAGTCTATATACGAAGGGTTTGATTTGATTTGCAAAAAGCATCATTTAATTTGATTTGCAAAAAGCTTTTGAATTGAATTGACAGTGATGTTTTGAAAGCTGGTTTTATCAAATGCTTACGCTGACATAAGAATTGAAGCTTATCGCTACTCTCAATTTTATCTTTATAGCCAAGGTTGCATGCAAATGGTGATTTGTCGGGCTGCGAAGCATCCTCAACTATAGAAATATAAAGTGTCGGTCTCCTTATGCGTATGAAAACCATCAGAGGGACGCTGACATGACAATCCATATTTTCACTATGTTGAGGCCTTTAATCTGGATAATCGTTTTAAGGTCTGTGCACGTACATTTTAGAGGGAAAAAAAACTGGCAGGGTACATCTGTAAACTGGAGTTTGTCCATCGTGGGAATTAGATTCTGATCAGTTTGATCATGAATCCCAAGATTCCTAGGCTCACATATGAGTAGCCAAAACCTACACAGTTCAAATTTGTACAGAAGAAGATAAATATCCTAAGATAGCCAAAACCAGGGATTCATTAAGTAAATCCTGGTCCGCATGGCCGAAGCATCTCGTTCCCACTAGATAGCGATCTAAGAGAAGCGAGGTTGCTTTTGAAGCTGAAACTATAAAAATAACTAGATTTAAAGAAATCTCAGCCATTATAGATTTCAGGTTTCGTCGGGACCTGTTTGAACCGTTGAAAGCTAGAAGTGGCGAGATTTGGATAAATCTAGTTCGCCCTCAGATATGTCAGTGCAAATTCATATACAAATGAATGTTAAATGTAGCAGTTGAATAAATTGAATAAAGCAATATATATAATTAGATATATATATATATATATATATATATATATATAAGCTGTAAAGGGTGATGGGTTTTCACTCGCAAGCCCGGACTGGAATTAAAATATATATATATTGACAGAAACGTAGTTAACTAAGACTGGAAAGATGACCAATGATGATGAAGGCTGCTTATATATGCATAAATATATATAAAAGCAATAAAAAAGCCACAGAATGATCCAGGCCGAACTGAAATGTAAATTGCAGAAAAATAGTCAACCAGTGACTGGGGAGAGCACCTAGTATGGCGAAGTGTGCAAAAATAATAAAAAGGGCGATGGGTTTTCACGCCTGTGCCCGGACTGAATTGAAATATATATATATATATATATATATATATATATATATTTACAAGAATGTAGTCAACCAATACTGGTACGAAGACCAGTTATGGTGAAAATCGCTTAGATATGCGTAAATATATAAAAGCAGTAAACTACCTCTGATTTGAAATTTGGGCTTGACAGAATTGAAATGTTAGTACATAAACAGTTAAATATATATAGAAAAAGGCAAAACCCAGACTAGGAGGACAACCCAGTCCGGCAAAGTACCCAAAACTGTGTGTGCTAGTGCATTGAAGCTACTGGAGCTGACGGATCATCAATTCGAGTTGTAAAAATGTTGAAAAAGGAGTTTATGTACCAAAAATGTATTAAATTTTGACGAAAATGGCCATAGAACTATGTTCCGGGCATATTTAGAAGATAAAACTTGATGTGCAGGTGTAAAACAGTGTAAAGTAGTAGTATTGACTTGCTAATCGTAAAAATACTTACAATGGGCTGCACTACGGGCTTTTTACCAAATCGTAGGCCTTAAACGTCCAAATCTATCGGTGGTTTTCTGATATGTGGTAGTATATGGGTATATCTATGTGTTGGAGTGAAAATATTTGGGTTTGGAAGAGGTGTAAAAGTTAAAAAATCAGTCGGGCAGGGCTTCGCTGTGCTCCTTGCTTATGCAAATGAGAGGGGGCTGCCCCTCTATTTATAGAGGGGGGGAGCCGCAGATCTATATGCGGCTGCCACAGGTAGAGGTGCGACCACTCGAGGTGGGTCCCGCGTGCCCGACTTGGTCATCTCAAAGTACATGCACTCCGAGCAATGCGATGTCTGGTCGGAAACTTTCTAACTTTTGATCGGAGCGTCCGTTTGAGGCGTGCGATACCTTTTCAGGAAAGCTCTCGCCGAGAGTGTTGCAATGACATGGGAAAAAACATTTTCTGGTTCAAGGAAGATGGGTTCATAACCAAGTCTTTGATTCCCCGCAGTTTGTCCGTTGAACTATCTTGCGTTGTTGCCACTCGGGATCGTCGTTAGGGTTCATTTTGACTTTGGCGGCATCAATTTGGCTTGATTTTGACCAAGTCAGTTGAAAGTTGGTAAAATAACCGTTATACCCCTCCCGGGGCTATCTGTAGTGTCGGCATGGTCGCTGGTTGACTTTCGGGAGCTGATTCCAAGACTTGGTTCCCAGTCGAGTCTTTTGACCTCAGGGTTGTCTCTGAGGCTGATGTTGTCATTCTAGGTTTTGCTATGGAGTTATTGCGATGCTCTAGGCTGATGTCTGAAGTTGGCCTGACGTCCCAGGTTGAGACCGGGGATGACCTGTACTTCCCAGGTTGCTGTCGGGGTTGATTGGTACCTCTCGAGTTGTTGTCGGGGCTGATTTGATTTCCTGGGTTAAGACCAGGGTTTATTGATACCTCCCGGGTTGAGACCGGGGTTCAGCTTGATGATCCGATGGACTGTCGGAGCTTGATTGATGGTCCGATTGACTGTCAAAGCTTGATTGATGGTCCGATTGACTGTCAAAACTTGATTGATGGTCCGATTTACTGTAGAAACTTGATTATCGATATTGAGAATTAGATTTGACTGGAGCACCGATATTATGGATCGGATTTAGGTTAATTGACGGTTTCATCCTTCTACTGTATGAGTATCAGAGCAAGAAAAATCTCGAGTGTCTACAGATGCCCCTCTTTATCATGTCCATGTAACGTAGTGGAATGGACAAGATAAAGATTAGTAGACACTAGGAATAAAAAAATGCCAGAGTCATTTCAAAGGCTGGGCGTCTTGAAGTAGAATGCGGCTACTTTTTGCTACGTGCGTTATCACTTGGCTGGGGATGACGCCTTCTTGTATAGCCCTTGATGGTATTAGGGAGTTACCGCGAACTACCTTTGTCATTTTTTGCTGGGGATGACATTATTCACGATAACTGGTTTGATTCTGATGAGATTGACGGAGTTAAGCTATCACAGATTTTTTTCGTCTTGATCTGTTAGGGATGACAACCTTTGCGATAACTTTGCAGATTATGATTGATACTACCTCAATGATCCCCTTTGAGGATGTGTATAACAGATTCCATTAGTTGTGATGGCTTGTTATAATTATTTCTGTTGCTAGATCCCTTCTATTGCTTGGCTGGGGTTAAGCCGTCAGTTGAATTTTCATTGGGGTTGAGCCAATGATTGGACTGTATTTCGATCTGTACTCAAACTTTGCTGGGGTTGAGCCACCGACTGAAACTTCTTCGGTCAAAACCCGAACTTCACTGGGACATTGCAGTTGCCTCCGCCTGATGATCGGAGGGCTAGAGATCGCATTCTGATGTGATATTTTTTGTCGATCATCAGGGGTTGTTTTGTGGCGGACAACTCGTCGACGGTGTCCTTTGCTTTGATCAGCGCCACTCAGCATGTAGAGTGCCTTAGTGACTTTGATTGGGGCTCCTATACCTTTGCCTATTTTCTCCGGGGCATGCGCCTGCTTTCGGAGGGTGTGACGGAGGCTTGGTTAGGATTCCATCAGTTTTTGCTGGTGAGTATATCTTTCTATACCTTTTTGATCTTTGCACTATTTCTGCACTTATTTTTGGCAATCTTGGTCACTGAGGACTTTTGATATTTACATGGATAGCTTTGGGCATTTGAGAGACTTCCTTGCCTACGGCCCGTTTCAGCATTAGGTCTGGAGACCTATTCACTTGGACGAAGATGGCATCACTCCATTTTGACGGAGGTCCCTGTTGCTGAGGGATTCACTCACGCCCGTATGCAGTTGGAGCATTTGATGGCGGACTCTATCACTTGGACGGCGTACACATCCGAGCACTTGACCGTCGGATTTGATGGAGGTTTCCCCACTGGTCGAGAGTTTGATTTATCGACCCAAAGAGTCCCTATGTTGATGGGGGGAGGCTGGGAGCTCTATCTTGGAGAGCGTGCCATTCAGAGCATTACAAGGGAGATCCGCATTCCCATTGCTCCTTCTTTTTGGCATCACTGGCCATTGTCCATGCCTTTGACAGACATCCCTTTGGAGGGTATAGACGGCTTTGATCTATCAGAGGGCCCATACAACCAGGCAGCTTTTTACAGTTGGTGGAGTCCTCGCACTATCGGGGCTCAGAATCGTGCCACCCATTTTATGGCAGACATGGTGCCGGGGTCCGTGATGATGATGGACTGGATAGCTTGTATTAGAGAGCCTACTCATGCAGACCAGATAGCACATCTGACCAGGGAGTTGGACCAGGCTCATTTCTTTATCAGGCACCTTGGCCGAGATCCATCAGAGGCATCTTCATTTGACCCATTCAGCTCTAGAGCAGGCCCCTCTTCAGGTCCATTCAGTAGCAGTTATATCGGGCAGATCCTCCCTTATACCGCCCAGATATGCCTGATCCCAGCAGCTTTGTGCAGACAGAGGATCTAGAGCAGGTCGATCGAATTGATACCGAGGTCTTTGACTTCCTGTGATAGCTATGGCAGCTATATTTTTGGTCAGCCACTATTTTGGCTATTCGGCATCTGTGCCATCATTTTGATAGACCACTGTATTAGCTAGGTGGTGGTGCCCCATTTCCCTATATTCTTCATTTCACTTTGTTCCAGGATATAAAGATGATGTATACAGTAGATAGCTTTTTATAGATATTTTTGTCATCTTTATCTGCTGCATCATGTTTATATCATTGTCATCATGCATGTATCATGTGTATGCATTCAGACAGCTGCGATTAGACTTGACCTCTGGACAGTCTTGTGATACGGTGTTATAGATGACGACGTCTGCAGTTAGCCGTATAGAGCATTTGCCACTGTCAGAGGTTGTGGCATCGTTGTGGTCATGGTATGATAGTCTGCCCTTTCCAGCTAGGGGGACAGTTGACCAGATGCTGGGGCATTCGATGGCCTTTGTAGATTTTAGGGTTCCAGATGGCTTCATTGATGGCGTCCTACCCTTATGGGTACCGGAGAGACAGGTATTCTGCATTGGGCGGTGTGAGCTTTCGCTTACTCTGGAGGAGTACCAGAGATTTACTGGCTTGGATTTAGAGTCGCTGTGTGCTCGGACGGCTATCAGTGATATGCGAAGACCGTTTACTCGGCTGTTTGGTCTTCGGCAGAGCATAGTCATGGATGAGATCTTTTCAGGGCATGTGATCTCCCTTGACTTCTTGATAGAGCGCTATAGTGAGCTTGATAGCTACGACCGTCACGTCGGGGATTTCGTCATTTTCGCAGAGGAGTGGCAGATAGCTAGAATAGACATGGTGCTGATGTGCATTGTGGCATATGTTTACATGCCAATGCGTTTAGATCACCTTGATGTAGGATTAGTTGTTGTAGTCAGAGCCCTTAGGCAGGGGAGTACCATTATCCCTATGATCTTGGTGGAGACTCTGAGATCGTTCACATATTGTAGTACCCATCTAGCGGGGTTTTTCGGGGGTAGCTCGGTCGTGTTATATATGTGGTTGATGTCACACATACGATAGATTGGATCATTTAAACCTCATGCCTATTGTTTTAGTCATGAGATATCCTCAGTTTACTCATTCCGTCCACCTGATTGCATTGACTCAGAGTCTTGGTCAGCATTTTTATCGGATATTGAGCATCCATTCGCAGTTTTGTTATGCTGAGGGATACCGACCCCGTTCAGCTTCATAACTCATGCATCTGGCATGAATTATTTGCCTTTGTCAGGATTGAGGGGTATGACTACTTATCATCCCTTAACAGTTATGGAGCAGTTTGATCAGTGGCAGAGTATGCATCATTTTGAGGATTCTGCTGATCAGAGGATGTCGGCTTTATCTATGTCCCCTGCTGACTTGGTTAGAGTCTATGAGTGTTGGAATCACAGGGAGAGGGCTGAGTTCTCTAATAGACATCCGGGTCGTTCTCTGGAATATTCTGCATGGTTAGAGGCAGAGACCGCAGTCGTAGTAGCAGAGCTTCATTTACCTCCGCTTGCAGATTCTAATAAGGAGGAGCCTATGGAGGATCCCGATTCTCCTACTGAGGATATGCTGTTCACAGATTTGGCGGTAGCTTTGATTAGTGATCCCCCGGTTATTCCCACAGGGACAGATCCAGCTTTGTCAGATTCTCTATTCAGGAAGACCTTTGAGAGAGATTCAGCTAGAGCGCAGATGTTGGCTGCCCTGTCTGGCAAGGATTTAGCTTTTGCTGAGAGGGATGGTCTCACGACGCTCTGCTTTAGATACTACCATTGTGGAGCGAGACGAGGTTCGCTTAGCCAGAGATGCAGCATATGTTGAGATTGAGGAGACTTTGATTTCTCGGGATGCAGCTTTTGCAGAGAGGGATTAGGCTATAGCTTCCCGTGATTTCCGCATTGCTGATAGTAAGGCACTCCGATCCTACACCCATGGTTTGGTTATCGAGATGAGTGCTTACATTGATGACCATAGTGCCACCTTGCAGATGACTGTGGATGTTCTTATCCGTATGGAGGCTGAGTGGACTACTCTTACAGATGCGCCTCCATCTTCAGAGAGAGATGCCATGCTGGCATTGCAGACCCGCTTGTCCTTGGGTCCATAGACTAGCTTTATTTTTCCTGCACAGACTAGCTCAGCCATTTTTGCCATATACAGGGCACTATGTATATAAAGCAGTTTATATTTTAAAGAAATATATTTTTGAGATACTTCCCTACTTAGATATGTATTGTCATTGCTGAGTGATTACCACTTCTATTATGATTCACAGTTATTGATGCATTTTGAGCTTCTCCTTGATGGACTGACTGTTGAGGTTTCAAGAGGGAGTTCCTCAAATAGGTCTGGTAACCAGACAGCTTGACAACATTTAGCTTTTATTTATCTTCGATGTCTTGGAACTGGTCTTCCATTTTTTTATTTTTTTTAAAGGTTAAATTGCGCCGTAGAGGGCTACCTACGTACACCCGGGTTGAGGGAGATCAGATCATTCGTAGTTCATGCTTCTCTAGTGAAAAGTCGAACCTAATTCGATTTATAGGACCTAGATGCGGGTATGTATGTGCTTCAAACGTATTACTTTTTCATGGTATCTGAATTGATGAGCTGGGGAAATTCGTTCCCGTCCATTTCTTGTAGCATGATGGCTTCCCCTGTCAGCACTTCCTTGACAATGAAAGGGCCTTCCCAGTTTGGGGCAAATTTTCCTTTGGCTTTATCTTGATTGGCCAGGATTTTCTTTAGCACCAAATCATTTTCTTTGAATTATCTAATTCGAACTTTCTTGTTGTAGGACTTAGCGATCCTTTGTTGGTATAACCATCCGTGGAAAATGGTTGTGGCCCTCTTTTCGTCTATCAGGTACAGTTAATGATATCGGTCTTGCAACCATTGATCTTCGTCCATCTGAGCATCTATTAATACTCGTAAAGACTCCATCTCTACTTCTATGGGGAGGAATGCTTCCATGCCGTAGACCAGTGAATAGGGGGTAGCCCCAGTAGAGGTGCGCATTGACGTCCTGTAGGCTAACAGGGTGAGAGGTAGCAGGTCAGGCTAGTCTTTGTGATTAGCGAACATTTTCTGCATGATCTTCTTGATGTTTTTGTCGGCCGCTTCAACAGCACTGTTCATCTTCGGCCGATAGATGACGAAGTTGAGATGTTTGATGTGGAACTTGTCGCACAGTTCTACCATCATTTGATTGTTCAAATTTTTGGCTTTGTCTGATACGATCACCTCCGGTTGTCCATATCGACAGACGACATTATTTCTGATGAAACTGATGATGTCCTCTTTTGTGACTTTAGGAAACGAGGCTGCTTCAACCCATTTGGTGAAGTAGTCGATTATGGTGGAGATGAACCAATGACCGTTGCTGGCTTTGGGTTCGACTGGACCTATCACGTCCATTCCCCACATAGAAAAAGGCCATGGTGCACTCATGTTGTGCAGCTCATTTGGAGGAGCGTGGATGGCATTTCCATGTGTTTGGCATTGAAAGCATCTCTTGACGTGATCATCTCAATCAGCTTTGAGCGAGATCCAGTAATGTCCTGTTCTGATTATCTTCTTGGCCAGCAGATGGCTGCTCATGCGTGGACCACAGACTCCTCTATGGATTTTATCCATTAGTCTTTAGGCTTGCTCCTTGTCGAGGCATCTTAACAGGCCTATTGCAGCATACCTTTTGTAGAGTGCATCTCCACTTAGATAGAACTTCATAGCCATTCTAATAATCCGTTTCTGCTCTGATTGGCTTGCATGAGCGGGTATAGATCCATCATGGAGATATTCCTTGATGTCTTGAAGCCAAGGTTGCTTGACAGGAGGTATTTCGTCTGATACTTCTCCAATATAATTCCCGTATGTTGGGGATTTTTGATTTGTGAACTAGATGTTGGGAAACCTGCTTCTGTTGGATATGCGGATTAATGAAGCCAACTTTGCCAGTGCATCAGCAAAGTTATTTCGACCCCAAGGAATGTGGACGAAGGTTATTGCTTCAAACTTCTGGGACATTTTGAGGACTTGCCGATGATATGGCAGCAGATGCAGTTCTTTTGTGAGATACTTGCTGGTGGTTTGTCTGATGACCAACTCGAAATCTCTAAAGACCAATAATTATTTGATACCCATGGATTGGGCTAGTTTCAACCCCAGTATACAGCCTTCATACTCGGCCGTGTTGTTGGTGTTGCCAAATTAAAGTTTGGTAGCCATAGGATATTGATCACCTATACCAAAGATAAGGACTGCCCCAGCTCCGGAACCTCCCATGTTTACCGCTCCATCGAAATACATTTTCCATGGTTGGACTGTATTCTCTGACTGGAGTTATTGAATTGTCATAAACCCATCATCTGGGAAATATGCCTCAAGGGGCTCGAACCTTTTGAAGGTGCTTCTGCTAATTGATCTGCAGTGCCTTGGCCTTTGATAGACTTCTGAGTCACATAGACAATGTTGAACTGCTATAGAATCAACTGCTATTTGGACAGTCGGTAATTTAACATTAGTTTGTTGAAGACATATTTTAATGGATCCATGCGGGATATGAGATACATCGTGTGCCCATGCAAGTAGTGTTGCAACCTCATGGCGGCCCATGCTAATGCACAACATGTCTTCTCGATCAGGGTATACTTCTGTTCCCCACTACTGAATCTTTTGCTGATGTAGTAGATAGCTCTTTCTTTGCTACTATCATCCTTTTGTCCTAGCATACAGCCCATGGCATTGGCATTGATGGACAGGTACATGAATAAGGGGACTCCATCCCTTGGAGGTACCAAAACAGGTGCTTTGACAAGCTGCTTTTTGATGGCAAGGAAGGCTTGTTGACAATCCTCATTCCATTTGATGGAGGAATTCTTCCTTAACAGCTTGAAGATGGGCTCACAGGTTGCTGTGAGCTGTGAAATGAATCGACTTATGAAGTTGATCCTTCATAGGAATCCTCGTATCTCCTTCTCTATATGAGGTACGAGCCTTTTAGAAATGCCTTTGATCCTGCCAGGGTCTAACTCAATACCCCGATTGCTCACCAGGAATCCTAGCAGTTTGCCTGCTTTGATGCCAAAAGCGCATTTGGCGGGATTTAGCCTGAGGTTGTACTTGCGCAACCTGTTGAACAGCTTCCTGAGATGGTCTATGTGATCATCCTCCCTCCGGGACTTGATGATGATGTCGTCAACATAGACTTCTATTTCTTTGTGCATCATATCATGAAAGAGAGCCATCATGGCTCGCTGATACGTTGCTCCGGCATTGATGAGGCCGATGGATAGTTGTCGGTAGCAAAGGGTTCCCAAGGGAGTGATAAAAGTTGTTTTCTCCCGGTCTTCTTCAGCAACCATGATTTAATGGTAACCAGCAAAGCAGTCTACGAAGGAATACATGTTGTACTATGCAATATTGTCAATCAGGATGTGGATAAAAGGTATCGAGAAATTATCCTTGAGGCAGGCTTTGTTTAGATCCCGATAATCCACGTAGACTCGTACCTTCCCTCCTGGTTTAGGCACGTGGACTATGTTTGATAGCCATTCGGGATATGTTGATACCATGATGATCCCGGATTTGAATTGCTTAACAATTTCTTCTTTGACTTTGAGACTCCACTCAGGTTTCAATCGTCTGAGCTTTTGTTTGACTGGTTTGAACCCTTCTTCGATGGGCATTCGATGGATGACAATGTCTGTGGATAGACCGATCATGTCTTCATGCGACCATGTAAATACATCCTGGTACTGTGTCAGGAGCGTGATCAGGTAGGCTTTTTGATCCGATGTGAGGTCTAAACCTATTTGGATTTCTTTGATGGTTTTGGGGGTTCCTATGTTGATGGTGGAGGTTTGGTCGAGGTTTGGTTTGGGTTTGTCTTCGACCCATTCCTTGCTCTTCTGTGGCACCTCATAGTCATCTTCCTCCTATTGATCAAGATACGTCAAGTCGAAGCTCAATCTTGCATCATAGTTGGAGTTATATTGATAGGTTGGCATCTCATCAGCAGAGACACACACATCTAATGCTTGGGTCCCTTTTCGACTGAGGCAAGGGACACTGCTCCAATTATCCAGGGTTAGATCCTCATGGATAGGGAGGATTCTAGAAATATGCTCGTCTGTCTCGTCTTAAATGACAACTGAGATATCCCTTAGGATATGGCTGAGGCTTTTCTGGGGATAGTTCCTATGTTTGCTAAAAGGAAAGTGAGCACGATCTTCGTCGTCACTATCAGGGATTTCATTATTCATCCCTTCGTAGTTGATAATGACCTTTATGTTAGCGAATGGGTCTCGTCCTTCGTACATAATCTTTTCTTTTCCCTTTTCACCGTCTGCCTCAAGCTTGAGGGCTTTCCTTTCATGGACATGTATGATTGAAGGAAATAGCATGGCTGATGCCTCCATAGGGATCTTCCTCGTAGGTTTCACCCATCTGGCATTAGTGAGGTTTGTAGAATCGTGGAGGCTTGAGCCTTGGGATGTTTGTGTAGATTTCGGTGGTTTGACCAGGATGAAAATCCCAATCCTGCTCTTCCCATCTGTCTTAGGATTTGGATTGGCATCTTAATGCAGTGCTTGTTTTTTCCTAACCCTTCTCCAGGCTGGAAACCCGCAGCTACCATTTCTTGCCCCACTATCATTACTTTAGTGGAAATTTTAGGCTTCAGGGCTGGTGCCCCAATCGGTAAATATTTAATATTGCTCACCTTGAGAGCTTAAAAACTTGCAGGCTCAACCCCGACGTCCAAGCTAATCACTGGCATGTCCCCATGTATGTGGGTAGGGTATTCCAGTTCAGCATTCACTATGATGAGGCTGCCGTTGATAATATACTTGAGTTGCTGATGGAGGGTGGATGGAACAGCCCCGGCCATATAGATCCATGGCCTGCCCAACAACAAGTTATATCCAGTGGCTATGTTGAGCACCTGGAAAGATACGTAAAAGGTGTGTGGACCAGTTTATAGAGGAAGCTCGATTTCCCCCATAGCCTGGCGACGAGATCCATCGAAAGCCCGGATATCCATATGGCTAGCTTTGATCCGGTTTGGATTGATCTTCATCCTTTCCAACGTGTCGTATGGACCAATGTTGAGGGAAGATCCTCCATCAATAAGCACTCCTATCACGTATCCGGAGGACATAACGGCTATATGCAGGGACTTGTAGTGACCCATCCCCTCAGCCGAGATATCATCGTTTGTGAAGGAAATCACATTGTTATTGAAAATATGTTCTATCACGTGACGGAATTTCTTCGTGTCTACCGTGTGTGGCAGATGGGCTTCCTCTAGTACCTTCACTAGGATGTTACGGTGATCCTCTTATGATAGGACTAAGTCCAGGATGGATATTTATTTGGGTGCGTCTTTCAAGCTTTGCACTATCTTGATTTCATTGTGTCCCATCTTTTTGAGGAACTCTTTTATCTTTTCTTCAGCCACCTTTTCTTTTGCTTTGGTAACTGGTTTAATCATCCGCTAAAGAAGGTACAATGGATTATCCTTTGACAAGATGGAAATGTTGTTTGAAGTAGAGTTTTCAATGTCCTCGTAATTCCATGGGACCTTCTTTAGACTGAGGATTGGATACTGAGCCCTGAAGGGAAAAATTAGAGGCTGAGGTGCAGCCACCTTCACAGGAATTTTTTTTTGGACCCCTTTACCTGTCAGTACCAGGGGTGTGATGATTGATTCTTTATCGCAAGATATGACAGCCACTGTGTCCTGATACCATGCATCGAGGATCCAGAGGCTATCTTTATCTGTCATGTCGAGTATTTGATTTCCTCTGATTAGGTCACCTTTCTCAATCAGGTACTGAATTAGGTTACGAAGTGCCCAACATTCTTCTGTATCATGGCCGGGAGAGTTGGAATGGTACTGATATATTTGGTCAGGTTTGAATTTTCTGGATTGAGGGTTCAGCGGAGGTAGCAAGTTTTCAACCATTCCCTCGTTGATCATCTTTTGAAGGATTTCTACCATTGATTAGTTCAAATTGGTGAAATTCCTTTGAAATAGGAACTTCCTACCTGCTTGGACACTTCCTTCTTCGATCCCCATGTCAGTCCAGGGTGTAAGCTCACAAGTTCGGCTATGTTCTTGATTGGAATTGACTTCCGCTGGAGGAGAGCGACTGCCAATAGATTGATGGATTTGCTTTAACATCTTTCTGGTGAGTTGATGTTGGTAGACGACCAGTTCAGCCAACTGCTCGATTTGTTCCTTGATAGACTTTATTTCTTGCTCTATCAGGAATTATTTTTCAAAAGCTTCCCAACTCATTAGGCTGAGGTTGTTGGATTGAGTTGATTCTTCAACATAGCGGAGGAATTTGGATCCTTATCTACTTGAAGTGTTGATCATATTGACACTCTCCTCCTTGTGCTGTGGGAGAGGGTTATCTTGGATATGCGGTTGATCGGGCTTTGTGACCACAATTTCTCCATTATCAATTAAATCTTAGAATTTGTGCTTGAGGGACCAACAATCTTGGGTGTCATGACCCTATGATCCAGAATGATAAGAACACTTCTTGCTAGGATCGAAGTTCCTTGAATTAGTGTTAGTTGGCAGAAGGAGTTGGCCAATCTTCTTCTGAGCTGTCAGAAGTTTGAAGACGTTCTCGAGTGAATCCCCTAGTGGGGTGAAAGTCCTTCTGCGTCTGACCTCCATGTTTTTCTGGAATAAAGGATTTGAAGGCTGTGTTGCAGCTTGGAAAGGGGTATAGTTCCTCCTTTGAATGGATGTATTGTTTGAATTACCGCTTGAATTTTGTCCTTGTAACACTAAGGAAACTTCTTCATCTTTCTTTTTGTGGACCCTCCAGGATTACTCCCGTAATTTTTGGATTGGATATGCTAGCAACAGCTTCGAGTGCCGTTAGATCTTTTATTTTTCCGTACTTGAGTCCCATTTCGGTCATTTCGTTGTGTTTGATCATTTTAGAGAAAGGTTTTCCTATGCCTGCTAGGACCCTTTCATAATAAGGAGCTTCTTGAATATCGATGAAAGTCATGACTATTTCAGATTCAATCATGGTTGGGGTGACTTGTGCTGCGACCCGTCTCCATCACTGGGCATATTCTCTGAATGATTCAGTGTTATTCTTCTTGATTTTGGTAATTTGATATCGATCTGGAGCTATTTGAGATTGGAAACTGTACTGGCTGGGGAAGGCATGGGCCAATTCTTCCCAACTGTGGATTTTGGAGTTGTCCAGACGTGCATACCAGGCTCTGTCTTCTCCAGTTAAACTCTTCTAAAATAGTTGCAGTTGAAGTTTCTCGTCCTCAGCATAGGATCCTGAGTTCTCTAATGAAAACTTTCAGGTGTGTATAAGGATCCTCTAATCCGTCATATTTCTCGAAATTAGGGACTTAAAATTTTTCAGGATACCGAGCCCCAGGAAGTATGCATAGACTTGAGTAGTTGACACTGCCAAATTCCCCAGTTCCTTTGATGAACTGGAGGGTTTCTTCCATTTGTTGCTTTTTCTTGAGAATGTCACCAGCTTCCTGTTCTTTGCTTAGGATGGTGATTTCTGGAGTTTTGATTGATTGTATCCTAGTTTTGGGGTCCAGGATCTGAGTTTCAGCCTTTTCTGTATCTTGACCACCAGCACCACTACCAGATGCTCCTGGTTCTTGTATGAGTTTGAGATTGTTTCTCTTTGAAGGCCTTGTTTTGCTCTCGAAGGAAACCGGCTTGCTCGGCTATCTGATTTTTCAATCCTTCGAATTCTTTCCAAGACACGGGTTGATTCTGGTGGAGCACTTGAAGCCATCTCCGTAGATGGACTGGGTGCTTTTCTGGCCTTTGATCTAGTGATAGGACCAATTTTTCCCTACCTACACCAAAACGTATACGTGTTAGTTCCCTGTGGTAGGTAATGACTGGATGCATTTATGATATATGTTTTTTAAGTTTATCCTGCAAAACCGAGGTTAGTTATTTTGATGGCAGGATGACAAGATATTTGATAGGAAAGTAAATCTTTCATTATTGTCATTTACATTGTGCTCCTCAGTAATTGGAGACTTGACATGGAATTGAAAGAGGAAGGCATGAAGAGCATCCCGTCGGATTCGGTTGATCAGAAGCTGACCTATCCTAGGTTACTCTCGCGGATTTTGTTTTGGCATGAAGGTTCCCAGATCATCGCAATCTACTAGAAGGGAAGTTAATCCGATCGTTCAACTGGAGCGAATTTGGGTGGTGCATTTACAGGAGGCAACCCCGGAGACTTAGTCGTCCCCAGAGTTCTTACTTATCACTGACCGGGTTAGCCTCCTGGTAGAGGGACTCGCAGCATACATTCACATACATCGGCCTTACCCCTTATGCATGCAAAGACAGTTCGTGCGAAGCACTAATGTTGGTGCGAAGCACTAAAGCATTCATTCTCATTCATTCAATGTAAAGGCATAACATTCATACATTCAATGAAAGGCGCAACATTCACTCATCCATTGACTATGGAGACATAGGATTTCACGCATTCAATAGTTTTGAAAGGGAAATGTTTGAAAAGATTGAAAGCGGCCTAAGCCCTCTACTGTCCCCAGCAGAGTCGCCACCTGTCGACGTTGGAAATTTTAAGAAATATCGCGGGTTGGTGTATGACCCGATTTTTCTCAAATCGATCTTCCTAAGTTATCTCTACCCTTATTATTTTTATTGCAAAAAAAGGTTTTGAAGGGTTTTTTAGGAAAGAGGCCAACATGTGTATATGTCGACGATTTGATTTGATTTAAACAGAGTCGCTAGTTGGTAGTTTTGAAAATGGTTGTACCAACTCAACCGAATTTGATTTGAAAAGAGGCCCAATTATTGGACACTGTCGAAACTTGATCTTTGAAATCGAAGTTTTGAGTTTGGGGGCTTGGTTAAGTGTGGGGAAGGTGTTAGGCACCCCACGACTTCTGTGTAAACACGGTACCGCAATCTTTTTAATATTTCACTTAAAACTGGAATGTGTGAGTGAATGCTATTTGAAAATTGGACCATTTGATTGATTGAAAGCTTTGGCAGGCTTCTTTGAGCCCTATATATGAAGGGTTTGATTTGATTTGAAAATCAATCTTTGATTTGATTTGCAAAAAGCATCATTTAATTTGATTTTCAAAAAACCTTTTGAATTGAATTGACAGTGATGTTTTGAAAGTTGGTTTTAATAAACCCTTACGCTGACATAGGAATTGAAGCATATCGTTACTCTCAATTTTATCTTTATAGCCTTAAGGCTGCATGTAAATGGTGATTTGTTGGGCTGTGAAGCATCCTCGACCATAGAAATATAAAGTGTCGTTCTCCTCATGGGTATGAAAACCATCGGAGGGACGCTGACACGACAATCCATATTTTCACTATGTTTAGACCTTAAATCCGGATAACCGTTTTAAGGTCTGTACATGTACATTTTACAGGAAAAAAAACTGGCAGGGTACATCTGTAAACTGGAGTTTATCCATCGTTGGAATAAGATTCTGATCAGTTTGATCATGAATCCCACGATTCCTAGGCTCTCATATGATTAGCCAAAACCTGCACAGTTCAAATTTTTACAGAAGCAGATAAATATCCCAAGATAGCCAGAACCAGGGATTCATTTAGTAAATCCCGGTCCGCACGGCCGAACCATCTCGTTCCCACTAGATAGCGATCTAAGGGACGCAAGGTTTCTTTTGATGCTTAAACTATTAAAATAACTAGATTTAAAGAAATCTCAGCCATTATAGCTTCCAAGTTCTGTCGGGACCTGTTTAACACGTTGAAAGCTAGAAGTGGCGAGATTTGGATAAATCTAGTTTGCCCTCAGATATGTCAGTGCAAATTCATATACAAATGAATGTTAAATGCAGCAGTTAAATAAATTGAATAAAGCAATATATATAATTAGATATATTTATATATATAAGCTGTAAAGGGCGGATGGATTTTCACTCGCAAGCCCGGAATAAAATTAAAATATATATATAAATATATATATATATATATATATATATATAGACATAAACGTAGTCAACCAAGACTGGAAAGATGACCAGTGATGATGAAGGCTGCTTATATATGCATAAATATATATAAAACTAGTAAAAAGGCCATAGAATGATCCAAGCTGAACTGAAATGTAAATTGCAGAAAAATAGGTAAACTACATCGAATTTGAAATCTGGGCTTGACAGAATTGAAATGTTAGTACGTAAACAGTTAAATATATACAGAAAAAGGCCAAACCCGGACTGGGAAGACAACCCAGTCCAGCGAAGTTGCCAAAACTATGTGTGCTAGTGCATTGAAGCTACTGGAGCTGACGGATCATCAATCCGAGTTGTAAAATATTGAAAACGGAGTTTATGTACAAAAAATGTATTAAATTTTGACGAAAACGGCCACAGAACTAAGTTCCGAGCATATTTAGAAGATAAAACTTGATGTGCAGGTGTAAAACAGCGCAAAGTAGTAGTATTGACTTGTTGATTGTAAAAATACTTATAATGGGCTGCACTACGAGTTTTTTGCCGAATCGTAGGCCTTAAACGTCCAAATCTACCGGTGATTTTCTGATATGTGGTAGTATATGGGTGTATCTATGTGATGGAGTGAAAATATTTGGGTTTGGAAGAGGTGTAAAAGTCAAAAAATCAGTCGGGCAGGGCTTCGCTGCGCTCCTTGCTTATGCAAATGAGAGGGGGCTGCCCCTCTATTTATACAGGGGGAGCCGCACCTATATATGCGGCTACTGCAGGTAGAGGTGCGACCACTCGAGGTGGGTCCCGCGTACCCAGTTTGGTCATCTCGAAGTACGTGCACTCCGAGCAATGCGATGTCCGGTAGGAAACTTTCTAACTTTTGATCGGAGCGTCCGTTTGAGGCGTGCGATACCTTTTCGGAAAGCTCTCGCTGAGAGTGTTTCAATGACATGGGAAAAAACATTTTTTGGGTCCAGGAAGACGGGTTCATAACCTAGGTCTTCGATTCCCCATAGTTTGTCCGTTGAATTATCTTTCGTTGTTTCTACTCGGGATCGTCGTTAGAGTTCATTCTAACTTTGGCGGCATCAATTTGGCTTGAGTTTGACCAAGTCGGTTGAAATTTGGTAAAATGACCGTTATACCCCTCCCGGGGCTGCCTGTAGTGTCAGCATGGTCGCTGGTTGACTTCCGGGAGCTGATTCCAAGACTTGGATCCCAGTCGAGTCTTTTGACCTCAGGGTTGTCTCTGAGGCTGACGTGGTCATTCCAAGTTTGGCTATGGAGTTGTTACGATTCTCCAGGCTGATGTCTGAAGTTGGCCTGACCTCCCGGGTTGAGATCGGGGATGACCAGCACTTCCCGGGTTGCTGCCGGGGTTGATTGGTACCTCCCAGGTTGCTGCCGGGGCTGATTTGATTTCCCGAGTTGAGACTGGGGTTGATTGGTACCTCCCGGGTTGAGACCGGGGTTGAGCTTGATGATTCGATTGACTGTCGGAGCTTGATTGATGGTCCGATTGACTGTCAGAGCTTGATTGATGGTCCGATTGACTGTCGAAACTTGATTGATGGTCTGATTGACTGTCGGAGCTTGATTGATGGTCCGATTGACTGTCAGAACTTGATTACCGATATTGGGAATCAGATTTGACTAGAGCACCGATATTGTGGATCGAATTTGGGTTGATTGACGGTTTCACCCTTCTAATGTATGAGTATCGAGGCAAGGAAAATCTCTAGTGTCTACATGATGCATGAAAACTGTTAGGTCTTGCTGAGCTGTCGAGCTCACTCTTGCAAATAACCACTTTTGCATGTCAAGGATGCAAGGTAATGATGCGTGCTAATTGAATGTTAAGGATCAATAGTGATGCAAGAAATTATTTATTCTAGATGAGTAATGTGTTTGTTTTGGATGTATTATACTTGTTAAAGTTGTAAAGGTGAGCTATCCGATGTATAGTGGATATTGCTTGTGCTGTAATACTTTGTATAGTAACTTAGAGGAAGCGATTCATGTTATAGAATTGAATCAAATATTTGTAATGTAAAGGTTGCGATTTAGGGCAATAAAGAAAGATTGTATAAAAGTTTTAAATATTCTGCATTTTTAGTGATTTTAATATCGAATAATGATGTAAAGATAGATTAAAGTTGTATTGTTCACGATCGAGAATGAGAATTATATTGTAAGAATTTTGGGGTCGTTACAATAGCAATTCATAATACTAATTTGATTATGACATTTATTATCCATGAACTTCCTTTTTACAAGTTAACATCATTATGATACATTGTCATTTCATATAAACATATATTAGTAGAGATCAGACCGCATTTAGCAGTCTATGTAATATTCTAAGTCAATTGGCAAAGTCAGAAAATGAGCAGAATGCACAATTCCTGAAATCAGTCCTGGGGCAGCTGCGCCCTGGTTAGACCAGGGTTGGGCTGCTGCCTGCTGTTTCTGTCCATTTTATTAACATACAACGCAACATAGTATATATGCATATTAACGAATCATTCATGCTTACTAAGTCCATCTAAGTCCAACCTTTCATGAAATGATTCTAAGATTAACTCATAAATAAATTACGGCTATATATAATGTCATGATATCACATAAGCTATCATGATCGCCATGTAAACATGGGGAATGGTCATATAATCTATCCATAGGCATGCTCACGTGTTTCTATGTCATATATGCATAACTAGTATCGTTATTAGTTTTGAAAACATGCTTAAACTCATACGTGGTTTGCATTATATCTAACAAGTATGTGTATATATATGATATCTTAGGGAGGTTAAGAGCACCCTCATGCATGTTCAAAATATCAGAACACTATGACTTCGGTTCATGCAACTTTAGTTTTCCAAAACTTTCAAGTTTAACCTTTGAAATCGTTTTAAAAGTAAATCACGTATACTAGTGTAATCTCAACATGTTAGACTATCACTTCATGCATAACTAAACCATATAATCATGCTTAAGAGGTCAGAACATCAATATGATACATTAATACCAAAGTTCACTTTAAGAACTATAAGTTCAATTTCAAACTTCAAGTCTTTTCATCAATAATGTATACCAACATATCTATGAACATGCATGTCATCTCAAGTAATATATATTCATGGGTGAAACCAATTTTCATGCTTGTCTAGATGGTATAAGCATGTTAGCACATAATAGTTTACTAACAGAAACATAAAATTAAAACCAGGGACTGGCGCAGTTGCCCTGCGCCCTAGTTCAATACAGCGCAGCTGCGCCGGGTCTCGGCCAGCACTGAAATGCTTCTGCTTCGGCAGATAACAAAGCTAATTTCTAAATTTCTCAATAACTCGATTCCAGGCAAGCTACATTGTCATACTAACATACATATCAGCAACTAACAACCATTCTTTAATCCAGCTAGCATTTATTGCAATCCATAATCAAGAATTCAAGGAAATTTTAGAAAATAAGAAATGAAGAACATGAACTTGCTGTTATTATACCTCTGCTAAATTACTTGGAGCTTGCTGCTAAATAAACTTCTTCCTCAACTGAAATATATGCTCACTCTCTATTCTCTCTTACTTATGAACTCTCAGCATTTTGATTTGTGAAGAGGAGGACTATATTTATAGAAGAAATATTATTCAGACAAAGCTTTTCCCTCCCAAATCAAACTAATGGAAATGAGGATTGCATAATGGTTAATGAAGAGTGGTTGATTGGTTGTTGAATCCCATCATGTTTCCCACTCCCCCATTGATCATTTGCTACAAGGCTATCTAAGTTTGCTGAAATTGAGAAGAAGGGTAGGCTTAGGCCTTGCAAGCTATATACGTGAAAATGAAGGGCCTCTCATTATGGGACAAGCAAAGCTCAGCATTTTGGAAATTCAAACCACTAAGGTCGCATATATAAGCCACCATGTATACTTAGGTGTTATAATATACTCATAGGTTATAATTAGGGTTACAATGTAATTCCAATGAATAAATAATATTTTAATGTAGTAAATTTACTTCTGTGACAACCCGAGAATTTACAAGATTTTAAATGATTAAAATAAATATTAAAGAATAAAACCTAGATGGAAACTTGAGGATTTATTTAAAATTTTTAAATAAAACCTATATGGTTTATTATTCGAATGAGAATAGAGAAAATACATGTTACAAAATTCCAAAACCTAGAAATGAATATATATATGAATGTTAAGGTTAAGGTATTACAATACCTAGAAAATTAATGTGAATTGAATAGTGTAATAAATGTTATATTGATATATGTAGACATTTTATTAAGGAAATGGAATTTCACATGAAGAGATACTATGAGGTTAAACGAAGATGAGTATATGTATAGAAATATATATATACTTAGTAAGGTGCTGCATATTTTAGCAGGAGGAATAATGGATTAAGCTAAAGATATGACAATCAAGATAAAACTATGTTAGTAATTAGCATAGTTGGAATGTTGGCCTTGGTTGGCAAATAAGAAGGTGAATAAGTATAAAATTTTTAGCTATTATGATTAGCAATAAAAATGGAGTAAGTTAAAACTCAAAATTTGAGTTAGAGAAAGGATTTTGAAGCACGGATTGCTCGGTTGCGTCCGGAATGTCAAGTTTAGTCAGAAATGACAAGAAACATAAAATGTGTAAGGGTTGACTTTTTGGTCAAAGTCAACAGTTGACGTTATGGAGAAAAGTCAAAATTAGAGTTAGAAGTGAAATATGTGATGATTTATGTGAACTATATATGTGTTATGTATATGATTAAATAAATATACATTATATAATGTGTATATATTTATTTTATATGTAAAAGTGAATTAAGAATTAAATTATTTAACCTAATATATATATATATATATATATATATATATATTATGTAACGACCTCAAAATCTATACACAAAAATTCTCGACATCGGTCACTAACAATACAACTTTATACAAATTTTACATCATTATTTGATAATAAAAAAATCACTAAAAATGTGGAGTATTTAAAACTTTTATAAATCTTTCTTTACTGCCCTAAATCGCAACCTTTACATTACAAATGTTTGATTCAATTCTATTACATGAATCGCTACAACGAAAGGACTATACAAAGTCTTACATCACTACCATTACACGTCGGATAGCTCAACTTACAACTTAACAACTAAGTTACAATCAAAACATCAACTAAAATTTGAAATTTAACATAACTAATATTCTTGAACATTGATCTCTATAAATCACTTAACACGTATCTTTACCTTGTATCCTTGACTTGCAAAAATAGTTATTTGCAAGAGTGAGCTCGACAGCTCAGCAAGAACTAACAGTTATCATGCATCACGTAGCACATAGTTAACATGCTCAACATACATCTCATAAACATTAAAGTAACATGGCATACATGCTTTAATCACATAACAAATATAAAGATTGAGTTCCTTACTCAATCAACATTTCTAAATCAATCAATGTAGTCATAAATTAACTTTAACATTTCATGCTTGCAACATATATAACATAACATGCTCTTTGTAATACAATTTAAAATAATTCATTATCAAGTTCACATAGAAAGTAGGAACTGAAAGACTTGCCTGGCTCGTAGATTACCAACTACCGAAAAATAGCTTAATATAATATGCTTCATGAATCCTACATAACGTATTATCATACACATCAATTATTAGTCTCATAGCGACGTTTAGTAAACGCTTCAGACGCTTAAGTAACTTCTACTTTATACTTCTCAATTCTCTTCTATTTACTCGTTTGACACTCATTGTCAAAACATATATATAATTAACAATATCAGTTAGTTATCACATAGCTAATCCTCAACGTTAGTTAACCAATCTAGGTTAACTCATTCCTCATTAACTATTAAATTAATAATTACATACTCCTATTAAATTATAATTTAAACATCCACTTTAATTATAAATAATCAAATTACATCTTATGTTAATCAAATTATAATTTAACAAATTATAACTATTAATCAATCTACTTCATGCATAATTAAACAAATTACAATTTTATAATTAATCATGCATTTATTAAACTATAATTAAATAAATTACAATTTAAATTACACATTCATCTTAATCATAATTATCCCAAATTATAATTACATATAAATCAATTAAATTATAATTACACGAAATTATAATTTAAGTTAAACAAATAATCCACTAACCTTCATTATAATTTAACAAGTTATAGATTAATATAAATCTTTACTCTAATTATAATTATCCAAACTATAGTTGCATATCATATTCACTAAATTATAACCAAATATTTTACAGATTAAGTTAAACCTTTAACTCGATTAAAAGAAATTAACTAATAACAATTTAAGGTTTTCACCACCTTCTTCCTTTTCTATTTTGAAATCGCCAAATACATACTCATAATATCTTATTGCAAATCTTGGTTCATGTTAACACATAACCAATTCAATTTAGGTTTTAAAACTGTACAAATACTTTAAGCTTTCTGCCTCTGCTCAGGTATTGGCGCAACTGTACCACACATTGCCTTGACACCGGCGCAGCTGCGTAGGTGTCAAACATGAGGAAACCTAGCGGCGCAGCTGCGCTGCTTCTGCCCTTGCTGCCTGCGCAGCTACGCCAGCACGCGAACAGAAACAGAGCAGCAACGGCACTGTTTAACCCACTCATGCCAACAAATGACAATTACAAGCTACTGAAATAATGTATAGTACATACTTTAAACAATACACATATAACATGTTTCTAAACACGAAAACCATCTAAACAACAAGAATCAAAAGTTTTAGAAATCAAATTTTGATAGTTTCATAAAATTCATATATTTTACAAAACCATTCACTATAAAATAATTTCTTAAGAAATTCATGCATTATTTTCATTATTGAAGATAGTATCATCCAAAAATCTAAATATGCATATATCACATAAGTAATTATAAAATTTTCATTCTAAACTCAACCAAAATATGAAAAATTTCTTAAGAACACAAATTCTTCATAAAAACTTATTTTACAACAAATTTTAATTTCTGAAAATCGTACAAAGCATACAATTCACTTATATGAACACAACTTATATATTCAATTCATGGTTATACAAATTTCTCGTTAACTCACAAACACAGAGAACTAATACTTATGAAGAATCATAAAAACGTATTTAAAAATAAGAATTGAGATTATAACCTTGCTTTGCTTAGAAGAACAAGATGAAGATGATGGTGTGTTTGACTCTCTCAAACTTCATCTTTCTCTTTCTTCTTTCTCCCTCCTTCTCTTTTCTCTCTATCTTTTCTCTGTGTTTTCTCTTCTCTTTCTCTGTATTTCTTTTTTTGGTTTCTAACACTGTCTATTTTCTCTAACACTTTTAACTTCTAAACTAACGTATATTATAATACTATAGATATAATATACATATAATATATATACATAACATGTAACTTATACTATATTTATGTATATACTAACTCCCCTAATAAAGACACAGGTTATAAAATTTTTTGAAAACCAAAAGCCTTAAGGCTTTGTTTGGTAAAAACAACATTATTTTTAAAAAATAGGTTTTTTATAGTTAAGGCCCCGTTTGGCAGAACAGATTTAAAACAAAGTAAGGCCTTGATTAGGAAAACGGTTTTAACTCTTTTAATTCTTTTAACACATAATCCTAATGTTACATTTTAATTAATTAAAAGTCTAACATCAATTAATCACATAAAATTGTCACATAATTATAGTTACTTGCTAATTATAATTTCATGTAGCACTCATCATATAACTCATCTAATTTAATTATCTCAATTAAATTAGAACTATAACATAAAATCGTTACATCAATCAAATAAAATATTAAATATTTATTTAATTAATATATTACACTTAATTATATTACTCCATAATAATCACATAATTATTTATTTAACCCAATAAATAATTCAATTAAATTATTTATTTAATCAATATATATTAAAATTAATATATAACATTCTCTTCACATCAATTCACATATTTCACAATATATGGCACGTATACATATATTCACACTCAAAACATCTCATAAATAAGATTTTTATTTATTAAATTTTCATTTATAAATTTTTAAAAATTCGGGATGTCACATCATTCCATCCTTATAAGGATTCCGTCCTCGGAATCAACGAAAACCTCCCTTACTCGGTTCTCACAAAATCTCTTCATAATTATCGTTGAATAACTTTAACATGTTAACTTTCAAAAGGTTTTACATATATATTATACATATATCTTACTCCATTCACCTCTTCAACAGGGTTTAGGTTTTATTACATAACCTTCAATCAAACACAATCGTATATTAAATATTATATATTTTTTTTAACTCATTCATTCCCTTACTAAGGATCATTACTATATAATCTACTCGTAGAATTAATATACTACATAATTCACCATCTATAATTGTTCGGGTTATCACATATTAGGTATGAGAATTGAATAAACTAAGAGTTATGTCAAGGGAGAATATTAGTATTGAAAATTTATACTAACGTTAGAGATTTATTTTATTATCTCAATTTATTAATTTAATAACCTAATTAAAGCAAGTCTAATTGGGTTAAGTAATTAAATGTATATAAGTAAGGAATTGAATTACAATTGAGTGAATATAAACCCTAATTAAATGATTAGGGTATAATAGAATTAAAATGAGTGAAATATGTTAATTTACATGGCCAAATTATTTTATTAGCCAGCCCAAACTTTTAATGGGAGCCCAAGACTTTAGCCCAATTATAAGAGATTTAATTAGATAGCTAAGTGAGAAAATATTGCAACAAAGATAACAAAGGGATAAAAGGGAGGCCTATTTCGGCCAAGCTAGGAGGAAGTGGAGCATTAGCATTCAATCTTGTAGATAAGGATGATGATTGGAAAAAGGGTTATGTTGAAAATAATAAAGTATTATATGACATTAAAAAGGAAACAAAATGGGGCAATAAGGGGCCACATGGCCGGTCCATATAGAGAGGAGAAGGGAGGAATGAATGTAATGATTTCATTTAACAACTCTTCACCAACTCTAGCCAACTGTCACTCCAAGTGCTTATCCTCATTATTTAGTCTAGATTTGCAAGCAATCTTTTACTTACAAGAAACATCCAAATGATTAAGGAAGAGAGGAGAAGAGGGGAATGTTGGGCATTAATATACATACATATTTTTATATCTAAATAAATCTCCCAAATAAAACCAATTTTCTTTCACTTCTCATTTCCAAATAGTCAAAAAGAAGTAGAAAAGAGAGAGAAAGATAGGGTGGTATTCGGGCAGGAAAGGGGGAGAAAGAAGATGGATTTCGGCAGCTCCAAAGGGAGGAGAGGAGGGAGAAAGAACCTCCATGGGAGGAAAGCAAGGGAGGAGAAGAAGGAGCACACAAGCTAGATATAAATCCTATATAGCTTATATAATTTATGTTTGATTATTTTCAATCAAAACATGGATCTATGATTTCAAAACTCCAAAACCTTAGATCTATGTATTAATAAGTGTGTTATATTTAGATCTATCACTTTTGATGATCAAAAGTTAGATAAAAAACTAAAAAAAGGAAACTATGTTTTAAAAGTTAGAAAATCTTAATTTTCCTAGCCTAAATTATGTTTTTCTTGAATTTAGTGTATGTTTGGTGTAATAGATCATGGATCATGGTAGATCCTTGATCATAAAGTGTATTAGTAGGTATTATAATAGTTTATGGTGCTAATGTTAGTTTAATCAAGAGATCATGAAAGTTTTCTTACAAAACACAAAGATTAGAAAAACTGTTTTTGGGGAAAACGTAACCTGAAATTCAAAAGACCATATCTCTTATTCTATTTCGAATTTTTGAGTGTGGTTAATTTTTAGAGTTATATCTATAAGTCTTCTAACTTTTCCAAGTAGAAAATCACTGAAAAATTTCATGTAGATTTCCATTGGGACTATTTTTATCAAAGTAGGAAAAATCTGAAAAACGACAAAAGTAGGCTGTCCGAATTTTTGAAGGGCAGTTTCGGTCACTTAATTTGTGTAATAAATTCCGGCCTTTTGGGACAAGAAATTATATGAGATGAAGTATTTTGTGTCCAAAAATGAGCTCATTTCAATATTTGCATTTTTCTGACAAAAATCGCTATAACCGAAGTTTTATAACTCTGATGGTCACGAAATTTAAACTGGAGGCTCACGATAACATATGTAAGATCCCGCCAAGAGTTCGAAACTTCTGGAGTTAAGCGTGATGTAGCAAACATCTTAAGGAATTAACTTGAAATGGATTTTTGAAAAATACTTAAGGAAATTGAAAAATTCCTTTAAAATTATTTTTGTATATGAAATACATGTATTTATGTATGGACAAAAGATAAAAAAAATAATATGATGATTTGGTTAAAAAGGGAGAATCCAGCTTGCTAGATTGCAATCTAGTTTATTGGTTGGCCATCAGGTTGCTGGATTGAATGATTAATGAATCCAGGCTTGCTGGATGAGATGTTTGGATAATCTAGGATGCTGGATTGGATGTTAGTTGAATCCAGGTTACTGGATAAGTATGTTTTGTCAATCCAGGTTTGCTGTATTGGATGTTAGTTGAATCCAGGCTTGCTGGATTGGATGTCAGTTTGAATCCAGGCTTGCTGGATTGGAGGTCAGTTGAATCCAGTCTGCTGGATTTGAAAATAGTTTATTAAATTGAAATTCAGTTTGAATCCAGGTTGCTGGATTAGTTATGACAGTTTTGTTATGTTGGGAAACAATAAGTTATTTGAATCTAGGTTGCTGGATTAGGTATTCGACTTACTAAATTATGAAAAAGGACTTATAAAATGAAAGATTAAGTGTTAATTCACAAGTTATATGATAAAATAAGTAAATGATAAGTCTAAAGTAGTACAATCGTTACCCTGTAATAGTTAGTGTATAGTAGTTGGGCTAAACAATTCATTATGTGAGCGGAGGTATATACGAATTAGTAACCGATCTAACTCGCTGTGAAAACAGTAAAGACGAGATGAATACTAATTTGTTGGTTGTTTGTGGGAAACCACTCAGTATACTATATTGAATACTATTAAAGACTCGATGTGTGCTAGGTTTAGACTTGTGAAGGTGTATGGTGATAAAAAATTATCTAGTATTTGACTATGTGGTTAAATGTTAGATAGTTTACTATAAAGTAATAGAATTATGGAATAAGATATGTTATGCTAATTGAAAGATCAATCTTATAACTGATAGGTCTTTTCAATAAGGACGTTAACTTAGATTGAGTAGTAGTAATCGACGGTTCAGACTAGTTTCCTAACTCAAACTCGAGTTAGATTTCAAAGCATATTAGTGAATGATTATTGATGATTATTCACGTCTAAACTGCTTATTGATTTGCACGTAGTGCATGCTGCATATGTTCATCAGGTATGAAAGGCTGATCACCTTCATTACCCTAAGGTTCAGATAAAGTTGTTCATGGTCCTTGTTGAAATTAAACGTTATTGATTCAGTCATTCAATTATTGACATGTTAATTCTTGCTCTTTCACAATTATCATATTGCTGAAAACTTGAAAGCTTATTCTTTCTTTCAATCATGATATATCCTTATTAAATTTAAACTTGCTGGGCAAAATTGTTGCTCACCCTTGCTATTTCATGATAATAAATTTTAGATTAAGGCGAAGACTTGAAGAAGGTCAGAGACAAGAGCAAAGTACAATAATAGATTGTTATACGAATAACTATTTAGTTATCTGATGTAAACCTTAAGTAATTTTGAAGGTATGTATTCAGTTAAGGTTAATAAACTTGGGAAAATGTTATAGAATCATGTGAAATAAACAATATATGTTTATTAGTTCCGCATTAGATGATAGAATATGTATGGTAATGAAGTATCGTAACGTACCAAGTCCGAGGTTCTTGGGATCCGAATTTGGGGGCGTCACAACTTCGCACATATATACTCCATGTACATTTTGTTAACACCGAATATAATTCAATTGAGTATTATCGCATTACTATATTATTAAATTATTGAAATAATTATTAAGTCACAATTGTGTACACAGTTCATTATAATATCAATAATGGTCATTTTTAAATGTAGTCACTCGCACATGTTGTCACATAATTGTTATTATTATGTAACTTTCATAACTTAATAAATCTTACTATATAGTTTATATATATTATATAGTCACATTGATGCGTCACATTGCACTTTATATATAATATAGAGGTAACTACTATATATTATATGTTTAATTATTGCATGCTTGCACATAACAATTTATCGAGCAAATATAATCTTATTATATTAATAATTTACTCGTTTATATTTTATTATTCTTAATAACCAAAAATCAACATATTATTAATTTATTACTCATTGATAGATTATTACGCATAAATAGAAATTAATTAACCATTTATTATTCTGCTTCTCATAATAAACATTAATTAACAATTAATATTGATTAATTGTTCACTTAATAATTCCTTCATCCTCTAATTAACTCATCATCGTTTCTATTCTAGTTCCACACAAGGCACTCAATGAGCTTATCATAAACTCCACATTTTTCTCAATTATTATATATTCAATTTGAAGTAATTGAGATAAATATTCATTTCCATTAATTTATTCATTAATAATATTCAAAAATTCTCGGGTATTACATCCTCCCCCCTTATAAAAATTTTATCCCCGGAATTGCTACAAGGTTACACAAATAGATGGGGATAGTCCTTCATCATCTTATCTTCTAATTCCCACGTAGCCTCCTCGATATTTTGGTTACGCCAAAGTACTTTTATAGATGAAATAACTTTATTTCTTAAGGTCTGTTCTTTCCTATCTAATATTTGGACAGGAATTTCTTCATACGATAGGTTCTTCTCCACTTGAATGGGCTCATAAGAAATCACGTGCTTGTAGTCTGCCATGTACGGACGCAACACGGATATGTGAAACACGTTGTGGATGTGCTCCAACTCGAGTGGTAATGCTACTTTGTATGCCACTTCGCCCACTCGCTTCAATATCTCGAATGGTCCTATGAACCTTGGACTCAATTTTCCTTTCTTGCCGAATCGGATTTTTCCCTTCTATGGAGATACCTTCAAGAATACGAAACTACCGACTTTAAAGTCTCGGTCCTGCCGATGAAAGTCTGCAAACTTTTTCTGGCCATCTTGAGCTGCTACTAGTCTGGCTCTTATAACTGTCACCACGTCTGCAGTTTGTTGTACTAACTTTGGTCCGAGTATTCGTCGCTCTCTGACTTTGTCCCAACATAACGGCGTTCTGCATTTTCTTCCATAAAGAGCTTCGTACGGTGGCATATCGATACTTGCATGGTAACTATTGTTATACGCAAATTCCACTAAGGATAGGTGGTCGTCCCAATTTCCCTTGAAGTCCATCACTGCAAATCCTAAGCATGTCCTCCAGCATTTGTATCGTTCGCTCACTTTGTTCGTCGGTTTGAGGATGATACGCAGTACTTAACCTCAACTGCGTTCCCATTCTCTCTTGTAAGCTTTTCCAAAAGTTTGACATGAAGTGTGCAGTCTTCGTGAGTCGATCCACGATAACCCAAATGGCAACATAACCTTTCTGTGTGATTGGAAGTCCCACCACGAAGTCCATCGTAATGTGCTCCCATTTCTACTCTGGTATTTCCAACAGTTGTAATAAACCACTCGGCCGCTGATGCTCTACTTTAACGCGTTGGCAAGTCAGACATCTACTAACACACTCTGTGACTTCCCGTTTCAGATTGGGCCACCAAAAATGTTGTCTCAAATCTCGGCACATCTTTGTGCCTCCCGGATGAATGGAATACATTGTATTGTGTGCCTCGTGCAAAATCTCTTCCCTCAACTCGATTATCGCTGGAACCCACACTCGTCCTTCGAATCTCAAGATACTGTTTTTATCCATTCTGAACCTTTGTTCATCATTTTTGGCGATCCTTTTTATTATTTTCTCACACTCTTCATCCTTCTCTTGTGATTCCTTCACTCTATCCAACAATGTCGGACGAGCTTCCTTTACAAATAACTTTTCTTCAGACCTTTCTGGTCCCTTTACCGCTATTTCTAATTTCTCCATTTCCCTTATCAACTCCTCTTGAGTCGTCAAGTGAAACAATTTCTCCCTTCCTTTTCTGCTCAGAGCGTCGGCAACCACGTTTGCCTTACCCGGGTGATAATGAATATCGCAGTCATAATCCTTGATTAATTCTAACCACCTTCTCTGACGCATATTCAACTCCTTCTGTGTGAAGATATATTTCAGACTCTTGTGGTCCGTGTATATCTCACATTTCTGTCCGTACAAATAATGCCTCCAAATTTTCAACGCAAAAACTACTGCCGCTAACTCTAAGTCGTGAGTAGGGTATCATTTTTCGTAGTCCTTTAATTGTCGTGATGCATACGCAATGACTTTGCCATGTTGCATTAGCACACAACCAAGTCCCTTGTGCGATGCGTCACTATACACCACAAAATTTCTCGCATCATCTGGTAGTGATAACACAGGCGCTTCACTTAATCTCTTCTTCAACTCCTGAAAACTTTCCTCACATTTTTTTGTCCATATAAATTTCACCGTCTTCCTCGTCAGATTGGTTAACGGGGTTTCTATCTTAGAAAAATCATGGATGAATTTTTGATAGTACCCAGCTAACCCTAAGAAACTTCTCACCTCCGTTGGTGTTCTTGGATGTTCCCAATGACTTACTGCTTCTACCTTTCTAGGGTCTACTGAGATTCCATTCTTATCCACCACGTGACCTAAGAATTGAACCTTCTCCATCCAAAATTCACACTTCGAAAATTTCGCATACATCTTCTCCTTCCTTAGTGCCTCCAAAACAATTTTCAGATGTTCGACGTGCTCTTCCTCTGTCTTCTAGTAGATCAAGATGTCCTCGATGAAAACCACCACAAACTTATCCAAGTAGGGCTTGTAAACTCGGTTCATCAAGTCCATGAATACTACCGGAGCATTAGTCAATCCAAATGACATCACCAAAAACTCGTAATGTCCATAACGGGTTCGAAAAGCAGTCTTTGGTATGTCTTCTTCCCTTACTTTCAGTTGGTGATAACCTGTCCGTAGGTCGATCTTCGAGAAACACTTCGCTCCCTTCAGTTTATCAAAAAGGTCGTCTATCCTCGGTAACGGATATCTGTTCTTAATAGTTACTATGTTCAATTCTCGATAATCGATACAGAGCCTCATCGATCTGTCCTTCTTTTTAACAAACAACACTGGTACTCCCGAAGGAGACACACTTAGTCGTACGTAACCTTTATCTAATAACTCTTGCAGTTGTATCATCAATTCTTTCATTTCTATTGGTGCCATACGATATAGGGTATTCGAAATCGGTGCAGTTCCCAGAGCTAAGTCTATTACGAATTCGATTTCTCTGTCTGGCAGAAGACCAGGCAGATCGCCCGCAAATACATCTTGAAATTCTCTCACTATGGATATATCCTTAATTTCTTCTCCCTTTTTTCGAGTATCTATAATATAGGCTAAGTAACCTACACATCATTTCCTTAATAATTTCTTGGCCTGCATCATCGTAAGACAACACGATTGCTTAAGCGACGAGTTACCATAAAACACTACCTTAAACTTACTCGGAGTCTGAAGGTTCACACATTTATCCTGACAGTCAATTATCGCTGCATGGTTATACAACCAATCCATTCCCAGTATTACGTCAAATTCTCCCAATCTAATTGGAATCAAGTCTACGCTCAGTTCATGATTTCTAATATTTGCGGGACAATTTCGATAAACGAATTCTACAGGGATTACTTCCTTATTCGCAACTTCTATGTTAAAGGGATTTTCTAAGCTTTCTCGGGATGCATTAAGTCTACTAGAAAATTCTTCAGATACAAACGAACAGGTGGCACCCGAATCAAACAATACATATACATTTATATCATTGATTGGGATTATACCTGACACAATGTCCTTCGCAACTACTGCGTCCTGAACGGTCATGTTAAAGGTTCTAGCGGTTGTGAGGTTGGATTGTGCCGGTCCGCTGATCATTAACTTGTTTCACCTTTGTTGACTGCTACCTCCGCCACTTCCTTTCTTTGGGAAATCCTTGATCCGGTGCTCCATCGAGCCAAAAGCAAAACATCCTTAGATCTTCTTTGGTTTTGGGTAATTCGGCAATATGTGCCCCTCCAGGCCGCAGTTATAGCACGTGCTCTTTTCTTTTCCATCACTCCCCCTGATGACTCCTCCCACACTTGTTACAAGCTTCACTCCTTTTCTTAAATCCTCCACGAAAGTTTCCTGACTGATTGTTGTTATTTTTTTGTTGTTGTTGTTATTGTTATCCCACTTTCTCTTTTCCAAATTACTTCCTCCACTGCTACTACCTCCAGCAAGGTTTTCTCCTCCGGTATTCTTTCCTTTCTTCTCCTTCTTGTACAAACTTAAGGCTTCACTGCCACCTTCCGCAATGATCGCCTTCTCCAGTAACATCGCAAAGGAATCAATTTGAAGAACTGATACTTTATTAAACAGCCAAGGCTTCAGTCCTTGTTCAAAATGTCTCGCCTTTCTCTCTTCATCTCCCACCTGGTGTTTTGTAAATCGCGTTAGTTCATTGAACTTAGCCGCGTACTGCGCCACCGTCATGTCACCATGTTTAAGTTCCAAAAAGTTAACCTCCATCCTATTCTTCATGCTCTTCGGGAAGTAGTTTTCGAAGAACCGCGTCTTAAATCTTTCCCACGCTATAGTTTATTATCCAGCTCTCTGCTAATTCGCCTCCCACCAGTAGTTTGCTTTCGCCTCTCATCATGTACGTAGCAAATACCATCTTCTGGTCTTCACCCACGCTAGTGATGGTGAAAGCCTTCTCGATCTCTTTTATCTAGGTCTGCGCAATGATCTGGTCGGTAGTACCCTCAAACTCTAGGGGTCCTACGCTCCTAAAGTCCTTAAAGTTTTAACTAGAACTACTTGGGGATTGGGGCGAACGGGTTCGTTGTTCCTTCCCCTAAGAGCTTCTCCTAACAGATCTACTAGCTTCTGGATCGGGTCTACTTGTTCCCTCTCATTTTTCACTGATTCCTCAGGTGTAGTTAATCTACGTCTGGGTGGCATTTTCTGCATCACAAATTTTTCATTTTATTAATACTCAATTATATTACTTAAGTATTTCTTTAATACTAAAGGCATAAAATTTTATAACACGTTTCTGAAATAAGATCATTTATATTCATATGCCAAATCGTTTCATTACATGATTTTCCCTTGCATACTGCTATAAATGTCATCACATAGTATCCCCTAATAACACAAAAGATGGGGAATATACCAACCTACTATCTCTCTAACATAAGCCTACTCGGGGTTTACATCACCATCCCATATCTTACACAAAAGATTGGGATTAGAACACAGTATATACATCGCAAAAGAAAACCACTAAGCTACTACTAGTCTAGCTAAGGGTCTCATCCCATCATCCCACGCTCCACAACGCTCTTGTACTCGATCTATGCTATGTATGCTATAAGCTCTCGGCTCAAAGTATATAGGGTCTGTCCCTGCTCAGCTGGGTAGTGGTATACACCATTGATCACCCTCTCGAAAGCTGATCAGAACATATACCTCATCTTGTTCATCTTCCTCTTCTTGCATCTGACCTCATCCTCTAAGTCTTCATCTCTCTCGTTAGTCGCTTCCCACTTCTCCTCAAAGTGGATCCTATCCATTACCTCCAACTCTAGTTGATTACGGAGTGCCTCTTTCTCTGTCTTCTCGTTCAGTTCCCTCTACTCTACCTCTTCCAGCTTTTATGCCAGATCCACATTCCTAGCCACCGACTTGTGAAACAAGGTCCCCATCTGGATCCCTGCCTCCTTGCGGTAGGAAATCTCCACCTCTAACTCCTGCATCGCTAGCTTCCTCTGATGGTCCTCATCCCTCAGCTTCTGGAACTCGAACTCTCTCTCCTAAGCCTCAGCCTCTAGCTCCTGCCCTCTGCAGTCCAACTCTAGAATACGCTCCTCGTACTCCCCGAGCATATGCTCCTCTAGGTTAGGCTCGTAGGAGTCCTCCATAGGCTCGTCTTCAACATGATCATCCTCCATAGGCTCCTACTCTGGATCAAACTCCACCTCGATCTCATCCTCGTCGTCAGACTCAGATGGTGCAATAGCATGCACTGGCACAGCCTCTAGAGGTGCCTCGTATACTACATGTATATCTCTAGGCTCCTCCTCTGCCACTCTACTAGGTACTCCATTAGAATGTTAAATAAAACATAAGTTCATTGTATAGAATTAAGTTATATTTCATAACACACTAAGTCTATCAAGGAAAACTCTAAATGAGTTTTATCCCCTTCTAACTTCTAAGTTCTCTTAAGTTATAATCTAAGGACACTCGCTCCTAAGGTTTATAACTATAGCTCTGATACCAACTTGTGACACCCCCAAATTCGGGCCCTGATGTCTCGAATTCGGTTCATCACGTTCTAACAATAATAACTAAAATCATACAGTCACAGCGGATAATCTAGAATAATATATAATGATTTATTATATTTATTCTCCCAAGTCTCGCAACCTACAGTACTTAATAGATTACATAATAATATCAAATAAAGACTTATTACATACCCCTACTTAAGTTTAAACATAGTTCTGGATAAGTCTTAATACATTATCATAGTTGTCATAATACAACACAAGAACTTCTAAAAATATAGAGGGACTGGCTAGTCGGTAGCCTTGCCCTTGCCCTTATCGACGCCCGAAGGTCCGCCCAGCTCTGCCTTAACTGAAATATTTTTAGGAAAAGCAAGAATGAGTACAATTTGCCCAGTAAGTAATATACGATAAGGGTGAAGAGTTTTATAACACGAGTTTGAAATATCAAGGTATAATCTCGCTGATAATCAAGAGTTTGAAGAATAACATCATGAACAACGAGTATCAACAATTCTCAAATCAAATCATTGGAATATGAAACGATGGTTCATTATAGATCAACAAATATATATGAATTCAAAGGCAATCAACGTATCCAACTGGATAAAATAATTTATACTGAGCAGTCACTAAGGACTATTGAACATCTACTAGAATTATCAATATTAAAATGATAACCCAAAAAATAAGTATGATAGATGATCAGTCTACAATATACTCTATGTTATGCATAACACCACAATTATTTTCACGCGTGTGTTGGGCTTCCAACAATATATACACTCCCCTTACCATATGTGACACCCCCAAATCTGGGTGCTTCGTTTTCACATGATTTGGTGTTCACTTTCTAATATAACATACATCTACCTAATGAATAATGCAAAATAAGCTACAACTTAAATTAAAATAAATAAAACTCCCTTATAACAAGGGTTACAACCTTTTTACAATAATCCCGGGTTACTCTAAACCTGACATGAAATAATAAAGTGCGGAAACATAACATTCATGTCCCATTACAATCATTCTCAATTAAATTAAAACAACTCTTCACTTGCTTTCCTTTTCTTTGCCCTTACTTGTAGACGGAGCATCAGCATTATCAACCTTAATTGAAATTGTTATTTAATACAAGAGTGAGCAAACCACAGCTCACTGGAGTTTAACAATAATATATTCATGAAAGAATATCTTTAAAAAGAATCTGAATAATTTAGCTTACTTCAACAATAAAGAATTGAATAATAATTCTCTATCAACATTCAAATTCGAATACAGAATTTATCTGAGGGTCGCAAGACCTTTGAACTCTTCTTGTCCTAGGTTATAAATATTTCTATTTAAACCTTTAACAGTCAATAAGACTATGGACCTTAACTCGTACTTAGGGGGATCAGCCCTTTGTACCATGTATTGTGCACAAACATCTTAACGCTATGCGTAATCATCTTCCCTAATAATTAGGGTTGTTCAACTCAGTAATTTGAATTCAAGTCCGCACCAAAGAAAGTTTGGTTTGGATAAGCTTACCAAGGTAATTTAGATTTCACGTTCATCAACTAAGGATTAGTTGAATCGACTTCCAATAATTCATAATAAAAGAATTATGAATTAACAAATGCTTTAGAATCAACTTAAAGCATTTAAAATAATAACTGGATCTTACTTGAACAATAAGTTAAGATCATTTCAATTAAATAAACAATTGTCCAATACAGAAATGGAAAGGACATTCTCAACAATGAATATATGAATTCAAGAATTTGTATATAATTAACAAGTTTAGGGTTAGAAGACTTGCATAAAATTAATACAAGATTAGGGTTTAGAAAACTTGCCTTACGCGCAAGCTACTTAACTCAACCACGTACTTTAACACTTCCTACATACATACATATTCAATCACAATAACCTAAATTAGTTAACACATAACTAATTCACATAAGTGGTTAACCCTCATGGTTAACTCACTCTAATTAAATAAATAATAATAATTAACTATCACAAAGTTAATTATATCACATTCGTAGTCACATAATTAAATTATGTATTTAGCTAAATTATAATTAAACAATTATAATTTAAACACTTAATCAAATTATAATTACTTAAATTATAATTACCATTTAAATTATAAATAATTATAATTTAAAATCAATTAAACTACATCATGCATTTATAATTACACAATTTATAATTAATTATGTATTTATCCATTTATAATCCATAATTAAACATGTATTTATTAAATTATAATTTAAATTAACATCTAATAAATCAACTTTTATACATTATAATTTCACAAAATTATAATTTAAATTAAACATTTACTCTTAATTATAATTAATCAAATTATAATTAAGTAACTCATTTTAATAATAAACAATTATAATTTAATTAAGGTTTTCAAAACTCTTTTCTCTAATTATGAAATTGTCCAACTCATACTAGCAACATGTTATAGCCACTGAATTCATGTTCATTATTATAACCAATTATCATAAGCTGTCAAATAAAACACAACAAGTAAGCAAAACTCACTACCCAAGCAATGTGCCCGGCGCAGCTGCGCAGCCAGCTGCCTTCAAACCGGCGCAGCTGCGCAGGGAAGGAATCTGGGATAGGCCAGTGGCGCAGCTGCGCTGCTCTTGGCTTGGCTGCCGGCGCAGCTGCGCAGCAGCTCGGCCAGACGCAGACAGCCACGGCCCTCTGTTTAACCGATCAACCCAAACAATCCAACAACGCCAAAAATACAGTACTATAGACTCTGTAAAAATATATATACGCTATTACACATATATAAAGCATGCTTCCAAACATAAAATCATTTAAACAATGATAATCACAAGTTTTGAAAATCCATTTTGGCCATTTTCATGAAAACTCATATTTTCTCAAAAATAATCTACTGTAACTATTTTTCTCCATCAATTCGAACTTATATACATGCATTACGTACGAAGTTGAAGATAGCTTCAAGTAATTACTTAATAAGCATATTAACACATACCAATTGCATGAATTTCTCTATTAAATTTAACCAAACTCATGAAATTCCATATGAACTCATATAAATATAAATTCTCTGTTAAAATATATTTCTACAGTAATTTGATTTCTGAAAATCCTTTCATACAATTACTACCAATAACACATGAACACAATCATATATATAAAATTCATGACTACAACTTTCATGAAAACTAAATTTTTGACAGAGAATAAAATATAAAGAATATGGAATTCTAACCTTTCTAGCTATGAGTGTAAAGAAAAGATTATTATGAGCTTGAATTCTACCAATTATTTCTCCTTCTTTTCTTCTCTGATATTCTCTGCTCTTTCTCTCCTTCTCTTTTCTTTGTTTAGACTTAGGATTATTGTAATAGACGAGAAAAATTTTATGTGTGATTTTGGGGACAGAATCCTTTTAAGGAGGAAAGATTGTAACGATAGAGATTTTATATTTAATTTTAAATATTTATTGAATTAAATATAAAATCATGTGAATTATTGATTGAGTTAAATAAATAAATTGTGTGATTTATGGAGTGTAGTTAAATGAATGTGTAATATTTATTTAATTAATGTATATTAATTTTATGAAATTAGTTCTAATTTAATTGAGATAATTGAATTAGATGAGATTATGTGATGAAGTGTTACATGAATTATAATTAGCAAGTGATTATAATTATGTGGCAATTTTATATGATTAATTGATGTTATATATTAATTGATTAAATTAGATGATTAATATTTAATTAATTAAAATGTGACATCAAAAGTATGTGTTAAATAATTCGTTAAAATAAAAAAAAGGATTTTTAAATAATTTTTACCAAACAAGGCCATTGCTTTTGTTTTAAAAGACTGTTGCCAAACAGGGGCCTTACACTAGCTTAAACCTAATTTACCTAAACCATGCCTAAGTTAGTAAAACTAGTTTCTAATTTTCTTGTATCCAAACAAGCCAAGTTGGCTTTTGAATTTTGTAACTTACGTAATTAGTAGTAGTTAGTATATAATTATGATATGGGAGTTACCTATTCTATTATATGTATATTGTATATACGTTAGTGTTATAATCCTAAGTCTAAACAAAGAAAAGATAAGGAGAGAAAGAGCAGAGAATATCAGAGAAGAAAAGAAGGAGAAAGAATTAGTAGAACTCAAGCTCATAATAATCTTTTCTTTACACTCATAGCTAGAAAGGTTAGAATTCTATATTCTTTATATTTTATTCTCTGTCAAAAATTTAGTTTTCATGAAAGTTGTAGTCATGAATTTTATATATATGATTGTGTTCATGTGTTATTGGTAGTAATTGTATGAAAGGATTTTCAGAAATCAAATTACTGTAGAAATATATTTTAACAGAGAATTTATATTTATATGAGTTCATATGGAATTTCATGAGTTTGGTTAAATTTAATTGAGAAATTCATGCAATTGGTATTTGTTAATATGCTTATTAAGTAATTACTTGATGCAATCTTCAACTTCGTACGTAATGCATGTATATAAGTTCGAATTGATGGAGAAAAATAGTTATAGTAGATTATTTTTGAGAAAATATGAGTTTTCATGAAAATGGCCAAAATGAATTTTCAAAACTTGTGATTATCATTGTTTAAATGATTTTATGTTTGGAAGCATGCTTTATATATGTGTAATAGCGTATATATATTTTTACAGAGTCTATAGTACTGTATTTTTGGCGTTGTTGGATTGTTTGGGTTGATCGGTTAAACAGAGGGTCGTGGCTGTCTGCGTCTGGCCGAGCTGCTGCGCAGCTGCGCCGGCAGCCAAGCCAAGAGCAGCGCAGCTGCGCCACTGGCCTATCCCAGATTCCTTCCCTGCGCAGCTGCGCCGGTTTGAAGGCAGCTGGCTGCGCAGCTGCGCCGGGCACATTGCTTGGGTAGTGAGTTTTGCTTACTTGTGCAGTTTTATTTGACAGCTTATGATAATTGGTTATAATAATGAACATGAATTCAGTGGCTATAACATGTTGCTAGTATGAGTTGGACAATTTCATAATTAGAGAAAAGAGTTTTGAAAACCTTAATTAAATTATAATTGTTTATTATTAAAATGAGTTACTTAATTATAATTTGATTAATTATAATTAAGAGTAAATGTTTAATTTAAATTATAATTTTGTGAAATTATAATGTATAAAAGTTGATTTATTAGATGTTAATTTAAATTATAATTTAATAAATACATGTTTAATTATGGATTATAAATGGATAAATACATAATTAATTATAAATTGTGTAATTATAAATGCATGATGTAGTTTAATTGATTTTAAATTATAATTATTTATAATTTAAATGGTAATTATAATTTAAGTAATTATAATTTGATTAAGTGTTTAAATTATAATTGTTTAATTATAATTTAGCTAAATACATAATTTAATTATGTGACTACGAATGTGATATAATTAACTTTGTGATAGTTAATTATTATTATTTATTTAATTAGAGTGAGTTAACCATGAGGGTTAACCACTTATGTGAATTAGTTATGTGTTAACTAATTTAGGTTATTGTGATTGAATATGTATGTATGTAGGAAGTGTTAAAGTACGTGGTTGAGTTAAGTAGCTTGCGCGTAAGGCAAGTTTTCTAAACCCTAATCTTGTATTAATTTTATGCAAGTCTTCTAACCCTAAACTTGTTAATTATATACAAATTCTTGAATTCATATATTCATTGTTGAGAATGTCCTTTCCATTTTTGTATTGGACAATTGTTTATTTAATTGAAATGATCTTAACTTATTGTTCAAGTAAGATCCAGTTATTATTTTAAATGCTTTAAGTTGATTCTAAAGCATATGTTAATTCATAATTCTTTTATTATGAATTATTGGAAGTCGATTCAACTAATCCTTAGTTGATGAACGTGAATTCTAAATTACCTTGGTAAGCTTATCCAAACCAAACTTTCTTTGGTGCGGACTTGAATTCAAATTACTGAGTTGAACAACCCTAATTATTAGGGAAGATGATTACGCATAGCGTTAAGATGTTTGTGCACAATACATGGTACAAAGGGATGATCCCCCTAAGTACGAGTTAAGGTCCATAGTCTTATTGACTGTTAAAGGTTTAAATAGAAATATTTATAACCTAGGACAAGAGTTCAAAGGTCTTATGACACTCAGATAAATTCTATTTTTGAATTGTAATTGCGATGAAAGAATTATTATTCAATTCTTTATTGTTGAAGCGAATCATATTATTCAGATTCTTTGAAAGATATCCTTTCATGTATATATTATTGTTAAACTCCAGTGAGCTGTGGTTTGCTCACACTTAGATTAACTAACAATTTCAGTTAAGGTTGATAACGCTGATGCTCCGTCTACAAGTAAGGGCAAGGGAAAGCAAAGCAAGTGAAGACTTGTTTTTATTTAACTGAGAATGATTGTACTAAGACTTGACTGTTATGTTTTTATTTCCGCACTTATTATATTCATGTCAGGGTTAGAGTAACCCGGGATTATTTTTAAAAGGTTGTAACCCTTGTTGTAAGGGAGATTTATTTATTTTAATTTTAATTGTAGGTTATTTTGCATTATTCATTGGTAGATGTATGTTATATTAGAAAGTGAACACCAAATCATGTAGAAACGAAGTACCCGAATTTGGGAGTGTCACAATTATAACACTAACGTATATATAATATACATATAATAGAATAGGTAACTCCCATATCATAATTATATACTAACTACTACTAATTACGTAAGTTACAAAATTCAAAAGCCAGCTTGGCTTGTTTGGCTATAAGAAAATTAGAAACTAGTTTTACTAACTTAGGCATGGTTTAGGTAAATTAGGTTTAAGTTAGTGTAAGGGCCCTGTTTGGCAACAGTCTTTTAAAACAAAAGCAAGGGCCTTGTTTGGTAAAAATCATTTAAAAATCCTTTTCTTTATTTTAACAAATTATTTAACACATACTTTTGATGTCACATTTTAATTAATTAAATATTAATCATCTAATTTATTCAATTAAAATCTAACATCAATTAATCACATAAAATTGCCACATAATTACAATCACTTGCTAATTATAATTCATGTAACACTTCATCACATAATCTCATCTAATTCAATTATCTCAATTAAATTACAACTAATTTCATAAAATTAATATACATTAATTAAATAAATATTACACATTCATTTAACTAATATATAACACTTAATTAAATCACTCCATAAATCACATAATTTATTTATTTAACTCAATAAATAATTCACATGATTTTATATTTAATTCAATAAATATTTAAAATTAAATATAAAATCTCAATCGTTACAATCTTCCCTCCTTAAAAAGATTCTGTCCTCAGAATCACACATAAAATTTTTCTAGTCTATTACATTATTCTCTCCTTAAAATGATTCTGTCCCCAGAATCAGTACATAAGGGGTTATACAAAACTAAGCAAATAAATGCGGATAAATTTCATCATAACATCTTCAAATTCCCACGTAGCTTCTTCAGCACTGTGGTTCCTCCAGATTACCTTAACAGAAGGTATCACTTTATTCCTAAGTACTTATTCCTTTCTATCAACTATTTGAACATGCACTTCTTCATATGTTAAGTTTTTATCAAATAGCAAAGGTTCATATTCTATTACATGTTTATAATCGTGCTTGTAAGGTCTTAACACAGAAATATGGAAGACATTATGTATATTCTCGAGCTCCGGAGGTAATGCAATCTCGTAAACAACCTCGCCCACCTTTCGTAGTACCTCAAAAGGTCCAATAAATCTGGGACTCAGCTTCCCTTTCTTTCCGAATCGAATCTTCCCTTTCCAGGGAGATACTTTCAGGAACACGAAACTTCCTGGTAAGAATTCTCGGTTCTGTCGATGTAAATCGGCATATTTCTTCTGTCTGTCTTGAGCAGCAACTAATTTCGTTCTGATCAGCTTCACAATTTCGGCGGTTTGTTGTACCAATTCTGGTCCCAACAATTGACGTTCACCGACTTCATCCCAGCACAAAGGAGTTCTGCATTTTCTGCCATATAATGCTTCGTAAGGAAGCATGCCTATACTCGCATGATAACTATTGTTGTAAGCGAACTCCACCAACGGTAGATGATCCTCCCAGCTTCCTTTGAAGTCCATCACACAAGCTCTCAGCATATCCTCAAGCGTTTGAATCATTCTCTCGCTCTGTCCATCAGTCTGAGGATGATACGCTATACTCATTCGCAATTGCGTTCCCATACATTCTTGCAAACGTTTCCAGAAATTAGACTTGACACGTGGATCTCTGTTGGACACAATCGACACCAGAACACCATGTCGAGAAATAATTTCCTTCACGTAGAGCTTCGCTAGTTTATCCAGGTTGTACTTAACCCTGATCGACAAAAAGTGGGCTGACTTCGTCAGTCGATCCACTATAACCCATATCGCATCAAATCCCTTCTGAGTCATTGGAAGGCCTACCACGAAATCCATCGTGATGTGCTCCCACTTCCACTCTGGAATTTCTAACGATTGCAGCAGTCCACTTGGTCTCTGATGTTCTGCCTTGACTTTCTGGCACGTTAAGCACTTAGCAACGCATTCAGCAACGTCCCTCTTCATATTCGGCCACCAGAAATAATGCCTGAGATCCTGGTACATCTTCGTACTCCCAGGGTGAATAGAATATCTAGAACTATGAGCTTCGCTCAGAATCTCCTCTTTGACCTCTGGTACTGGCGGTACCCAGATTCTACCTTCAAATCGTAACAGACCTTCACTATCGATCTTGAACTTGAACTCTTAGCCATCAGTTAACCTCTTTCGAATCTTTTCATATTCTTCATCATGAAATTGTGCTTCTTTCACTTTGTCTACTAAAGTAGAACCAGTGGTTACTTGAAACAACATCTCATCCGATTCCTTCGGAAACTTCACTTCCAACTCCAATCTAGCCATCTGTTCTATTAACCGATTCTGATCAGTTAACACGTTCAGCTTCTCCCGACCTTTCCTGCTCAAAGCATCGGCGACAACGTTAGCTTTACCCGGATGGTAAAGTATCTCGCAATCGTAGTCTTTAATCAGTTCCAACCATCTTCTTTGGCGCATGTTCAAATCCTTCTAGGTAAATATATACTTCAGACTCTTGTGATCTGTGTATATTTCACACTTTTCTCTATATAAGTAGTGCCTCCAAATCTTTAGGGCAAACACTACTGCCGCCAATTCTAGATCATGGGTCGGATACCCCTTCTCATAATCTTTTAGCTGACGTGACGCATAGGCAATGACTTTGCCGCTCTGCATCAACACACAGCCTAATCCTTTATGTGAGGCATCGCTATATACTACAAAAATTCCCCGAACTATCCGGTAAGGACAATACAGGCGCAGTACTCAGCCTATTCTTCAGCTCTTGAAAACTTTTCTCACATTTCTCTGTCCAAACAAATTTAACCGTTTTACGAGTCAAATTCGTCAACGGAGTTGAGATTCTAGAAAAGTCTTGGATAAATCTACGGTAATAACCTGCCAATCCCAAGAAACTCTTCACTTCAGACGGCGTCTTCGACTTTTACTTGAAACAACATCTCATCCGATTCCTTCGAAAACTTCACTTCCAACTCCAATCTAGCCATCTGTTCTATTAACCGATTCTGATCAGTTAACACGTTCAGCTTCTCCCGACCTTTCCTGCTCAAAGCATCGGCGACAACGTTAGCTTTACCCGAATGGTAAAGTATCTCGCAATCGTAGTCTTTAATCAGTTCCAACCATCTTCTTTGGCGCATGTTCAAATCCTTCTAGGTAAATATATACTTCAGACTCTTGTGATCTGTGTATATTTCACACTTTTCTCCATATAAGTAGTGCCTCCAAATCTTTAGGGCAAACACTACTGCCGCCAATTCTAGATCATGGGTTGGATACCCCTTCTCATAATCTTTTAGCTGACGTGACGCATAGGCAATGACTTTGCCGCTATGCATTAACACACAGCCTAATCCTTTATGTGAGGCATCGCTATATACTACGAAAATTCCCCAAACTATCCGGTAAGGACAATACAGGCGCAGTACTCAGCCTATTCTTCAGCTCTTGAAAACTTTCCTCACATTTCTCTGTCCAAACAAATTTAACCGTTTTACGAGTCAAATTCGTCAATGGAGTTGAGATTCTAGAAAAGTCTTGGATAAATCTACAGTAATAACCTGCCAATCCCAAGAAACTCCTCACTTCAGACGGCGTCTTCGACTGATCCCAATTTATAACAGCTTCAACCTTCGACGGATCCACCGAAATACCATCCTTATCGATCACGTGGCCAAGAAATTGCACACATTTCAACCAAAATTTGCACTTCGAGAATTAAGCGTAAAGCTTCTCTCGTCTTAGGGCTTCTAAGGTTAGTCGTAAGTGTTCAGCATGCTCCTCCTCGGTTTTGGAATAAACCAGGATGTCATCTATGAACACTACCACGAACATGTCCAGAAATGGCTTGAACACCCTGTTTATTAAATCCATAAACGCAGCTGGGGCATTCGTGAGACCAAATGACATCACCAAGAACTTGTAATGACCATATCGAGTCCTAAAAGCCGTTTTAGGTATATCTTCCTTCCTCACCTTCAATTGATGATACCCGCTTCGCAAATCAATTTTTGAGAAGTACTTCGCACCCTTCAGTTGATCAAACAAGTCATCGATCCTAGGTAAAGGATACCTATTCTTGATCGTAACTTTATTCAACTCCCTATAATCAATGCAAAGACGCATCGACCCATCCTTCTTCTTCACAAACAAAACTAGTGCTCCCCACGGTGAAACGCTTGGTTGGATATACTTCTTGTCTAGTAATTCTTGCAGTTGAACCATCAGTACCTTCATCTCAACTGGAGCCATTCGGTACGGAGCCTTCGAAATCGGAGCAGTTCCCGGCGCTAGATCGATCACGAACTCTATCTCCCTATCTGGTGGAAGTCCTGGCAAATCGCTCGAAAAAACGTCCACAAACTCCTTAACCACTGATATCTCCTCCACCTTTGGGCTTTCTTTACGCGTATCTACTATGTAGGCTAGATATCCCACACAGCCTTGCGTCAAAAGTCTTTTGGCTTGCATAACCATCAGATAACTCGCTTGTCTAGGCGATTTGCTACCATAGAACACTAACTTCGACGGAGTCGTAAGGTTTACCAACTTCTTCTGATAGTCGATTATCGCCCCATGGTTGAACAACCAATCCATACCTAGTATGACGTCGAATTCCCCAAGTTTTATCAGAATCAAATCTACTCTAAGCTCCTGACCCTTAATGTCTAATCTACAGTTCTTATAAACACTCCTAATAGGAATAACTTCCCTATTCGCAATCTCTATGTTCAAAGGATAAAATAACTCCTCTACAGGTAAGTCTAAGGTTTTAGTAAAATCATCAGATATGAATGAGCAAGTAACACCCGAATCAAATAATACATATGCATTTATACTATTGACCAGAATAATACCTGACACCACGTCTTTTGATTGCACAGCATCCTGCACCGTCATATTGAATGTTCGTGCAGTGGGTCAAACAGCTTGCAATGGTGCAGCAATAGTAACGGTACTACCGCTTCCATTCCCTCCGCTCCCTATTGACCTTGCCGTCAGCTTCTTCGGGCAGTTGCGAGCCATGTGATCTTTGGATCCACATGTAAAGCAAGCTCCCTTCTTCTGGTTTGGGCAATTAGGCGTGATGTGGCCTTCCTGACCACAGTTGAAGCACACCCGCTTCCCCTTCATGCACACGCTAGTGTGATTCTTACCGCATGTAGCACATGCTTCGAACTTCCTCTTCTGCTGACTTCCTTGCTGACTCCCAGCAGAGGTATTGTCATTCCATTTCCTCTTCTGGTTCACAACGCTGCGACCCCCAATTTTGGTTTCTACATCATTCTTCTTCTTCTTATCTTGGTTGAACTTCGTCACCGCTTCGCTTCCTCCCTCAGCAAGTATGGCTTTTTCCAGCACCGCTACACAGGTATTCTGCTGGAACATGGAAACCTTGCTGTAGAGCCAGGGCTTCAGACCCCGCTCAAACCTTCTCGCTTTCCTAGCGTCAGTGCTGACCTGGTATGTAGCGAACCTGGCCAACTCGTTAAACTTGGCTGCATACTCGGACACCATCATCCCTCCCTGCTTAAGTTCTAGGAATTGGCCCTCCATCTAGTCCTGCGAACTCACTGGAAAGTACATCTCGTAGAACATTTCCTTGAAACGTTCCCACGTGATGACTCCCTCCCCCTCTCGAGTTTTGTTAGCCTGCCACCAAAAGTTAGCATCCGACTTCAACATGAAAGCCGCGAACGCTGTCTTCTGGTCTTCACCTACTCGGGCTACGTCGAATACCTTCTCCATTTCCATAACCCATGTTTGAGCCTCAATTGGGTTAGTCGATCCTGTGAACTCAGGCGGTCCTACTGCCTTGAATTCCTTGAACGTAGTACCCTGCACTTGCGACTGATTCGCAAGAGCTCCGGTCAACAGGTTCACCAACTGCTGAACCGAATTGGGATTGGTCCCATCATTATTGTTGTTGTTCGTCGAACCCTCGGGGTTTTGACGCGTTACTCTTCTTCTAGGAGGCATTTTCTGTTAAGATAATATTATTATTAGATCCTTTATTCAACTATTAAGTATTCAAGTTCATACTTAAACGTTTTACACAATTCAGTTCACATAGAACACATAGCACGTCAATAAACTTCTTTTATTCATTAGTCGTAGTTTAAAACATCAAACAGATAGCATTTCTGCCATTTACATCTTTCTTCCTGAACTGAAAAAGTTACAGGATCACATTATTAACTCATCCCCTTCTTATCTCAAATTATGAGATTTACATTACTTATTACAAAAAGCAATACATAAACAAAACTCTACTACTACTACTACTGCTACTACTGCTACTGCCTAGGCATATTAATACGTCGCACAGCCTTTCTGGGTTCCTCTTCCATTACCCGAAACGCCGTTCTTCGATCCATCACATACCACGGTAAACCTTGGAACTGAGCTGGGTAGTAGAAAATACGGTCCTGAGCTCTCTCTATTGCTGTACGAAAAGCATACTCCGTTTCCCTTAGCTTGGCTCTCTTGGCTTCAGCTTCACCTTCAGCTCGATCGGCTAGTTGATTAGCTCTCAAGCTTGACTCTTCAGCTCTGGCACGCTTCCTCGACTCCTCCTAGATGTCATACTTCAGCTTTGCCAGTTCAAATCGAGTAGCATCTCTATCAACCTCCATATGTATTAGGTTCCACTGTGCATCTCCTAGGTCACTTGCCATTTCTTCGATCGTCTCATCCCGCTGCTGGATGGTCTCCTCGAGATCTCCTATGCGTCCATGAAGCTCCACATTGCTATCGTAGACTGCCTCGTACATCTCAGCACTAGTAGAGTGAGGTGAGAATTCCTCTTCGGGATCCTCTTCCTCCTCTTTAGACTCATCCTCGTCCTCATACTCTGGAATAGGTGTCAGCTCACGCTCCCGACCAGCTACGGTGATCACTGGAGATGGCTCTCTCCTAACCAGCTGCTCCCAGACAACATGTATGTCACGGGGCTCCTCATCTCTAGGCACCTGAGGTACATCCTCTCTAGCCTGACTAGGTTCTCCAACGTTCGACATCCTGACAAAAGAATTTTAAAATTCATTATTACATGATATATAATCGTCACTCTTCGAATACTATAATGTAAACACATAGCACATAAGGTAGTTTATTATCTTTTACCTATCACATCTATCTTTTCGATCTTACCATAAGGCTACTACCTAAGATTTTTTCCCACCTAAGGTTTCATAACCTATAGCTTTGATACCAACCTGTGACACCACCAAATCCGGGTACTTCATTTACATATGATTTGGTGTTCACTTTTTAATATAACATACATCTACCCAATGAATAATGCAAAATAAGCTACAACTTAAATTAAAATAAATAAATCTCCCTTACAACAAGGGTTACAACCTTTTTACAATAATCCGGGGTTACTCTAAACCTGACATGAAATAATAAAGTGTGGAAACATAACATTCATGTCCCATTACAATCATTCTCAATTAAATTAAAACAAGTCTTCACTTGCTTTGCTTTCCTTTGCCCTTACTTGTAGACGGAGCATCAGCGTTATCAACCTTAACTGAAATTGTTATTTAATGCAAGAGTGAGCAAACCGCAGCTCACTGGAGTTTAACAATAATATATTCATGAAAGAATATCTTTAAAAAGAATCTGAATAATTTAGCTTACTTCAACAATAAAGAATTGAATAATAATTCTCTATCAACATTCAAATTCGAATACAGAATTTATCTGAGGGTCACAAGACCTTTGAACTCTTCTTGTCCTAGGTTATAAATATTTCTAGTTAAACCTGTAACAGTCAATAAGACTATGGACCTTAACTCGTACTTAGGGGGATCAGCCCTTTGTACCATGTATTGTGCACAAACATCTTAATGCTATGCGTAATCATCTTCCTTAATAATTAGGGTTGTTCAACTCAGTAATTTGAATTCAAGTCCGCACCAAAGAAAGTTTAGTTTGGATAAGCTTACCAAGATAATTTAGAATTCTCGTTCATCAACTAAGGATTAGTTGAATCGACTTCCAATAATTCATAATAAAAGAATTATGAATTAACATATGCTTTAGAATCAACTTAAAGCATTTAAAATAATAACTGGATCTTACTTGAACAATAAGTTAGGATCATTTCAATTAAATAAACAATTGTCCAATACAAAAATGGAAAGGACATTCTCAACAATGAATATATGAATTCAAGAATTTGTATATAATTAACAAGTTTAGGGTTAGAAGACTTGCATAAAATTAATACAAGATTAGGGTTTAGAAAACTTGCCTTACGCGCAAGCTACTTAACTCAACCACGTACTTTAACAATTCCTACATACATACATATTCAATCACAATAACCTAAATTAGTTAACACATCTAATTCACGTCAGTGGTTAACCCTCATGGTTAACTCACTCTAATTAAATAAATAATAATAATTAACCATCACATAGTTAATTACATCACATTCGTAGTCACATAATTAAATTATGTATTTAGCTAAATTATAATTAAATAATTATAACTTAAACACTTAATCAAATTATAATTACTTAAATTATAATTACCATTTAAATTATAAATAATTATAATTTAAAATCAATTAAACTACATCATACATTTATAATTACACACTTTATAATTAATTATGTATTTATCCAATTATAATCCATAAGTAAACATGCATTTATTAAATTGTAATAATATAAATTATAATTTAAATTAACATCTAATAAATCAACTTCTATACCTTATAATTTCACAAAATTATAATTTAAAATAAACATTTACTCCTAATTATAATTAATCAAATTATAATTAAGTAACTCATTTTACTAATAAACAATTATAATTTAATTAAGGTTTTCAAAACTCTTTTCTCTAATTATGAAATTGTCCAACTCATACTAGCAACATGTTATAGCCACTGAATTCATACTCATTATTATAACTAATTATCATAAGCTATCAAATAAAACTGCACAAGTAAGCAAAACTCACTGCCCAAGCACTGTGCCCGGCGCAGCCAGCTGCCTTCAAACCGGCGCAGCTGCGCAGGGAAGGAATCTGGGATAGACCAGTGGCGCAGCTGCGCTGCTCTTAGCCTGGTTGCCGGCGCAGCTGCGCAGCAGCTTGGCCAAATGCAGACAGCCACAGCCCTCTGTTTAACCGATCAACCCAAACAATCCAACAATGCCAAAAATACAGTACTATAAACTCTGTAAAAACATATATACGCTATTACACATATATAAAGCATGCTTCCAAACACAAAATCATTTAAACAATGATAATCATAAGTTTTGAAAATCCATTTTGGCCATTTACATGAAAACTCATATTTTCTCAAAAATAATCTACTGTAACTATTTTTCTCCATCAATTCGAACTTATATACATGCATTACGTACGAAGTTGAAGATAGCATCAAGTAATTACTTAATAAGCATATTAACACATACCAATTGCATGAATTTCTCAATTAAATTTAACCAAACTTATGAAATTCCATATGAACTCATATAAATATAAATTCTCTGTTAAAATATATTTCTACAGTAATTTGATTTTTGAAAATCCTTTCATACAATTACTACCAATAACACATGAACACAATCATATATATATAATTCATGACTACAACTTTCATGAAAATTAATTTTTTGACAGAGAATAAAATATAAAGAATATAGAATTCTAACTTTTTTAGCTATAAGTGTAAAGAAAAGATTATTATGAGCTTGAGTTCTACCAATTTTTTCTCCTTCTTTTTTTCTTTGATATTCTCTGCTCTTTCTCTCCTTCTCTTTTCTTTGTTTAGACTTAGGATTATAACACTAACGTATATACAATATACATATAATAGAATAGGTAACTCCCATATCATAATTATATACTAACTACTACTAATTACGTAAGTTATAAAATTCAAAAGCCAGCTTGGCTTGTTTGGCTACAAGAAAATTAGAAACTAGTTTTACTAACTTAGGCATGGTTTAGGTAAATTAGGTTTAAGCTAGTGTAAGGGCCCTGTTTGGCAACAGTCTTTTAAAACAAAAGCAAGTGCCTTGTTTGGTAAAAATCATTTAAAAATCCTTTTCTTTATTTTAACAAATTATTTAACACATACTTTTGATGTCACATTTTAATTAATTAAATATTAATCATCTAATTTAATCAATTAAAATCTAACATCAATTAATCACATTAAATTGCCATATAAATATAATCACTTGCTAATTATAATTCATGTAACACTTCATCACATAATCTCATCTAATTCAATTATCTCAATTAAATTAGAACTAATTTCATAAAATTAATATACATTAATTAAATAAATATTACACATTCATTTAACTAATATATAACACTTAATTAAATCACTCCATAAATCACATAATTTATTTATTTAACTCAATAAATAATTCACATGATTTTATATTTAATTCAATAAATATTTAAAATTAAATATAAAATCTCAATCGTTATACCATAAGGGTTGTTCAACTCAGCTTTCAAAGATCCCGCACCAGTCAATTGGTTTGGATAGTTTTCTAAATATGCATATAGTCTAGCCGAATCAAGTGGCATAGACACTTTCACGATATTTAAGAACAATACTAAGTTCAACATGAATAGTAGCTTTCATAAGACCCAAATGAAACAAGAGTTTATTCAATAAGCATACTAAGTCAATTTAAACAAGTAAGAAAATTTGCTTTCACAAGGATCCATTGCATAAAGTAAATACAAGGGTAAGGGTACTTGCCTTAAGCATAGTCTATCCACGTAAAGTTAATCAACACTTTCGAATCCTATTTATAATATATTACATGCATAGGATGTTCATTAGCTAAACACATTCGGTATACAAGCTTGATATGTGATTCAAGTATACACATGGTTCTATGTAATTCTATGGGTACATCACTATATACTTGTACGTATACATAACCCAAAATTAGTATATAAGTTATTTACGAAATCAAGTACATAGTTATAACATGTATGGCATTATAGCAATTCATAATACTAATTTGATTATGACATTTATTATCCATGAACTTCCTTTTTACAAGTTAACATCATTATGATACATTGTCATTTCATATAAACATATATTAGTAGAGATCAGCAATCTATGTAATATTCTAAGTCAATTGGCAAAGTCAAAAAATGAGCAGAATGCACAATTCCTGAAATCAGTCCTGGCGCAGCTGCGCTCTGGTTAGACCAGGGTTGGGTTGTTGCCTGTTGTTTCTATCCATTTTATTAACATACAACGCAACATAGTATATATGCATGTAAGTCTAACCTTTCATGAAATGATTCTAAGATTAACTCTTAAATAAATTAATGCCATATATAATGTCATGATATCACATAAGCTATCATGCTCGCCATGTAAACATGTGGAATGGTCATATAATCTATCAGTGGGCATGCTCACGTGTTTTTATGTCATATATGCATAACTAGTATCGTTATTGGTTTTGAAAACATGCTTAAACTCATACGTGGTTACCTTGCATTGTATCTAACAAGTATGTGTATATGTATGATATCTTAGTGAGGTTAAGAGCACCCTCATGCATGTTCAAAATATCATAACACTATGACTTCGGTTCATGCAACTTTAGTTTTCCAAAACTTTCAAGTTTAACCTTTGAAATTGTTTTAAAAGTAAATCATATATACTAGTGTAATCTCAACATGTTAGACTATCACTTCATGCATAACTAAACCATATAATCATGCTTAAGAGGTCGGAACATCAATATGATACATACATACCAAAGTTCACTTTAAGAACTATAAGTTTAATTTCAAACTTCAAGTATTTTCATCAATAATGTATACCAACATAGCTATGAACATGCATGTCATCTCAAGTAACATATATACTTGGGTGAAACCAGTTTTCATGCTTGTCTAGATGGTATAAGTATGTTAGCACATAACAGTTTACTAACAGAAACATAAAATTGAAACCAGGGACTGCCGCAGCTGCGCTGTGCCATAGTTCAATACTGGCGCAGCTGCGCCGGGTCTTGGCCAGCACTGAAATGCTTCTGCTTTGGCAGATAACAAAGCCAATTTCCAAATTTCTCAACAACTCGATTCCAGACAAGCTACATTGTCATACTAACATACATATCAGCAACTAACAACCATTCTTTAATCCAACTAGCATGTATTGCAACTATAATAGAAAATTCAACGAAATTTTAGAAAACAAGAAATGAAGAACATGAACTTGTTATTATACCTCTGCTAAATTGCTTGGAGCTTGCTGCTAAGTCAACTTCTTCCTCAACTGAAATATATGCTCACTCTCTATTCTCTCTTACTTATGAATTCTCAGCATTTTGATTTGTGAAGATGAGGGACTATATTTATAGAAGAAATATTATACAAACAAAGCTTTTCCCTCCCAAATCAAACTAATGGAAATGAGGATTGCATTATGGTTAATGAAGAGTGGTATATAGGTTGTTGAATCCCATCATGATTCCCACTCCCCCATTTATCATTTGCTACAAGGCTATCTAAGTTTGCTGAAATTGAGAAGAAGGGTAGGCTTAGGCCTTGCAAGCTATACACGTGAGAATGAAGGGCCTCTCATTATGGGACAAGCAAAGCTCAGCATTTTGGAAATTCAAACCACTAAGGTCACATATATAAGCCACCATGTATACTTAGGTTATATAATATACTCTTATGTTATAATTAGGGCCAGAATGCAATTCCAATGAATAAATAATATTTTAATGTATTAAATTTACTTCGCACATATATACTCTATGTATATTTTGTTAACACCGAATATAATTCAATTGGGTATTATCGCATTACTATATTATTAAATTATTAAAATCATTATTAAGTCACAATTGTTTACACAGTTCATTATAATATCAATAAGGTTCATTTTCAAATGTAATCACCCACACATGTTGTCACATAATTGTTATTATTATGTAACTTTCATAACTTAATAAATCTTACTATATAGTTTTTATATATATATATATATATATATATATATATATATATTATAATCACATTGATGTGTCACATTGCACTTTATATAATATAGAGGTAACTACTATATATTATATGTTTAATTATCGCATGCTTGCACATAACAATTAATCGAGCAAATATAATCTTATTATATTAATAATTTACTCGTTTATGTTTTATTATTCTTAATAACCATAAATCAACATATTATTAATTTATTACTCATTGATAGATTATTACGCATAAATAGAAATTATTTAACCATTAATATTCTACTTCTCATAATAACCATTAATTAACAATTAATAATGATTAATTGTTCACTTAATAATTCATTCATCCTCTAATTAACTCATTATCGTTTCTATTCTAGTGCGACACAAGGCATTCAACGAGCTTATCATAAACTCCACATTTTTCTCAATTATTATATATTCAATTTGAAGTAATTGAGTTAACTCATCTCATAACACATAATCATTTATATTCAAATAAATATTCATTTTTATTAATTTATTCATTAATAATATTCAGAAATTCTCAGGTATTACAGATATGGTATATCTATCTTATTCTTATCTCCCAAGTTCTTATCATTTCTCTCTCTCATCATGGTAATTGCTTCTTGCAAGTAATAAGAAAAGTGGTGGCCAAATAGAAGAAAGACACCTAATAAAGTAGTTTACCAACTAAAGTTAACTTAATTATTACATTCATCTCCCCTCCTTCTACTCTCCTTGCTTGGGCCGGCCACTTGGGCCTTTTGTTGGCCCAAGTTTTGTTTTCTTCTATGCTCCATTTAGTTTACTTAATGTCCAATAAGTCCTTTCTCCCATTGGGCTAAGTTTGAGCTTTTAATTAATTTCTTTTGGACTTGCAATTTTTCTTAGTTTGCTTACTAATTAAAATGAACTTGGGCCTCCATCACCAATTAATTGTGTCAATAGTATACTTGCCCTATATATCTAATATTGGGCTAGTTTAACAATTTAATTATTCTTAAATCAAATTATCTACAAGTCCTATGCTTAAATAAATAATTGAGCTTGTTTAAATTATATACCCTCCTTAGTCCATCAAATTTATTATCTCTTGAGCTAATGCTCATCATTATTAATATTCACATATTCTTATTAACTAATAATGTTAATTCACTTGCATAACCCAATTAGACTTGCCGTATTCAAATATATTGAGTACATAATTAAGGTTTAATACTTTAAATCAATTTTCTAGATTATTAAAATACTTAGGTTATAAATTAATTGAGATGTATGAAGTAAATCTCTAGGAGTTGGTATATATTTTTATATACTAACATTCACTCATATTATAACCCCTTTTAGATTATTTAATTACTATACCTAATATATATATTAGATTACATAACTTTATTCTTAATTCTCTTTATATACAAAATAAATGTATACACATTATATAATGTATATTTATTTAATCAACATAATCAACATAAGTCATCACATATTCCACTCTTAACTCTAATTTTGACTTTTCTCTATAAAAATCAACTGTTGACTTTGACCAAAACGTCAACCTTATACATTTTGTGGTTACTATCTTTTCTGACTAAACTTGACATTTCGGACGCAATCGAGCAGTCCGAGTTTAAAAATTCTATCTCTAACTCAAATTTTGAGTTTTAATTTGCTTCCTCATTATTGATTAATCGTATTAGCTAATTTTTTATTGATTATTATTCATTCTCTTTGCCATTCAAGGCCAACATTCAAGCTATGTTAATTTATAACATAGTTTTATCTTGATTCTAATATCCTTAACTTAATTTATCATTCCTCTTGCTAAAATATATAGCACCTTACTAAGTATATATATATATATACACACACACACACACACATATACTCATCTTCGTTTAACCTCATAGCATCTCTTCATGTGAAATTTTATTTCCTTAATAAAATTTCCTCATGTATCATTATAAAATTTCTTACACCATTTAGTTCACATCAAATTTATAGGTATCGTAATAACTTATCCTTAACATTCGTTCAAATACATATAACTCCATTTCTAGGATTTTAAAATTTTGTAACCCATATTTTCTCTATTCTCATTCAAATAGTAAACCATATAGGTTTTACTTAAAAATTTTAAATAAATCCTCAAATTCTCATCTAGGTTTTATTCTTTAACCTTTATTTTAATCATTTAAAATCTTATAAATTTTCAGGTTGTCACAGAGCATCTGGTTGGACAGCCTCCTGCTGAGCCGCTGGTTGGACACCACGTTTGTCACTTTTAGAGAGGCTTTCAAATGTAGTGAGAATCTCATAGAGATTTGAATACCTGTCGCTGTTTGAGGACGAAGGGATGTCAGATAGCATTGCTGAAGTAAGGTTTGACTTCTCAAGCTGAGATAGATCACTTGCAGTGGTGAAGTTCAAAGGCTCTACGATCGTAGGCTTTGATGTGATCCTTCCACCATCTAAGCTTTGTCGTAGATCGTAGGGAATGTAGATGTTGCTGGCTTGTCGGTAGACCTTGAAGTGAGGCTGGTCTCTGATCAGCTTGGTGGGAAATGACTTAACCCTTATAAAGTTTTGTGAAATTAACTCTAGGTTGGGAAAGTGTGAGTAGCACCATCTGAAGTAGCTTTTATCTCCAGCATTGTAGGCCTTCAGCCATGGCATCAACGGGTAGAACCACCTTATCAGATGATTCTCAGAATCATATAGCATGATTGTAAGGTCCAACTCCATATATTGAGAAGATCGGTTGTGGACATCCTTACCACGTTGAGTCTTTCATTACCATGGTCTACCCATCTACCTGTTAGTACATTTTGTGGTTCATTAAATACTTCCACCACTATTCTTGTTTTAACATTTGTAGGAGAAGGAACATGATAGTGTTCTGGCTCCTGATCTTCATAACTAGAGTCTGAATCCTTTCCTTCATGGTTTAATCTAGAGTTAGACTGGTGCAAGCTCCCTTCAACTGACTCATCAGTATATTCTTTTCCTAATTCAGATCCATTTGTAGTCTTTTCATTTTCATCACTGCTGGAACTATCATACATTATCCTTCTTTTGCCCTTAACACCTTCTTCCAAAGTCGCAGGCTCATCATCATTATCATCACTGAGCTTAATGATCTTTGAAGAAGATTCTTCTTTCTTCTTTAGACCTGGTTGGAGAAGCAGTCCATTGCTCTTTCTCCTCTTTGGAGGTTCAACAATAGGAGGTTCAGGTTCATCTTTTTCTATGGATCCTGATTCCTCTGTATTAGCAGAAAGACTCCATGGGGGTTTATCAGTAGGAGATCCAGTTGCTTCTTCTTTTTCTGATTATGATCCTTCCTTATCAGTAGAAGGACTACTTTGGGGTTGCTCTTGTGCCCTTCTCATAACCTTAGCTTTCTTCCTTGATGGCTTCCTAGAAGTGGACTCTGGAACTTTGGAATCGTCAGAGTGAGAGAGCTCATCTCCTACATTGCTTGCCTTCCTCTTCTTTGAAATGCCCTTGATGCTGCTTCCATGAGTCTTCAGCTTCTTGTTCTCTATGGGATTCTTCTTCCAGTTGTCAAACAGCTTGGGAGACATCACCTTGTTAATATTAAGGGGTTCTCCCTCATCATCCCTTATATTGTTCTTCAGTTTCTTCTTCAAGATGATGCTTAGGAATCTCCCATGGAAAACCTTTGTGAGCGGTTTATCTGTTGACTTCTTATTCTCTTGCTTTTCTAGCCACTTGGACATTAAGTCGAACAGTATAGCTCCAAAGTTGATTCGCTGCTTTAGTACAATGGAATCCATGATTCTCAACTGTTGATTGTTCACGGTGTCATGTGCAGTATCCTTGCTCAAGATACACTTCACTACAATCTCAGCATGAAACTCAAATTCTTCAGGGAACTCTTTCTTCTTCATGTCCTTCAGAATAGGGTTCCTCTTGTAGCGCATAACCCTTTTTCCTTCTTCAATGTCGACTTCTTCAATGCTCTCCAGACCCTGGTCAGAAAACCCTAGACATTGGTTGATGTCTGTAGGTTTTATCTTCAGGTTTAGTCCTTTGACCTTTGTGGATAGAAGCCCAGAACTTGTGGTTGCATTTGAGTATAACTCTTGAACTAGGTTGACATAGATAAAGGTATTCGATTCAAGGAATTCAAAAAACCCAACCTTCTCTACGAGTTTAAGAATGTCTCTGAACTTCTTTTCTGATCTTTCAAATCTCTTGGCGCCGAGTTGAATACCCATGACTACACTCCAATCTTCCATTTAAAGGGTTAGGAGTATCTGGGTGTTTGATTTTAGGAGTTTTGTAGGAGGTATCTGAGAACGATTTGAGGATGGTTAGTGGTTTGAGAGCTTTAGGCTGTTTAAGAGTGTTTAGGGTTTCGGGTTCAAAGAGAGAAGATGGACTATTAAGGCTTGCAGCTTTTTGGTAAACTCTTGTAAGTGGAACTGCCACAGATTTGAATTTCCTTTTGTAACTGTTCCCTCTACTTTTCGATGGGACAGGTGTACGAGTCTGATTGGTCATAATATGTAACTTCTCCTAAGAAATCAGCTTTTCATATTTGACTTTCCTTCTGTTGACCATTGACTTCTTCAGTTCATGGAGTAGCCTGATAACATAGATTAGTACTCCACGATTTCTTTGTCTGGTCGACGATCTCTTTGTCCACTCAAAGATCGTCGTCTGTAGTCATGCTTCCACATCCAACTCTTCATTAATCTCCAATAGGGAGTTGCATGATTCATCAGCAGCTTGTATTCTTCGGAGGGATTACTATATGCTTCTGCAAAGGTCCTTGTGATGCATTTAATATCAGCACTTCTTCTGGGTTAAGGTTGCTCAGAATGGGTAGGCCTCTTAATATAAAACTTAGGGTTAGGTTTGTCTCTGAGGCGCTTATCAGAAGAAGAGCTCCTTAGACTTGGTGGCAACAATGTCATCACAGTGGGCTTCTCTGCCAAGGAATTCACTAACCAACATTGAATATTCGTTGATGTTGGTATCTGTCTAGACTGTGATCGTGGGGTCAGCATGCTCTTACACTACGATCAGATATTTGATCGTAGGTACTCCACGATTGGGGTAGTTGACTGATATGGTTATCAGTAGCACATTTTTGGACGATGCTATTGGGGATGAAGATTTATTTGGTTCATCAGTCACAAAGTTTTGGGACTCTGTAACTGGGATGTGGCTGTTTGGATAAGCATCTGTTTAAGGAACTTAACAGAAGTGGACTGGAGATTTGTGGAGTGGTCAACAGATATGAAAGAGATGTTGACCTATCTTCTAAGCTTTATCTTAGGACGTATAGCAAAAATCATACTTCTTTATTTACTCCATAAACTCCACCACCTCCATATCTTCAGTTGCTCTTCCATAATCTTCACCACCTCCATATCTTCAGTTGCCCTTTCCTTGTCATCAAGTATAGCTATCTTCGTTGTTTGGAAGATCTGAAGGGTTTGCTTCACTGTGCTCCTTTGTTCTACTGAGTGCTGCTAGACTTAGCAGATAATTGCTTCTTCATAGTTGATACTGTCATCTTAGAGAAAGATGGGCTATTCTTCTGTTCATACATAAGTAGGGTTGACTTGCATATCTCTTTCTAGCAGGAATCATCATGGTTGAATCAGCTTCATTTAATTATAGAGCATTCTCTTCAGAACTGGTTACTCCACGATAATTGACTAGACACTACGAACGTAGTTTCTATTATTTAGATTTTAGCATCTTCTGTACCTGTGGAGCTTTACTTCTATGAGACATACTTTATCACCATTGGTTGATGATCCCTTGATAAGATCTTCCTTGATGTTCCTTTTTAGAGGATATGCTTTGCATGGATAAGCATGGAAGGTCTCTAACTTCTTGACATGAATAGCTAGCTTCCTTATGATGATAAACTATGGATTTTAGAATCCATTATAGTTCATGTGATCTAAGTTCTTGGGGACACAACAAATCTTCAGAAGTAAGCTCTGGCATTGGATGACCTTAAATGAGAGCATTGCTGAGGGATCTTGATTTTGTAGCTGGTAGAATCTTTGTGACTGAAGCCATGTGCTTCAGTTTTCCTTAGTGAGGTAAGTTAAACCAAGTACTTGCAGGTTAAGTGAGTTTCTATCTTGGTACCCATGGTTACTTGGGTCCTGCTAGGTTAGCTTTCTTAAAATCCTAGTGTAGACACTCAAAATTTCCTTTCCCTGTTACTAACACTGTAGGAAGGCAAAGCGAGCCATCATGTCAACCCCGATCTCCAATCGGGTTGTTAGATCAACCCCGATCTCAATATCGGACCATCAAATCAACTTCGATCTCCAATCAAACAGTCAGATCAGCCCCGATCTCAATATCGGGCAATCAAATCAACTTCGATCTCCAATTGGACCTTCAGATCAACCCTGATCTCAATATCGGGCCATCAAATCAACTCTGATTTCCAATCAAACCGTCAGATCAACCCCGATCTTAATATTAGGCCATCATATCAACCCTGATCTCCAATCGGGCCATCAGATCAACCCCGATCTTAATATCGGGCCATTAACTCAACTTTGATCTCCAATCAGACCGTCAGATCAGTCATGATCTCAATATCAGGCCATCAAATAAACTTCGATCTCCAATCGAACCATCAGATCAGCTCCGATCTCAATATCGGGCCATCAAATCAACTCTAATCTCCAATCGGACCGTCAGATCAATCCCGATCTCAATATCGGGCCATCAAATCACCTCCGATCTCAAATTGGACCTTCAAATCATCCCCGATCTCAATATCGGGCCATTAAATCAACTTCGATCTCTAATCGAACCATCAGATCAACCCCGATCTCCATATCGGGCCATCAAATCAACTCAGATCTGCAATTGAACCGTTAGATCAACCCCGATCTCAATATTAGGCCATTAAATCAACTCTGATCTCTAATCGGACAGTTAGATCAAACCCAATCTCAATATTAGGCCATCAAATCAACTCTGATCTCCAATCAGACCATCAGATCAACCCCAATCTCAATATCGAGCCATTAAATCAACTTCGATCTCCAATCAGATCGTCAGATCAACCCCGATCTCCAATCGGGCCATCAGATCAGCCCCGGTCTCAACCCAGGAGGTATAGGTCAGCCCCGGTCTCAACCCGGGAAGTCAAGTCAACTTCAAAAACTAACCTAAAGCTTCACAACATCTTTAGGAGGAAATATAGAATGACCAACTCAACCTCAGAGATAACCTTGGGGACAAACAGACTCGAATGGGGTCCAAGTCTTGGAAACAACTCCCAGAAGTTAACCGAAAGCCATGCCGACACTAAGGGCAACACCAGGAGGGGAAAAATGGTCATTTTGCCAAACCTAAGCTGATTCGTTCAAACTCAAGTCGAATTGATGCCACGAAGGTCAAAACAAACCTTAACGATGATCACAAGTGCAAACAGCGCGAGACAGCTCAACGGATAAACTGAGGGGAATCAAAGACCTGGTTATGAACCCGTCTTCTGGGACCCAAAAAATGTTTTATCCCATGTCATTGTGACACTCTCGGCGAGGGCTTTCCGGAAAGGTATAGCACGCCTCAAACGGACGCTCCGATAAAAAGTTAGAAAGTTTTGACTTTGACCTCGCGTTGCTCGGAGTGCACGTACTTCGAGATAACTCAGTCGAACATGTGGGCCCCACCAGGGGAGCTGTACCTCTACCTGCTATAGAAGCAGGTAGAGCTGAGGCTCCTTGGCCTATAAATAAATGTGCCCCCCTCATTTTCAAGAATTCTGAAACACAGCGAACCTCTGCCCGTTTGATTTTCTAACTTTTTCACCTCTTCTAAACCCAAATTTTTTCACTCTAACACATAGATATACCCGCATACTACCACATATCAGAAAATAACGGGTAGATTTGGATGTATAGAGCCTACAATTTGGCAAAAAGCCCGTGTAGCAGTCCATTGTGAGTATTTTTACGATCAACAAGTTTACATTACTTCTTTGTACTTTTACACACTTGCACGTTAAGTTTTGTTTTCTAAATATGCCCAGAACTTAGTTCCGTGGTCGTTTTGTTCAAAATTTGGTACATTTTTGTACATAAACTCAATTTCTGGCATTTCTACAACTCGGATTGATGATCCGTCATCTCTAACAGCTCCAGTGCACTAGCACCTTCATTTTAAGAAATTTCGCCGGACTGGGTTATCTTCCCAGTCCGGGTTTGGCTTTTTTGTGTTTATTCAACTGTACATATACTAACTTTTCAATTCTGTCAAGCCCGGATGTCAAATCCAAGGTAGTTTACTGCTTTTATATATATATTTATGCATATATAAGCAGCCTTCACCACCACAGGGTTCTCTTCCCAGTCTTGGTTGACTAAATTTCTGCCAGTATATATATTTATATATTTTAGTCCGGCCTGGATTATTCTGTGGCCTTTTTACTACTTTTTGCACTCTTCACCGTTACTGGGTTATCTTCCCAGTCCCTGGTTGACTACTTTTCTGTACATTTACAATTCTGTTCTGCCTAGATTATTCTGTGGACTTTTTACTACTTTTTTATATAAATATGCATATATAAGTAGCCTTCATCACCACTGGGTTGTCTTCCCAGTCTTGGTTGACTACTTTTCTGTCAATATATATATATATATATATATATATATATATATATTTAAATTCTAGTCCTGGCACAGGCGTGAAAACTCATCGCCCTTTTTACTATTTTTTTCTATATATATATTTTAATTCTGTCCAGCCTAGATCATTCCGTGGCTTTTATACAGCTTTTATAATATATATATATATATATATATATATATATATATATATATATTTCAATTCTAGTTTAGGCACCGGGGTGAAAATCCATCGCCCTTTACAGCTTTTATAGATAGCTGTGTATATATATTGCTATTACTTGCTTTTTATTCAATTAATGCTTTAAATATTCATTTTTGATATGAATCGACATTTTTCAGTTACAAAAGCAACCTCGCGTCCCTTAAATCGCTATCTAGTGGGAACGAGTCGCTTCGGCCAGGTGCGAACCAGGATTTACTGATGAATCCTCGGTTCTGGCAATATTGGGAAATATATTTGTTTCTGTACAAATTTGAACTATGCAGGTTTTTGGCTACTCATATGTGAGCCTAGGAATCGTGGGATTCATAATCAAACTGATCAGAATCTGATTCCCACGATGGACAAACTCCGATTTACGAATGTACCCTGTCGATTTTTCTGTAAAATGTACATACAAAGACCTTAAAATGGTTATCCGGATTTAAGGTCTCAACATAGTGAAAATATGGTTTGTCGTGTCATAGTCCCTCCAATGGCTATCATGCCTATGAGGATACTAACACTTGTATATTTGTTGTGGTCGAGGATGCTTCGTAGCCCGACAATCACCATTCAAATGTAGCCTTAAGGCTGAAAAGATAAAATTGGAAGTATCAGCAGGCTACAATTCCTATGTTAGCGTAAGGGTTTGATAACCGGCTTTCAAAACATCATTTTCAATTCAATCAAAAGAAAAGCTTTTGCAAATCAAATTAAATACTTTTACGAAACAAATCAGAGACTTTTGCAAATCAAGTCAAACCCTTCGTATATAGGTTCAACGATGCAGAGCACTACTTTCAATCAAATATAGGCCCAATTTTTAAACAACATTCACACACGCATTTTAGTTTTAAGGGAAATATTGAAAAGATGCGGTACCGTGTTTACACATGAGTTGTGGGGTCCCAAACACCTTCCCCACACTTAACCAAGCCCCCGAACTCAAAACTTTGTTTTCAAAGATCAAGTTTCGACAGTGTCTAGCAATTGGGCCTCTTTTCAAACAAAACTCGGTTGAGTTGGTACAACTATTTTCAAATCTACCAACTGGCGACTCTGTAAAACGTTAAAATCGTCGAAATGATATATACTGGACTTTTTCTAAAAAATCCTTCAAAACCTTTTTCATAAATAAATAGAGTGAGGGCAGAGATATCTTAGGAAAAGAGATGAAAAGTTCCGGTTTGTGACCCGACCTGCGGGATTTTTTAACCAACGTCGACAGGTGGCGACTCTACTAGGGAAAGTATAGGGCTTAGGCCGCTTTCAAATATTTTCAAATATTTCCCTCTCAAAACTATGAATGCGTGAAATTCTGCGTCTCCACATTGAATGAATGCGTGAATGCTGCATCTTTACATTGAATAAATGTGAATGAATGCTTTCCTGCTTTTTAGTGCTTCACACCCATATTAGTGATTCGCACGAACTGTCATCATATGCATAACGGTAAGGCACGATGTATGTGAATGTATGTTGTGTTCCTCTCACAAGAAGGCAAAACCCGTAGGTGATAAGTAATGTCTCTGGGGATCGGCTAAGTCTCCGAGGCTCATGAAAATGCACCACCCAGATTCGCTCCAGTTGAAAGATCGGATTAATTTTCTCTCTAGTAGATTGCGATGATCTGGGAACCTTCATGCCAAAAAGCCAACGCGAGAGTAACCTAAGATAGGTCAGCCTCTGATTAACCAAATCTGACGGGAAGTCTATTCATGCCTTCCTCTTTCAATTCAATGTCCAGTTTTCAATAGTTAACTCTTGTCATCCTGCCATCAAAACAACTAACCTCGGTTTTGCAAGATAAGAATAAAAAACATATCATGTATCCTATCCCTACGTACATCAGGAAATTGATACGCCTACATTTTTTTGTAGGTGAAAAATTGGTCCTATCACTAGGTCTAAATCTAAGAAAGCACAAGGTCCATCCACGGACATGGCTTCAAATGCTCATCCAGAGTCCACCCCTGTATCTAGGGAAGATTTCGAAGGACTGAGAAATCAGATAGCTAAACTGGCCTGTTTTTTGAGAGAGCAAAGAGAGGCCCTTAAAGAGAAACAAGCTCAAACTCATGCAGAACAGGGAATACCTGGTGGTAGTAGTAGTCAAGAGACTGAAAAGGCCGAGACTCAGATTCCTGGACCCCAAAACCAGGACACAACCAACAAAACTCCTGAAATCATTGCCCTCAACAAAGAACAGGAAGCCGGTGATATCATGAAGAAAGTACAACAAATGGAGGAAACTCTTCGGTCTATCAAAGGGACTGAGGCATTCGGTAGTGTTAATTACTCCGGCCTCTGTATTTTCCCCGGGGCTCGTTATCCTGAGAAATTCAGAACCCCCGATTTTGAGAAATATGACGGATTGGTAGATCCTTATACCCATATGAAAGTATTCATCGGAGAACTCGAATCCTATGCAGAGGACGATAATCTTCGAATGCAACTATTCCAAAAGAGTCTAACTTGAAAGGCCAGAGCCTGGTATGCCCGTCTAGACAACTCTAAAATCCACAGCTGGGAAGACCTGGCCCATGCCTTCATCAGCCAATACAGCTTCCAATCTCAGTTGGCTCCAGACAGATACCAAATAACCAAGATCAAGAAAAAGAACACTGAATCATTACGAAAGTATGCCCAGCGATGGAGACGGGTCGCAGCACAAGTTATCCCAGCTATGATTGAGTCTGAGACAGTCATGACTTTCATCGACATTCAAGAAGCTCCATATTATGATAGGGTCCTACCAGGCATAAGAAAATCATTCTCTGAAATGTTCAAGCACGGTGAAATGGCATAAATGAGGCTTAAATCCGGGAAGATAAAAGATCTAACCGCCCTCGAAGTTGTTGCTAAACATATCCAGTCCGAAAATTACAGGAGTAATCCCCGGAGGGTACACAAGAAGAAAGATGAAGAAGTGTCCTTAGTATTGCAAGGACAGAATTCAAGGGGTGAGTCAAATAGTATGTCTATTCAAAAGAGGAATTATACCCCTTTCCAAGCTGCAGCACAGCCTTCAAACCCTCCATTTTAGAAAAATATGGAGGTCAGGCGTCGAAGAACTTTCACCCCTCTAGGGGATTCACTCGAGAACGTATTCAAACTTCTGACAGCTCAGAAGAAGATTGTCCAACTCCTTCCACCCACCAACACCGGTGGACAAAATTTTGACCCAAGCAAGAAATGTGCTTATCATTCTGGATCTCCAGGCCATGACACACAAGACTGTTGGTCTCTCAAGCACAAAATCCAAGATTTGATCGACAACGGAGAGATTGTGGTCACAAAGCCTAAGTAACCACATGTGCAGGACAACCCTCTCCCACAACATAAGGAGGAGAATGTCAATATGATCAGCACCGCAAGTGGAGAAGGATCCAAGTACCTCCGATACGTGGGAGAATCAAATCCATCCAGCAATAGCACCCCAGACAGTTGGGAAATGTCAGAAAGGCGGTTCCTGATAGAGCAAGAGATCAAATCTATCAAGGAACAAATCAAATAATTGGCAGATCTGGTAGTCTACCAGCATCAGATCACCAAAAAAATGATAAAATAGGCCAACCGGTCTGACATTGAGTATCCTCCCACATCGGAGATCAATCTTATGCAGGACCATAGACGACCTTTTGTGCATGAACCCTGGACTGACAATGGGGTTGAAGAAGTAAGTGTCCAAACTGGTAGAAAATTCCTATTTGAAAGGAACTTCACCAACCTAAACCAGGCAATGGAAGAAATCCGCCAGATGCTAATCAACGAGGGAATGGCTTCAGACTTGTTACCTCCATTGAACCGTCGGTCCAAAAAATTCAAACCTGATCAAATATGTCAGTACCATTCCAATTCACCCGGCCATAACACCGAGGATTGCTGCGCACTTCGTAACCTGATTCAAGACATGATTAAAAATGGTGACCTGATAAGGGGAGATCAAATTCTCGATCTTCCAGATAACGACACTCTCTGGATCCCCACTGTATGGAACCAGAACACAGTGGTTGTCATATCCTGTGATAGGGAGTCTACCCTCACCCCCTTAGTCCTGTCAGGGAAAGGGGTCGAAGAAATACAAAATCCTGTGAAGGTGGCGGCACCCGAACCTTTGATCTTGCCCTTCAGACCAAAGTATCCAATTATCAGTCTGAAGCGGGTCCCAAAGAATTATGGGAACAATAAAGGTTCCACTTCAAACAACATCACTGTTGTACCAAAGGACAATCCATTATACTTGCCTCAGCAGGTGATCAAGCCAGTCATCAAAGTCAAAGAAAAGAGATGGCTGAAGAGAAGGTCGAAGAGTTCCTCCAACAGATGGGACACCATGAAATAAAAATAGTGCAGCACTTGAAAGATGCACCCAAGAAAATGTCCATCCTAGACTTGGTCTTATCCTCAGTGGATCATCGCAATATTCTATTGAAATAACAAGAAGAAGCCCATCTGCCGCATACCGTAGATGCTGAGAAATTTTGTCACGTGGTAGAACACATTTTCAACAGCAATGTGATTTCTTTCACTGACGATGATATCCCTGCAGAAGGAACGGGCCATCATAAGTCCCTACACGTAGCTGTAATGTCTTCCGGGTATGTGATCGGAGGGGTACTCATCGACGGAGGATCATCCCTCAACATTTGTCCCTACGATACCTTGGAAAGAATGAAGATCAACCCAAATCGGATCAAAACCAGTCATGTGGTCATCCAGGTTTTCGCTGGATCGCGACGCCAATCTATGGGAAAAATAAAACTACACTTGGAGATTGGTCCACATACTTTCTATGTATCCTTTCAGGTGCTCAATATCGTCACTGGGTATAACCTGTTGCTGGGCAGGCCCTGGATTCACATGGCAGGCGCAGTGCCATCCACCCTTCATCAACAACTCAAATACATTATCAACGACAACCTAATCACGGTCAATGCCGAACCAGAATACCCTGTTTTCATACAGGGAGACATGCTAGTGATTAGCCTGGATGCAGGGATTTAACCTGGAAGCTTTTAAGCCCTGGAGGTGAATGATACTCAGTATCTACCCATCGGGGCACTATCCTTGAAACAAAAGGTATCCACCGAGGTAATGGCAGTGGGTCAGGAAATGGTATCTTTGGGTTTCCAACCTGGAGAACGGTTAGGAAAGAATCGACAAGGTATCCAGAGTCCAGTGCTAATCCCTAGTCAGACTAGGAGAGCTAGTTTGGGATTTTCATCCAGGGCAAATTACCGGAACCTGCATAAGTATCCCAAGGCTCATGCTCCCACAATCCTATTGCCAAACCTCACTAATGCCGGATGGGTAAAACCAATGAGGAAGATCCCTACTGTGGTATCAGCCATGCTGTTTCCTCCCATCATACCTATCAATGAAAGAAAAGCCCTCAAGCATGAGGCATATAGCGAAAAAGGAAAAGAAAAGATCTTGTATGAAAGACGAGACCCATTCGCTAACATGAGGGTCATCATAAACTACGATGGTATGAATGATGAAATCCCAGACAGCGATGACAAGGATCAAAATCCTCGCATCAAGAAGGACAAAGGGGGCAGTTCAAAAAAAAACCCTGGCCCTATTATAAAGGATGTCTCAGTCATCATTCAAGACGAGACAGATGGTTCATGAGAATCTAACCTTGGATAACTGGAGCAGTGTCCCTTGCCTCAGTCGAAAAGGGTAAAGGGGCAGAGAGAGTCAATCTGCCCTTTATCATGCTTTCATTTACTGTTTACTTTTTATTGCATAGCTATAGCAGCAACTTTGTCATGCTTTACAGAATGCTATGTTTATTTAAGCAGTTGTATATATCTAAGATGAAAGCCTTTTTCTATTCAGGACTTAGGCGTTGGATGTGTTTGTCTCTGCTGATGAGATGCCAACCTATCAAAGTGACTACGACTTTGATGTAGAACTGAACTTCGACTTGATGGATATTGATCAAGAGGAGGAAGATGACTATGGGGTGCCCGAGGATATCAAAGAATGGGTCGAACATAAACCCAAACCAAACCTCGACCAAACCACCACTATCACCATATGAACCTCCAAAAACATCAAAGAAATCCAGATAGGTTTAGACCTCACACCAAACCAAAAACCCGACCTGATCAAACTCCTAACACAGTTCTAGGATGTATTTGCATGGTCACATGAAGACATGATTAGCCTATCTAATGACATTGTCAATCATCAAATGCCCATCAAGGATGGATTCAAGCTAGTCAAACAAAAGCTCAGACGATTGAAACTTGAATGGAGTTTGAAAGTCAAAGAAGAAGTTGTTAAGCAATTCAAAGCCGGGATTATCATGGTATCTACCTATCTAGAGTGGTTTTCAAACATAGTCCGCATGCCTAAGCCCAGAGGGAATGTACGAAGATGCGTGGATTACCGGTATTTGAACAAAGCCTGCCTCAAGGATAATTTCCCGGTGCCTTTTATCCACATCCTGATCTACAATACGGCGCAGTACGACATGTATTCCTTTATAGATTGCTTTACTGGTTACCATCAAATCATGGTTGCTGAAGAAGACCGGGTGAAAACAGCTTTCATCACTCCCTGGGAAACCTTCAGCAACAGGCGACTATCCTTCGGCCTCATCAATGCTGGAGCCACATATCAACGAGCTATGATGGCCCTGTTTCATGACATGATGCACAAAGAGATAGAGGTTTATGTGGATGACATCATCATCAAATCCCAGAGGGAGGATGATCACATTGACCATCTCAGGAAGCTGTTCAACAGGTTACGTAAGTACAACCTCAAGCTAAGTCCCACCAAATGTGCTTTTGGCGTCAAAGTAGGCAAATTGCGAGGATTCCTGGTGAGTAATCGAGGCATCGAACTAGACCCTACCAAGATCAAAGTCATCACTAAGATGCCAGTACCTCAAACAGAGAAGGAGATACGTGGGTTTCTGGGAAGGATCAACTTCATAAGCCGATTCATTTCCCAGCTCATAGCAACCTGTGAACCCATATTCAAGCTACTAATGAATAATTCCTCCACCAAATGGAATGAGTATTATCAACAAGCCTTCCTTGCCATCAATAGACAGCTAATCGAAGCACCATTATTGGTACCTCCTAGGGATGGAGTTCCCTTGTTCATGTACTTTTTCGTCAATGCTAACGTAATGGGCTGCATGCTAGGACAGAAAGATGATAGTAGCAAAGAAAGAGCCATCTACTACATCAGCAAAAGATTCAGCAGTGGTGAGCAAAAATACACCCTGATCGAGAAAATATGCTATGCATTAGCATGGGCCGCAATGAGGTTACATCATTACCTCTATGGGCACACGACATACCTCATATCCCGTATGGATCCACTCAAGTACGTATTCAACAATCCAATGTTGAACTGTTGACTGTCTAAATGGCAGTTGATCCTACAATAATTCGATATTCTCTACGTGACTCAGAAGTCAATCAAGGGTCAAGGCATTGCAGATCAATTAGCTGAAGCACCTTTAGGAGGGTTCGAGCCCCTGGAGACTTATTTCCCAGACGATGGAATCATGATAATTCAGCAACTTGAGCAAGAGAATACAGTCCAACCATAGAAAATGTATTTCGACGGAGCATTAAACATGGAAGGTGCCGGAGCTGGGGCAGTCCTTATCTCTGGTGCAGGAGAACAATATCATGTGGCTACCAAACTTTAATTTGGCAACACCAACAACACGGCCAAGTATGAAGGTTGTATAATGGGGTTAAAATTAGCCCAATCCATGGGTATCAAACACCTACTGGTCTTTGGAGACTCTGAGTTGGTCATTAGACAATCCACTGGGGCATATCGCACCAAGGAACTGCATTTGCTGCCCTATCATAGGCAAGTCATCAGAATATCCCTAGAATTTGAAGACATAACTTTCAGCCATATTCCTCGGGGTAGGAATGATTTCGCTGATGCGTTGGCAATGTTGGCTTTATTAATCTGCATATCCGATAGGAGTGGGTTTCCCAACATCAAATTCACAATTCAGAAAGCCCCGGTATACAGGAATTATATTGGAGAAGTATTAGATGAAATACCTCCTGTCAATCAGCCTTGGTATCAAAACATCAAGGAATATCTCCGAGATGGATCTACACCAGCTGGAACAAGCCAATCCCAGCGAAAGAGGATTCACAAAATGGCTATAAATTCAATCTAAGAGGAGATGCCTTCTACAAAAGGGATACTGGAATAGGCTTGTTAAGATGCCTTTACAAAGATCAAGCCCAAAGACTAATGGATGAAATCCACGGTGGAGTCTGTGGTCCACACATGAGCGGTCATCTACTGGCCAAGAAGATATTAAGAACAGGGAATTATTGGATTTCTCTCAAAGCTGACTGTGATGATCACGTCAAGAGATGCTTTCAATGCCAAGTACATGGAAATGCCATACATGCTCCTCCAAATGAGCTACACAACATGAGTTCACCATGGCCTTTCTCCATGTGGGTAATGGATGTGATTGGCCCAGTGGAACCTAAAGCCTGCAATTGTCATCGATTCATCTTCACCATGATCGATTACTTCACCAAATGGGTTGAAGCAACCTCTTTTCCCAAAGTCACAAAAGAGGTCATTATTGGTTTCATCAGAAACAATGTCGTATGTCGGTATAGACAACTGGAGGTGATCATATCAGACAACGCCAAAAACATGAACAATCAAATGATGAAAGAACTATGCAATAAGTTCCACATCAAGCATCTCAACTTTGTCATCTATCGGCCCAAGATGAATGGTGTTGTTGAAGCAACCAACAACAACATCAAAAAGATTATGCAGAAAATGTCAACCAATCACAAAGAATGGCCTGACCTGTTGCCTCTCACCCTGTTAGCATACATGACGTCAATGCAGACCTCTACTGGGGCTACTCCCTATTCATTGGTCTATGGCTTGGAAGCAGTCCTCCCCATAGAAGTAGAGATGGAATCCTTGCGAGTGATGATCGATGCTCAGATAGACGAGGATCAGTGGTTACAAGACCGATACCACCAACTGTCCCTGATAGATGAAAGGAGGGCTACAGCCATTTTCTATGGACAGTTGTATCAGCAAAGGATTGCTCGATCCTACAATAAAAAAGTCTGAATACTGCAATTCAAAGAAAATGACATAGTACTGAAAAAGGTTTTAGCCAATCAAGACGAAGCTAAAGAAAAGTTCGCCCCTAATTGGGAAGGCCCTTTCATTGTCAAGGAAATGTTGACGGGAGGAGTTATCAGATTACAAGAAATGGACGGGAACGAATTTCCCCAACTCATCAATTAAGACACCATAAAGAGGTACTATGTCTAAAGCACATGCATACCCGTATTCAGGTCCTGCGAATCAAATCAGGTTCAGTTTTTCACTAAAAAGTCGGAACTACGAATGACCTGATCTCCCTACACCCGGGAGTACGTAGGAAGCCATTTCTGGTGCGGTCAAACCAAACAAAAAAAAATTAAAAACTCATAAAACCAAACTCAAAGCACAAGACAAACACTTTTCAAACCTCTCTTATACAAAGCCAGAACTACGAATGACCTGATCTCCTTAACCCGGGAGTACGTAGGCAGCCATTTACGGCGCGGTTTGACCTTCAAGAAAAAATAAAAACCCCAATAAAACTAGTCCCAAGACAGCAAATACATACATAAGCTAAATCCTATCAAGCTACCCTGATCAACAGGCCCATCTGAGATACTCCCTGACATCTCAACTGTCAGTTCATCAACGAGAAGCTCAAGATGCATTAAAAATAGCAAGTCATTACAGAAGTGGTAATCAATCAGAAATGACAATACATCTCCAAACAGGGAAGTGAATAAAAAATATATTTCTCTGATATAAAACTATTTGAAATATATATATAATGCCTTGTACATGACAAAAATGGCTGATCTCGTCTGTGCAGGAAAAATAAAGCTAGTTTATGGACCCAAGGATAAGCGGGTCAGTAATGCCACCATGGCATCTCTCTCTGAAGATGGAGGAGCAGCTGCAAGTGCAATACTCTCAGCATACGGCCCAAAACCTCCACAGTCATCAGCAGTGTGGCACTGTGGTCATCAATATATGCACTCATCTCGGTAACCAGGCCATAAGTACAAGATTGAAGGGCAGTGTTGTCAGCAATGTGGAAATCACGGAAAGCTATAGCCTCATCCCTCTCTGCAAAAATCTGTGTCTCTAGCAATCAAATTGTCCTCGATCTCAGGAAAAGTTGTGTCTCTGGCTGAGCAGATCTCATCCCTCTCCACAACAACTGCATCTCTGGATGAGAGGAGCTCCTCTCTCTATCAAGCCAACATCATGAGCGACTCGAAGTGCGTCCCTCTCAGCTAAAGCTTTATCTTTGCCAGATAAAGCGGCCAACATCTGCGTTCTAGCCAAATCCTGCTCAAAGGTCATCCTGAATAATGAATCCGCCAAAGCCGAATTTGTGCCTACAGGGATAGTCGGTGGGTCAGTAACTAAAGCAGCTGTCAAATCTACAAATAGCTCATCCCCAGTGGGAGACTTAGGATCCTCCATAGGCTCCTCCTCATCTAAATCTACAATAGGAGCTGAGGGAACAAGTACAGCTGCTGCCATATCTGCCTCCAACCATACCGAGAACTTTGGAGAACGGTCCGGATGGCTATTGGAGAAATTATCCCTCTCTCTATGATGAGTCCAAAACTCATATATTCGAACCAAGTCGGTAGATGACATAGACGAAGCCGACATCCTCTGATCAGCAGAGCCCTCAAATCTGTGTAAGCTCTAGAACAGATCAAATCGGCTCATAACAGCCAGAGGATGATAAGTGGTCACTCCCCTCAAACACGCTAAAGGGCAGGTAATCCATGCCAGGTGCATGAGTAATGAAGCTATATGAGGATGCTAGCCCTGAGCATGGCAAAATCATAAACAGATGGACAATATCCGACAAAAATGTCAATAACGTCGCTGAATCGATACACTCCGTCGGCTGAAAGGATATGACATAGATATATCAAGGGAAAAACAATACCTATGATGCCTGAAAGATACAATCGATCGGATATGGGACATCAACCATATATACAGTAAGACTAAACTGCCTCTGAAGAACCCCTCTGAGTGGGTAATACAGTGAGTGGCTGACCGCAGTGTCTCATCCAATATCATCGGGATGATGGTGCTACCCTATCTAAGGGCCCTAACCACAACTATCAACCCCACATCCAAATGGTTAAACATGCATGGGTCAGTTAAAAATACCCAGTAAAGTTAAAACTGCATATTTTTCCAAAAGCTAAATCCTAAAACCTGCATGGGTCAGTCAGAAATCCCCAGTAGAGTCAAAATTAAATGTTTAATAAATACTCGGGTATAACTGCCAAAAGCTGCCATTTTCAAAGTATCGGGTACAGACCGAGTTTAATTCAACCTTTGGCTTCAACCCAACGAAATATCGAATACAAACTGAGTTAAATTCAGCCGTTGGCTTTAACCCAACGAAGTATCGGGTACAGACTGAGTTCAATTCAGCCGTTGGCTTCAATCCAACAAAGTATAAGGTACAGACCGAGTTTAATTCAGTAGTTGGCTTCAACCCAACGAAGTATCGGGTATAGACCAAGTTTAATTCAATCGTTGGCTTTAACCCAACGAAGTATCGGGTACAGACCGAGTTCAATTTAGCCGTTGGCTTTAACCCAACGAAGTATCGGGTACAGACCGAGTTCAATTCATCCATTGGCTTTAACCAAACAAAGTATCGGGTACAGACCGAATTTAATTCAGTCGTTGGCTTCAACCCAACGAAGTATCGGTACAAACTGAGTTCAATTAAGTCATTGGCTTCAACCCAACGAAGTATCGGGTACAGACCGAGTTTAATTCAGCCGTTGGCTTCAACCCAACGAAGTATTGAGTACAGACCGAGTTCAATTCAGTAGTTAGCTTCAACCCAACGAAGTATCGGGTATAGACCGAGTCCAGTTCAGCCATTAGCTTCCACCCAACGAAGTATCGGGTACAGGCCGAGTTCAGTTCAGCCGTTGGCTCAACCCCAGCGAAGTTTCGGGTACAAATCGAGTTCAATTCAGCCGTTGGTTCAACCCCAGCGAAGTATCAGGTACAGACCGAATTTAGTTCAATCGTTGGTTCAACCCCAGCAACGTCTTAGCCGTTAGAGCAACCTCCACGAAGCATCGGAAGTGATCCGGTGACGAAAACCATATATTAGTCCATCCCTGATGATGGAATCTGTTATACACATCCTCAAAAGGAGCACCAAGAAGAATTGGTGATTCAATCGCCTATTGCAAAATAATGGCATAAACTCTCATCAGGATGGACATTGGAAGCATTCATTAAGGAGTCTCGATAATCGAGAAATGTCCCCAGCAGAAGAGCCTTTAGAAATGTGCAATAGCACCAGCCGAAGCGAAATCAGCCCTTCAAAGAATGCTACCAGACAGAGAAACCATTGGTCTCAAACCAAGGTAGTATCAATAATATCAATCTCATCAGAATCTCCAAAGCTATCACAGAGGATGTCATCCCTAGCAGAGCAAGACGAGAACAATCTGTGATAGCTCATCTCTGACCAGCAAATCAGTGGTTCCACTACCAGTAGTAGTCTGACAACAACCACCCTGGGCTATCAAGAATGACATCATCCCCAGCAGAAAGTGACAAAAACAATTCGCAGTAGCCTAGTATTGACATCCCCAGCAGAAATGTAGAAAGAATTTCAACTTATCATCATCAAACAAATATCGACAACACCGATGGGAATCAAACCATTGGTATCAGCCCCAACACAAGCACCGATAAAGGTAAATAATTTGCGATGTGATTTGCGATGCAATTTCTAAAGTAATTTATGATGCGATTAACGAAGCGATTTGCGATGTGATTAGAGATGCAAAGTGCGACCTGCGATCTACGAAAACATTTCAACATTCATTGCATTGCATCATTAATATCTTTGCATTTCAAGTGTCTAACGATCTTTATCCTGCTCATTCCATTACATTGCATGAGCATGATAAAGAGGGGCATCTGTAGACACTCGAAATTTCCTTTTCCTGTTACTAACACTTTAGGAAGGCAAAGCGGGCCATTATATCATCCCCGATCTCCAATCGGGCCGTCAGATCAACCCCGATCTCAATATCGGGCCATCAAATCAACTCTGATCTCCAATCAGCCCGTCAAATCATCCATGATCTCAATATCGGGCCATCAAATCAACTCAAATCTCCAATCGGATCGTTAGATCAACCCCGATCTCAATATCAGGCTATCAAATCAACCCTGATCTCAATATTGGGCCATCAAATCAACTCTGATCTCCAATCGGATAGTCAGATCAAACCCCGATCTCAATATCAGACCATCAAATCAACTCTAATCTCCAATCGGACTGTCAGATCAACCCCGATCTTCAATAGGGCCATTAGATCAGCCCCGGTCTCAACCCGGGTGGTACAGGTCAAACCTGATCTCAACCCGGGAAGTCAAGTTAATTTCGGGAACTAACCTGAAGCTTCACAACATCTCCAGGTGGAAACTTGGAATGACTAACTCAACCTTAGAGATAACCCTGGGGACAAATAGACTCGAATGGGATCCAAATCTTGTAAACGACTCCCGGAAGTTAATCGAAGGCCATGCCGACACTAAGGGCAACCCTAGGAGGGGAAAAATGGTCATTTTACCAACCCTAAGCTGATAAAAATCAAACTCAAGACGAATTGATGCCACCAAGGTCATAACGAACCTTAACGACGATCTCGAGTGTAAACAGCGTAATACAGCTCAACGGATAAACTGCGGGGAATCGAAGACCTGGTCATGAACCTGTATTTTGGGACCCAAAAAATGTTTTATCCCATGTCATTGTGACACTCTCGGAGAGGGATTTCCAGAAAGGTATATCACTCCTCAAACGAACGATCCGATTAAAAGTTAGAAAGTTTCGACTTTAACCTCGTGTTGCTCAGAGTGCACGTACTTCGAGACGACTCAGCCAGACATGTGTGCCCCACCAGGGTAGCCGCACCTCTACCTGCGATAGCAGAAGGTAGAGCTGAGGCTCTCTGGCCTATAAATAAACGTGTCCCCGTCATTTTTAAGAATTCTGAAACGCAGCGAACCTCTGCCCGTTTGATTTTTTAACTTTTTCACCTCTTCTAAAGCCAACATTTTTCACTCTAACACGTAGATTTACCCACATAGTACCACATATCAAAAAATAATCGGTAGATTTGGACGTATAGAGCCTACAATTTGGCAAAAAGCCCGTGTAACAGTCCATTATGAGTATTTTTACGATCAACAAGTTTATATTACTTCTTCGTACTTTTATAGACTTGTACGTTAAGTTTCATTTTCTAAATATGCTCGGAACTTAGTTCTGTGGCCGTTTTTGTCAAAATTTGGTATATTTTTGTACATAAACTCAATTTTTGGCATTTTTACAACACAAATTGACGATCCGTCAGCTCTAACAGCTCCAGTGCACTAGCACCTTTGTTTTAAGCAACTTCGTCGAACTGGGTTATCTTCACAGTTCGGGTTTGGCCTTTTTGTTGTGTTTATTCAACTGTATATATATACTAACTTTTCAATTCTGTCAAGCCCGGATGTCAAATTCGAGGTACTGTACTGCTTTTATATATATGTATGCATATATAAGCAGCCTTCACCACCACTGGGTTCTCTTCCCAGTCATGGTTGACTATATTTTTTTCAATATATATATATATTTATATATTTTAGTCAGGTCTGAATTATTCTGTGGCCTTTTTACTGCTTTTTGCACTTTTCACCATTACTAGGTTATCTTCCCAGTCTCTGTTTGACTACTTTTATGTACATTTGCATTTCTGTTCGGCCTGGATTATTCTGTGGCCTTTTTACTGCTTTTATATATAAATATGCATATATATAAGCAGCCTTCACCACCACTGGGTTCTCTTCCCAGTCTTGGTTGACTACTTTTCTGTCAATATATATATATATATATATATGTATAAATTCCAGTCCGGGCACAGGCGTGAAAACCCATCGCCCTCTTTACAGTTTTTTTCTATATATATATATTTCAATTCGGTCTAGCCTGGATCATTCCGTGGCTTTTATACAGCTTTTATAAATATATATATATATATTTCAATTCTAGTCCGGGTACCGGCGTGAAAACCCACCTCCCTTTACAGCTTTTATATATAACTGTGTATATATATTGCTATTACTTGCTTTTTATTTAATTAATGCTTTAAATATTCATTTTCATATGAATCGGCATTTTTCAGTTACAAAAGCAACCTCGCGTCCTTTAGATCGCTATCTAGTGGGAACGAGTCGCTTCGGACAGGTGCGAACAAGGATTTACTAATGAATCCTCGGTTCTGGAAATATTGGGATATATATTTGTTTCTATACAATTTTGAACTGTGCAGGTTTTTGGCTACTCATATGTGAGCCTAGGAATTGTGGGATTCATGATCAAACTGATCAGAATATGATTCCCACGATGGACAAACTCCACTTTACGAATGTACCGTGCCGGTTTTTCTATAAAATGTACATACAAAGACCTTAAAATAGTTATCCGGATTTAAGGTCTCAACATAGTGAAAATATATTTTGTTGTGTCAGAGTCCCTCCGATGGCTATCACGCCCATGAGGAGACCGACACTTGTATATTTGTTGTGGTAGAGGATGCTTCGCAGCCCGACAATCACCATTCAAATACAGCCTTAAGGCTGAAAAGATAAAATTAGAAGTATCAACAAGCTTCAATTCCTATTTTAGAGTTGAGGGTTTGATAACCGACTTTCAAAACATCATTTTCAATTCAATCAAAAGAAAAGCTTTTGCAAATCAAATTAAACACTTTTACAAATCAAATCAAAGACTTTTGCAAATCAAGTCAAACCCTTCGTATATAGGTTCAACGAAGCAAAGAACTACTTTCAATCAAACATAGGCCCAATTTTCAAACAGTATTAACACACGCATTTCAGTTTTAAGGGAAATATTGAAAAGATGCATTACCGTGTTTACACGGGAGTTGTGGGGTGCCTAACACCTTTCCCACACTTAACCAAGCCCCTGAACTCAAAACATTATTTTCAACAATCATGTTTCGACAGTGTCCAGTAATTGTGCCTCTTTTTAAAAAAAGCTCAGTTGAGTTGTTACAACCATTTTTAAATCTATAAACTGGCGACTCTATAAAACGTTCAAATCGTCGACATAATACATGTTGGCATTTTTCTAAAAAAATCTTTCAAAACCTTTTTCATAAATAAAAAGAGTGAAGGTAGAGATAACTTAGGAAAATAGATGAAAAGTTCCAGGTTGTGACCCGACCCGCGGGATTTTTTAACCAACGTCGACACCCAGTTCCTCATATTCTTAGATTTACATCATATAAGCATCAACAATCATATTCATACATATATCAAATTAAGATATGACAGTTATAATGCATGATTGTAAGTGTGTGTATGATTAAACATTTTAATATGTTAATCTTTTTCTTTGATTTTCACACCCTTTATTTTGCCATGTTCACAGATTTTGAATGTTCACGGAGTAAGGATCAGCTCTATTACTTATTTACATCTGGTTGGTTCGTGGAGTTGATCAGTTTTTAAGAACCTTCAAGATACACCTGTAGTGTTGATCATACTCTACGTTTTATCAAAAACACAAAACATTGGCTTGTACGAATTTACATACATACCAAGCCATCAGCAAAGGTAGAGAAGCTTGAACTTCTTAGATTGTAATTTACTTATGGCATATATCATATATTTTTTTTAAATTTATTTTCAACCTAAAACATGGGTGGAGAGAAAGTTTGTTAGCAATAACTTTCCAACCTCAATGTACTTTCTCTCTTTCCCTTTTTAAGAAGAAAATGATCTTTTGATAGAATACTGTTATAGCATATAAGGAGATGCAATATGATGCACGTGTATATATATGAGGAAACAAACCTTGACACTGTCAGTTTCTTGACAATTATTTGTCCTGCTTATTTACACAATGATTTTAGGCATTGATGTGCATATCTTTGCATTTAGTACAGACAGCTTGTTGTTTCATAAGGCCTCAGATAAATCTAGCAAAGTCTTGGAGTTATGATCAGAGGAAAGTCTTGGCAACTTGAATTCTTTGACGCCCTAGAACCTCAAGGTTCAGATACATGGATTTAGCCAAATACATATTTGAAGAATTCTCCTATCGTCTCTAGATAAGCATCTCATTGCATGTATAGGCATTTCATTTTTTAGAAAAGTGAACGTCAGGCTTTTAACTCTTGATGCTTCTTGACTTCCCATCAATAAGCTGTAGACAGCTGATTGGCTATCTGCAGCGATTGGTCTTATTGTAATAGCATATAGGGACATGGACCAATCTGAACAACTTCAAGTATATATGCACATTTACCTTTACGTACAATTGTCAACGTGTGAGCTCATCTTCATTCAGAAATGACTTACTACTAAAACTAAGTTTAGAACTTTGTTTGTGCCTAGGACAAAACTCAAAGCGTTAGCCTTCGGATATAGCAAGAGAACATGCTCTGATACCAATTGTTAGTTCCTAGAGGGCACATAGTAGATCTAGAAAATGGGGTTTAATAGATCATTTTCATTTTAAAAGCTTTTTCCATTTCTTTTGTATTTCTAAGTAATTTACAGATGACAAACATAAGAATCAGTTTATGCAAAGCAGAATAAGTTAAACATCCCCTTCAAAGATATCTTGATAAATATAGTTCTAATGTTAGTTTAGGTGTAAGTGGTTATAGCAGTTATAATGCATTATGTAAATAACATAAAGTAAAAGACACAAGGGATTTGTAAGTGGCTCAGAGACTCAAGCTCCTATTCCACTCTTCTACTTCAACAATCAAGGATTCCACTAAGGGAAAGGTAACTCTTGAATCACTAAGATTCCTTCAAGGCCATCAGCCTTGGAACTCTAGTTCACTAAGAACTCTTCATGCTCAGTAGACATGGAACTGTAAACTAAGCCCAGCAGACTTAGAATCTCTTGTACCCTCCGGTACTCAGTAAGCCCAGTAGACTTAACTTTAATTTAGTCACGAAGACAAGGACCCCTCAGGCCCTCGTAGTTGGTTTGTTTGTTGTTGGTGCTGAGCTGCAAAGATGACGTTAAGCTTGTTCATCTTATAGCAGCTTTGTGTGATCTTCTGGCATTCTGCATCGAGACTGGATCACCACTGATGAACTACTAAGATGTACATGAAGCTCGACATTCTTGAGTACTTAGCAGTCTATCACATCTCCTTGGTGCAGCTGATCTTTGTTATTGATGCATGACTTCTTCTAATTTTAGCATAGCACGCTCTCACCATTGAGGATCTGCTAAGTCTTTTCACCTCAGGTAGACTTCTTCTGGTACTTAGCATCCTTTGAACACTGGTTGTCTTGTATGCAGATTCTGCTCTTCATCTACTTCTCTTCAGCTCAGGTTGTTCATGGTGAATCGTAGAGTGGCCCTAGATATCTGCTTTCTGGTATGCCACTCTTTCTCTTGTCTTCTTGGCCTTCTCGGATCTCAGCTCAGATGCCATTGTGGTTGGCATTCTCCTTCATGTTGAGTGAAGCCTTTAGCAGTTAAAGCCCTTCATCATAGTTTGATTCACTCCTACTATGGTAGTCTCACTGCCACTGAGACATGTTCTCTGTTAAGCTCTGTAGAACTCTCGTCGAGTCAACAACGCTTCACATTTGAAGCTTCAGCTGTTATATACTCCTCCATTAGCTTCCCGTTGGAATATAGCCTTTGGAAGCTATTTGAAATGCTTCAAGGATTCTGAATTATCTGGTGCAGACTACTGATTTGAGGTGACAACACATTTTTGACTTTCCTGACACTACAGTCTGCTGATTCACTTAACACCTCTGAGAAGTCATTTTCACAAGTCAGGTTGGTAGTCACCTTTATTTCTCCTTTATGTTTCTTCGATCCAGACCAAAGGAGTTGAGTTACTGCATCGATGCTCTGAATCAGCAACGTTCGATTGTTAATCTTCATATTGAGACATTGCTAAGGCTCAATAATTAGACGACCAAACTCTATGATTCTGATGTAGACTTCATGTGCTAGATTTTACTTTATCTGTGGATGTTGCAAGTTGACTAGCTTTGACAACACTATGATTCTAAGAGCGTTCTGTGATCTGACAAAGTAGAACCTGTGACACCCCCAAATCCGGGTACTTCATTTTCACAGGATTTGGTTTTCACTATCTAAATAAAACATAACTACTGCCCATAAATAAGAAATGTAAAATAAATTACAACCTTAATAAATAAATAAAATCATCCTTATAAAAAGGATTACAACTTCTCAAATCATTCCCAGGTTTCTAACTTTAATAAACATCAAATGTGGAAAATAAAACATCTTAAACAATTAAAGTCTTATTACACATTATATCATAAATATATACAAGTCTTCACTTGTTCATCTTGCTCTTGCCTTTACTAGTTGACGGTTCGTCAACTCTTTAACTTTAGCTACATTAGTTATATAATGCAAGAATGAGCAAACAAAAGCTCACTTGAAATAGAAAACAATAGTGATGACATAATATTGAATAGCTTCAACTGAATAGATATCATTTCATTCATTGATAGTCAAGAATAAGATTTAGAATTCATCTGAGGGTCATAAGACCTTAAACTATGTCCCAGGTTATAAATATTTCTATTTAAACCTTTAACAGTCGTTAGACTATATGGACTCTTTAACTCGTACTTAGGGGGATCAGCCCTTCTTACCATGTATTGTGCACAAACATCTTAATGCTTTCGCATGGTAATCCCCTATTAAATAGGGTTGTTCATCTCAGTTTTTAATAACAAGTTCGCACCAAAAAAAGTTTAGTTTGGATAAGCTTGAAGGGTAATTTAGAGTTCAACTATCATCAACAAAGGAGTAGTTGAATCAACTTATAATAATTAAGAATTCAATAATAAAAAAATATGAAATAGCTATGAGTCATAACAATAGACATCATATGCAACAGTCATGCTTTAGAAATAACTTAAAGCATTTGAAAGATACAATCAACCTTGCTTGAACAATTAAGTCAAGGTTACATTAATTCAATAATGACTTCAACAATATACTTGCTCAATATGGAATTTAGAGATTAATATAACTTGCATAATCATAACAAGAAGGGATAAAACAATTTGCTCAATAAATAAGGATTAGGAAACTCGTCTCAAGCACAAACTACAATTTACAATCACGTTCCACAATTATTCTACATATTATATTACGTTTACAATATCGATTAGTTTCATAACCACTATAGTTAACCGTTGAACTTCTCACTTAAGTTCAACTTAACAACTTGGTTCGTAAACTTAACTTGCTAATCAACCACAAAACGTGAATCTAAACTCACAACATGCATAACACACTTGTCTAATCTTTTAAACCATCATAATCATACCTTACGAGAACAATATTTAAATTCACACATAACTTGTTAATATGAGACTTCAAATTGTCTCATACATGTCAATAATATGTTATATTATTATTTTATATACTTAACATGTCATCAAATTCATTACATTCAATTAGTTCATAATGTTAGGACTTAAAACACACAACACAACTTTCCGAACAACAAAGAAACCCACTGGGGCGGATATTTCAAGGAAAAAAGTCCGCTGGGGTGGGTGTTTAGGCTGATGGAAAAATCAGCTCGTGAACTTTGCAGAGAAAAAGCCCAATTTGGCTTATTTCTTCGCACCAAACTCAGATTTTTGTACATATAATGCAGATAAAACTTTATAAAACCATAACTTTAAACTTCTAACATGTTTTTAATATACATAAACACCACAACACATAATCAAAACCCTAAATTTGATAATTTTGAAAAAAAACTATTGTTAAGCGTTCTTGAAGAAAATAAACACTTTGACTTTGTTTTTAAACCAAATCAAACAATTCAAAGCATGTTAATTTTGTTTCTTAACATATTATCATAATATAAACTTAATTCTCATAATCATAGCATAATCAAACACAAAATTTGATATTTAAGAACCCATCTTTTCAAAATAGTTCACTATAAATTGCTAGGAACATTATTTCTTCATGTTCATCATATTTACATGAATTGAACCACCTAAACTATCATATAACACATATATAATAATTTATATATATAATCTAACACATATTGATCATCAATTTATAGTTTATTACGAAAACCAATTTACAGAGAAGTAAAAACAATGAAGAACTTGAAAGAACAAAACTTAAACTAAATTATACATTCGCTTCTAGAGAAAGAAGATGAGTATGGTGATGATGATGTTTTGGATTCTTGCTTTTGATTTCTCAAAGCTTCTTCCTCTTTCTTTCTTCTTCTCTCTTTTCTCTCTAACCCTCTATTCTTCTATTCTAACTGATATTTCTAACGTAGTATAGGATATAACAAATAACTGATAATATACATATAATTACATATAATATATAACTGACAAATATTAAAACCTTATTAATATTATATCAGTTACAAGTTTATTTGAAAAACAAAAGCCTTAAGGCTTGTTTGGCAAAACTCTTAAATCTAAAGACAGATTTTTAGGACTAAGGCCTTGTTTGGTAAAACAAAATTAAAACATATTTAAGGGCCTTGTTTGGTAAAACTAATTTAAAACTCTTTTAATTTATTTTAATAACTCATTTAACACATAATTTTTAAATGTCACACTTTATCTAATTAAATCTTACTATCTCAATTTAATTAAATTAAGCTAACATCAATTAACTAAATTAAATTGCCACATAATACTAAATTGCTACACAATTGTAATTCACTTATTAATCATAATTCATTAAAGAAATTAGTAAATCTTTATTAACAAATGCCACATAATATTCATCTAATTTATTTATTCTCAATTAAATTAGAACTACACCACACAATTACTTACACATCAATTTAATTAATCATATTGCACTTAATTAAACTACTCTATAACATAATCACATAAATTATTTATTCAACTCAATAAATAAATTAATTAAAATATTTATTTAATTCAATAAATATTTAAAATTAAAATACAAAATTCTCGTTTGTTACATAACCTCTTACTCTTCACTCTTGCAGTGCTTCTACGATTCTGCTTGCCTTGACTTGCATCAGGAACTGATAACTTGATTGACTGCTTTGGCACTTCTGGTTTGCAAGACATTTCTGATTAGTCATGCTCAGCTCTCTCAACTTTTTGCTCTGTGATCTCCCGTTCACTCTTCATGGTGAGGCAGAGCATAGACAAACTTTTTCGTCTATTCTCTATAAGTTGGCCAATATCTCTGTAGATGCTTTATCAGACTCTGCTGCTTGTTGACAAACACCACGATTGTAACGATTGAGATTTTATATATAAAATTTTAATATTTATTGAGATGAATAAATAAATTATGTGAATTTGTGGAGTGATTTTATTAAGAGTTGTATATTAATTAAGTGAATATTTAATTTAATTAATATGTATTGATTTTATAGTATAGTTCTAATTTAATTGAGATAATTAAATTAGATGAGTTATGTGATGAGTGTTACATGAATTATAATTAGCGAGTAATTATAATTGTTATGTGAATTTTTTTTATGTGATTAATTGATGTTAGATTTTAATAAATTAAATAAGAATATTAAAGATTTAATTAATTAAAGTATAACATTTAAAGTATGTCTTAAAAGGATTTATAAAAATAAAGAAAAGAATTTTAAAAGGTTTTACCAAACATGGCCTCTACTTTTGTTTTAATCATATTTTACCAAACAAGGCCTTAAGCTCAAAAAGTTAGTTTTTTTAAAAAAACAATTTTTGCCAAACAAGCCTTATGGCTTTTCAAATTCAAATAAGTGTAACCTATGTAATTATTGTAGGAGTTATTATATGCAATTATAATTTATAAGTTACATATATATATATATATATATATATATATATATATATATATATTTATATTCTATATCTATTATATCTATATTACATTATCAGTTAAGTAATATAGATATACGTTAAGTTAGAATTGGTCAGTGTTAGAACAAAACAGAGAAAAGTTAGAGAGAATACAGAGTAGTCTAGAGAGAAAAGAAGAGAAAGGAAGAAGAAGAGGAAGAAAAGATTTGAGGTTATCATGATCATCCTCTCCTTTCACTCCACTAAGCATAAGGGTATAACTCTCATCTTTAGTTGTTAGAATTTTTGTTTATATGTTCTTTATAAAGTATAAAGTTCTCTATTAATTGAGTTGTGGTGAAAATTATGTAAACATAAATTAATATGTATCAATTGTGTTCTAGCATGCTCATATATGAATTTCATGCCTAATTAATAGTTTAATTCATGCTTATATGATAAACATGAAAAAAATCGTGTTCATCAAAATTTACAGTGCATTGGTTTTGATAAATGGCTATTTTAAAATCAAAATTTGAGTTTAATTGTTAATTGTTGTGTAATGTAATCGTAGATTATGTTAGCATGATTAGAAACTAATTGGTTATGCTTGGAAATTGTGTGAATTGGTTTACAAAGAAAAGTACAATGTTCAATTTTATGAAGAACACTTAACAATGACTTTTCTTCAAAAATCATGAAATTGTTTGATTTGATTGTGTGTTGTAATGTTTATATATGTTAAAATCATGTTAGAAGCTTTAAGTTTATGTTTTTTATAAAATTGATATGACTTGTATTGACTGGAATTAGAATTTGGTGTGGAGAAATAAGCCAAATTGACTTTTTCTCTGCACAGTTCGTGAGCATGTCTTCCGACCCTGCAAGGGGCCCTCCCCGACGGGCCTATCAAGAGTAAAAACCCCGCCCCGGCGGGGGGGGGGGGGTGTGTGTGTGTGTGCAGAATGTCAAGATGAGTTATTTCTTTTATGTATTTTGTTGTATCATAAAAGGCTAATTGAAGGTGATAATTTGATGACATGAAAATGAATATTAATATATTATATTAATAAAATATATAGTGTGGTTATAATTTTGAATAATTATAATTAGAGTAAAGGTTTAATTTAAATTATAATTTTGTTAAATTATAATGAATATTGTAGACACTCGAAATTTGCCTTACCCCAATACTAACCCGGTAGGAGGGCAAAACCGTCAATCAATCCAAATTCGACGACCAACGTCGGTCCTTCAACCTAAATCTGATTTCCAATAGCGGCAATCAAGTTTCGACAGTCAATCAGACCATCAATCAAGCTTCAACAGTCAATCGGACCATCAATCAAGTTCCGACAGTCAATCGGGCCATCAATCAAGTTCTGACAGTCAATCGAACCATCAATCAAGTTTTGGCAGTCAATCAAACCATCAATCAAGTTTTGATAGTCAATTGGACCATCAATCAAGTTTCGACAGTCAATCGGACCATCAATCAAGCTCCGACAGACAATCGGACCATCAACCAAGTTTTGACAGTCAATCGGACCATCAATCAATTTAAGACAGTCAATCGGACCATCAATCAAGTTCTGACAGTCAATCGGACCATCAATTAATTTTTGACAGTCAATCGAACCATCAGTCAAGTGTCGACAGTCAATCGGACCATTAATCAAGTTCCGACAGTCAATCGGACCATCAATCAAGCTCCGACAGTCAAGCAGACCATCAATCAAGTTCTGACAGTCAATCGGACCATCAATCAAGTTTTGACAGTCAACCCGACCATCAATCAAGCTCCCACAGTCAATCGGACCATCAATCAAGTTTCGACAGTCAATCGGATCATCAAACTCAACCCCGGTCTCAACCCGGGAGGTCAAAATCAACCCCGGTCTCAACCCGGGAAGTTAATTCAACCCTGGCAGCGACCCGAGAGGTATCAATCAACCCCGGTCTCAACCCGGGAGGTACCAATCAACCCCGACCTCAATATCGGGCCGTAAAGTCAACCTTGGTCTCAATCCAAGAAGTCAAGGAAACCCCGACATCAACCGAGGACATGTCAAGCCATCTCTTGTCTCAATCCGGGAAATACAGTTCATCCTCGGCAGCAACCCGGGAAGTCAAAATCAACCCCGGTCTCAACCCGAGAAGTGCAGGTCATCCCCGATCTCAACCCGGGATGTTAGGTCAACTTCAGACATCAACCTGAAGCATCACAACAACTCCAGAGAAAAACCTGAAATGACCACGTCAGCCTCAAAGACTACCCTATGGTCAGAAGACTCGACTGGGATCCAAGTCTTGGAATCAGCTCCCAGAAGTTAACCAGCGACCATGTCGACACTACAGGCAGCCTCGGGAGGGGTACAACGGTTATTTCATTAACTCTCAACCGACTTGGTCAATCTAAAGCCAAATCGATGCCGGCAAAGTCAAAATGAACCCTAACGACGATCCCGAGTGGCAAATACGCAAGACAGCTCAACGGATAAACTGCGGGGAATCAAAGACCTGGTTATGAACTCGTCTTCCTGGACCCAAAAAATGTTTTTCCCATGTCATTGCGACACTCTCGGTGAGAGCTTTTCAAAAAGGTATCGCACGCCTCAAACGAATGCTCCGATCAAAAGTTAGAAAGTCTCCAACTAGACATCGCATTGCTCGGAGTGCACGTACTTTGAGACGACCAAGCCAGGAATATGGGCCCCACCTTTGGGAGCCGTAGCTCTACCTTCGGCTGCCGCAGGTAGAGTGGAGGCTCCCTGGCCTATAAATAAACTTGCCCCCCGTTCATTTCAAGAGAATTCAAAAACGCAGCGAAGCCCTGCCAGTTTGATTTTCCAATTTTTCCACCTCTTCCAAACCCAGATATTTTCACTCCAACACGTAGATATACCCATATACTACCACATATTAAAAAACCATTGGTAGATTTGGGCGTTTAAAGCCTACGATTCGGCAAAAAGCCCGCATTGCGGTCCATTATAAGTATTTTTAAGATCAGAAAGTCAATACTACTACTTTGCATTGCTTTACACTTGCACACGAAGTTTCATCGTATAAATATGCCCGAAAAATAGTTCTATGTCCGTTTTTGTCAAAAGTTGATATATTTTTGTACATAAACTCCGTTTTCAACATTTCTACAATTCAGATTGACGATTCGTCAGCTCCAGCAGCTTCGATGCACTAGCAAGCTTATTCTAGCAACTTCTCCAGACTGGGTTATCTTCCTAGTCCGGGTTTGTCCCTCTTTTGTATATATATAACTACAAATGTACTAACATTTAAATTCTGTAAAGCCCGAATGTCAAATCTGAGGTAGTTTACCGCTTTTATATATATTTACGCATATATAAGTGACATTCACCATCACTGGTATTCATATCAGTCCTGGTTGACTATATTTCTGTCCATATATATATATATATATATATATTTCAATCAGCCTGGACTATTTCGTGGCCATTTTGCTACTTTTGCACACTTCCCTATACTGGGTGCTCTCCCTAGTCACTGGGTGACTACTTTTTTGTCAATTTTAATTACAGTACGGGCACCGGCGTGAAAACCCATCGCCCTTTTTACTTCTTTCATATATATATATATATATATATATATATATTTCTGTAACAGCCTGGATCATTTCATGGCTATTTACAGTTTTTATAAATATATATATATATATATATATATATTTCAGTTCTAGTCCGGGTTTGCGAGTGAAAACCCATCGCCCTTTTACAGCATATATATATATATATATATATATATATATATATATAACTATATATCTTGCTTTATCCAATTTATTCAACTGCTGCATTTAACATTCATTTGTATATGAATTTGTATTAATTTTTCTGCAGGCGAACTAGATTTATCCAAATCTCGCCAATTCTAGCTTTCAATGGTTCAAACAGGTCCCGATAGAACCTGGAAGCTATAATGGCTGAGATTTCTTTAAATCTAGTTATTTTTATAGTTTCAGCTTCAAAAGCAACCTCGCGTCCCTTAAATCGCTATCTAGTGGGAACGAGACGCTTCGGCCGTGCGGACCGAGATTTACTGAATGAATCCCTAGTTTTGGCTAATTTTGGATATTCATCTGTTTCTGTACAAATTCGAACTGTGCAGGTTTTATAGCTACTCATATGTGAGCCTAGGAATCGTGGGATTCATGATCAAACTGATCAGAATCTGATTCCCATGATGGACAAACTCCGATTTACAGATGTATCCAGCCAGTTTTTTTGTAAAATGTACCTACACAGACCTTAAAACGTTTATCCGAATTTAAGGTCTCAACATAGTGAAAATATGGATTGTCGTGTCAGCGTCCCTCCGATGGTTTTCATGCCCATGAGGAGACCGGCACTTGTAATACTTCTGTGGTCGAGGATGCTTCGCAGCCCGACAAATCACCATTCACATGCAGCCTTAAGGCTATAAAGATAAAATTGAAAGTGGCGATGTGTTTCAATTCCTATGTCAGCGTAGGGGTTTGATAAACAGCTTTCAAAACATCAATGTCAATTCAATTTCAAATCTTTTTGCAAATTAAATTAAATGATGCTTTTTGCAAATCAAATCAAAGATTGATTTTTAAATCAAATCAAACCCTTCGTATATAGGCTCAATGAAGCCTGTCAAAACTGTCAATCAATCAAAAGGCCCAATTTTCAAACAACATTCACTCACGCATTCTAGTTTTAAGGGAAATATTGAAAAGATTATGGAACCGTGTTTACACGAGAGTCGTGGGGTGCCTAACACCTTCCCCACACTTAACCAAGCCCCTGAACTCAAAAATCTGATTTCAAAGATCATGTTTCGACAATGTCCAACAATTGGGCCTAGTTTCAAATCAAATTCAGTTGAGTTGGTGCAACCATTTTCAAAACTACCAACTGGCGACTCTGTTTAAATCAAATCGTCGACATATACACATGTTGGACTCTTTCCTAAAAATAACCCTTCAAAACCTTTTTTTGCAATAAAAAGAATAAGGGTAGAGATCACTTAGGAAGATCGATTTGAGAAACTCGGGTTATAAACTGACCTGCGGTATTTCTTAAATTTTCCAACGTCGACAAATATTATTTGATTTATTTTAATCAAGTAAATGTTAATTTAAATTATAATTTATGTAATTATAATTTAATAAATGCATGATTAATTATAAGTTATAATTTGTGTATTATAAGTTGTGTAATTATAATTTAGTAAATGCATGATGTAGTTTAATTAATTATAAATTATAAATTATTTATAATTTAATTAATATAAGATGTGATTATAATTTGAGTAATTATAATTAGATTAAATATTTAAAATATAATTCATTTAATTATAATTTAATTAATATGAAACACATAATTATTATGTGAGCATGCCTATGTGGTGTAATTAATTATGTGACAGTTAATTATTAACTTATTAATTAAACTAGAAAGAGTTAACCTATATGGATTAATCAATTATGTAAATTAGTTATGTGTTAACTAATTTAGATTATTGTGATTAAATATATGTGTGTAGGAAGTGTTAAAGAACGTGATTTTAATAGTAACTTGCGCTTGAGGCAAGTTTTCTATCTTTAAACTCGTCAATTATATACAAGTTCTTTAATTCGTATATTGTGCAAGTTTTCTAAACTTAAACTTGTTATTGTTATAAAAGTGTTTTAAATTCAAATATTTATTGTGTTCGAGATTGTCCTTTTATTTCTGCACTGGACAAGTATGTATTTAAAATTTATGATTTACTTAAAGTGACTTTGACTTATTGTTCAAGCAAGGTCTATCTTATCTTTCGTATGCTTTAAGTTACATTCTAAAGCATAAGTATTTCATAATTGTTATTATTAAATTATTCTTGATTATTGTAAGTCGACTCAACTATTGCTTAGTTGATGAACGTTGAATCCTAAATTACCCTTTAAGCTTATCCAAACCAAACTTTCTTTGGTGCGGACTTGTACTCAAATACTGAGAAGAACAACCCTATTTATTAGGGGAGGTTACTATGCAAAAGCGTTAAGATGGTTGTGCACAATACATGGTACGAAGGGCTGATCCTCCTAAGTACGAGTTAAGGTCCATAGTCTAAATGACTGTTAAAGGTTTTAAATAAAAATATTTATAACCTAGGACAAAAGGTCAAGGTCTGATGACCCTCAGATGATTTTAATATTCAAAATTCTAGTTATTAATGAAAGAATTATTATTCAATTCTTTATGGTTGATGAAAGTAAAGTTATTCAAATCTATTGAAACTATTCAATTATATCCTTATTATTGTTATATTCCAGTGAGCGTTTGTTTGCTCACTCTTGCATATTTAATAATCCGTTGCAGTTAAAGCCGAGAACGTTGACGTACCGTCAACGAGTAAAGGGAAAGGCAAGATGAACAAGTGAAGACTTGTTATCTTTTAATTTTCATTGTAATAAGACTTTATGTTATGTTTTTATTTAAGAATTATTATTTCTGTTAAGGTTAGATAAACTCAGGGATGATTTTGAATAAGGTTGTTGTGACGCCCCTAAATTCGGGTACCTTCAAACCCAGGACATAGTGCTACACGGTGCTACAATCTACTCATACATTCAATTGAGAACATCAATATCAATGCATGAGTTTACTAATTATTACATTCTGTTAAATTCCTTCCCAATTGTTCACAACCAATACATTGTTCTGTGTTATAATATCAGTAAATACAATACTAATACTATACTATTACAAAGGTCACTACTTGTCCAGCTTGGACTTGCCTTTGTCTTTATCGGATCCTTCGGTCCGTTCGTTCTTAGCTGAAATCATTTAGTTTAAACAAGAATGAGCATAAACAGCTCAGCAAGTTAAACAGTATATCTTGAAACCACAAAATCAAGAATCATATTCCTTGGTCTTCAATAATTGTACAATAGTTATGAAGTACTTAAGAATAATCAAAATATCATTTTGATTCCTTTAAAACCATTCCCAAGGACTTTATAGCCTCTTTGGAATCCATCTTGGTCAACGACCATGAACCATATTTTAGTTCTCATTCATGAAAGGAACAACCCGGCACGAAGATCGTAAGTTCGATATAGCTTACGAGCACATCCAGGTGATCAGCCTGTAGTACTCTATGTTGATCAACACTCATACATTAAATGTGTTTACGTTTAATTGGTGGCAACCTCACGTGCCTGTCGAATTAACGACGTTTAAAACCTTTGTTTTATTCATACTCAGGTTTACCTGAGAATTCGTACCAAGCAATTGGCATAGGATCACAACATTATATATATTTTGGAAAGATTTGTGGAAAAACCCACCGAAATATGCTAAATCTCAGTCTAGTCGAATCAAATGGCATCGACTGTTCAATAAAAGTTTATGCATAAGCAATTATGCACAATGACCTCTTGTCCAACCATAATGTATAGACAAGAGTTTAGAAAACTTGCATTCATAGTAAAGTATGAACGAAGTTAGAAAACTTTCCTTTGCGTCTTCTAAACCTTTACACGTAGTCTATTCAGTCTTTACAACGTCTAAAAAGCATAACACAAAGCATACCTATGAGAATTCATCATCGATATACCGAGTATAGCCTAACTTCTCCTTCTTGTTTAACTTAATCAAAATGTTAAATTAATAACATTCATTTAAGTTATTTAATGTTCCTTATGGTTTATTAACATCCTATGTTATAAACCAACTCTTCTTAATCATCACTACGCATGATGATTAAACGAGTATTTAACTTGTTCCTTAACTTAGTTTTGGTTAACGTCCAAAACTGAAATTTAATTACGTTTATTTAACATTTAATCTTCATCACCATTGGTTAAACATGTTGTTTAAAGAGTGTTTATTCATCACTTACTAGCCCATTAATGATATACAAAAGGTTAAGTAATTACTAACACTGTCAGAATTTTCTGACATGTTGGCGTTGCGGCGCCGGATTTTGCCCTTGGAGTGGCGCTGCAGCGCTACTCTCCAGAGCTTTCTCTAGGGCGTGGCGCTGCGGCGCCGGCTTAAGCCTATTGGCTGGCGCTGCGTCGCTATCTCTGCAACTTAATTTTTTTTTCTAAGTCTTTGAAAATTCTGAAATTTCGTAGTCTGTAACTTGATCAGTATAACTTAGAATTGGTTCGTTCCAAAGCTAAAAGTTCATAAACAACATGCTCTACCATCCTATCAAGTCAGAATTCGTTTCCGAATCTGTCGATGAGAAATTCGTCGATTAATCCATTTTTACATTTTCGTTAAATGTTCGTGAACGTTTGACGCTCAAATCTTCGTTTTATGTCGGAATCAATCCGTTCTTTTCCTCGCAAGTCTTATTTAACTAAATTCACGTGTCGCAGTCGAAAACCATCAGTTTCCGATGCTCACGGCGACTTTTGACTTTTAATCCGAGAAATTTATATTTTCGACGATTATCATCTAATCGCGAAACTTTCGCCGAATCTTCGTTCTTCATTATTATTACTCCAAACCACTTGGAATCAATCCCATGGTTGATTATTTCTAATTCTAATCATTCAAAACATTTAAGTTTTTCATGGTTTCACATGTTCATTAGTCCATTTCCTATGAATTCATTAAGTCCATTATTAGTACCTAATCAATTCTTAGTCTTCCATCATGCATGGCTTGTTAAGGTTCTTAGTTCACTATTAACCCTTCCTTATAACTTCTTAGAGTTCAAGCTTTCTCTAACACTTCTCTATCAACACTACTATTGAAAGAAAAAAAAGTTTTACATATTGTTCCTTATAGGAATACCTTTAAGGTTCTTGGTAGAGTGAGTAGGAATACTCAAAGCTTTTTTAATCCCCTTGGTTGATGAAATGTCTTCACAAACACAAGCTAGCTTCTCTTCTTATCTCTCTCTAGATGTTAGGATTTTTCAAACAACCAAAATATGAAGTCAAGGCTCTCTATTTATAGAGTTGGCAAGGCTTAGGGTAGGATGGTAATTTTGGCCCAACCTCCTCTACTATTACCACCTCCTCTCCTTTCTTTTGCACCAAGTTAAGGCCCACGTGCTAGCACATGGTTAACTATGTCTCCCCTTGTGCTCTCCCACATGCTCCCATGTGGCCTTGTTCCCCCATGTCCAACATGGGTTGTGGGTTGAACCATGGGTTAAAACCACCCGTTTACCCAATGGATCGACCCACGGGTCAAACTTATTAACTTTTAATTCTAATTTAATTCGTTTTAATGTATTTACTCCGTATAAAATTTGTATTGTACGTTGTATAATTCTTGTATTCTCTCCGTATTATTCTTGTATAATACCTCGTATTATACACGTATTCTTTTCGTACAGTAATCATTTATTATTATACGTAAATAATTATTTCATTAGATCACTTTCCTTAATGGTTATGATTTTAAGTCCCTACACGAAAACTTCGTGAGTCATAAATGAAATATTATTACATATTCCATCTCGTATCGAAATCCTATCATTACGCGTTTCTCGGAATTTCAAAATAAATTCCCGAGCAGAAATGGATGAATAGTGATTCCCGTACTTTTCCTCCCAAGAAAACTTTTCTCGGCTAACTTAACTTTTCACGGTATATTACCGTCAAATCTTTTGACAGAACGTCATTCTGATATTCCGAATTCTCAGAATTGCATAAGGTCAAACCCTAACCCTTAGGGTTGAATAGTGTCTATTTCGTCTTTTTCCAAAATATTTTTATTCTTGAAAACCTTTTATTTTCGTCTTATAAATTCATATCATTTATTCCAAGCACGTAGCCAGAATCCCACTCATTTCTACATTCTCTAGGTCATAACATGACCTACAATTAACTTACTCAGTTTAATAAGCAAATAATCCAAATTTTATTCAATAAATCAAATAAAAATTTATTTACATAACCGCTCGATTTTCTCAGGCGTTACATTCTCCCCTTCTTATAAGAATTCTGTCCCCAGAATTACAATACAAGTTAATCAAACAAATGAGGATAAGCCTTCCTCATCTTGTCCTCGAGTTCCCACGTTGCTTCTTCAGCATTGAGGTTCCTCCATATCACCTTCACCGAAGGTATAGTTTTGTTTCTTAACACTTGTTCCTTCCTATCAACAATTTGCATAGGAAACTCCTCATAGGTTAAGTCTTTCTTGACTTGAATTGGTTCATACTTGATTACGTGCTTGTAATCTGGCTTATAGGGACGCAATAACGAAACGTGAAACACGTTATGGATATAACCCAACTCTGGAGGAAATGCTATCTCATATGCTACCTCTCCTACCCTTCGCAAAATTTCAAACGATCCTATAAACCTAGGGCTTAACTTCCCCTTTTTCTCAAAATGCATCTTCCCCTTCCAAGGTGACACCTTCAGGAATGCATACGAACCGACTTCAAACTCCCTCTTCTTTCGATGTGGATCGACATACTTTTTCTGTCTGTCCTGAGCTACTACTAGCCGCGTTCATATTAACTTAACTACTTCCGCCGTTTGTTGTACCATCTCAGGTCCTAACATTCGACGCTCTTCCACTTCATCCCAATAAAGTGGCGTTCGACACTTCCGTCTATATAACGCTTATAAGGCGGTATGCCTATACTAGCATGATAACTGTTGTTGTAGGCGAACTCTACTAATGGTAGATAATCGTCCCAACTCCCCTTGAAATCCATAACGCAAGATCTTAGCATGTCTTCTAGTGTCTGAATTGTTCTTTCGCTTTGTCCATCTGTCTGTGGATGGTATATCGTACTCAACCTTAATTGTGTTCGCATCTGCTCTTGTAAACTCTTCCAAAAAATTCAAAGTGAATCGCATGTCGTGATCTAACACGATCGAAACTGGCACTCCATGTCTCGAGACAATCTCTTTAATATAAATCTTAGCTAACTGGTCTAAATTGTATCTGACTCTTATCCACAAGAAATGAGCCGACTTCGTCAAACGATCCACTATTACCCAAATAGCATCGTATCCTTTTTGCGTCGTTGGAAGTCCCACCACAAAGTCCATCGTGATATGCTCCCATTTCCACTCCGGAATCTCCAATGATTGTAACAAACCACTAGGTCGTTGATGTTCGGCCTTAACTTTTTGACAAGTTAAGCACCTACTGACATACTTTGCTATCTCCCACTTCATATTTGACCACCAGAATTGGTTCGAAGGTCTTGATACATCTTGGTACTACCAGGATGAATCGAGTACCTCGAGTGATGAGCTTCATCCATTATCTCCTCTTTTAACTCTGGCTCACACGGAACCCAAATTCTTCCTTTAAATCTCAATAACCCTTCGTTATCAAGACTGTACCCTATTTCGGTACCGTCTAAAATCTTCTTCCTTATCCGCTCGCATTCATCAGCTCTGAGTTGCACTTCCTTCACTTTTTCCACTATTGTGGGTTGAAGTTTAGTTGCAAACAGTTTCTCCCCTTCTTTGATTGGACATCGTACTTCTAATTCCATTCTTGCCATCTATATAACCAACTCATCTTGAGATGTTAACATCGATAGCTTCTCCTTACCATTCCTACTTAAGGCGTCGGCCACCACATTCGCCTTCCCTGGGTGATACAGGATTTCACAATCGTAATCCTTTATCAACTCCAACCATCTCTGTTGTCTCATATTCAACTCCTTCTGAGTGAAGATATACTTCAGACTTTTATAGTCTGTGTAGATCTCACACTTCTCCCCATATAGGTAATGCCTCCAAATCTTTAAGGTGAAAACCACTACGGCAAGTTCAAGGTCATGAGTAGGATAATTCCCCTCATACTCCTTCAACTGCCTAGATGCATACGCAATGAATTTGCTATGCTGCATGAGCACGTAACCCAATCCTTTATGCAAAGCATCGCTATACACTACGAAATTCCCCATCTCATCCGGTAACGATAATACAGGGGTTTGACTCAACCTCTTCTTCAGCTCTTGAAAGCTGTCTTCACACTTTTCTGTCCATACGTATTTCACCGTCTTCCTTGTTAAGTTGGTTAATGGAGTAGCTATCTTTGAGAAGTCCTGAATAAACCTCCGATAGTAATCTGCTAATCCTAGGAAACTCTACACCTCAGTCAGCATTTTTGGTTATTCCTAGTTCATCACTAATTCCACCTTCACTGGATCCACTGAAACTCCTTCCTTGTCAATGACGTGCCCCAAAACCTGCACCCTCTCTAACCAAAATTCACATTTTGTGAATTTCGCATACAACCTCTCTTTTCTTAGTGCCTCCAACACTAATCTCAAATGTTCAGCTTGATCCTCCTTCGTCTTGGAATAGACTAGGATATCATCAATGAACACCACGACGAACTTGTCCAAATATTGTTTGAACACTTGGTTCATCATGTCCATGAATGCGGCTAGCGCATTCGTCAACCCAAAAGACATCACTAAGAACTCGTAATGGCCGTAACGAGTCCTAAATGCTGTCTTAGGTACATCCTTTGCCCTCACCTTCAACTGGTGATACCCCGTACGTAAATCTATCTTCGAAAAATACTTTGCCCCTCTCAACTGATTAAAGAGATCATCGATCCTAGGCAATGGGTACTTATTCTTTATCGTTAGTTTGTTCAACTCTCGGTAGTCGATACATAGCTTCAACGATCCATCCATCTTCTTTACAAACAATACCGGCGCTCCCTATGGAGAAACACTCAGTTGAATATACTTCTTGTCCAACAGTTCTTGCAACTGAATCATCAACTCCGTCAACTCCACTGGCGCCATACGATATGGTGCCTTCGAAACTGGTGCCGTCCCTAGCGCAAGATCTATAACAATTTTGGTCTCCCTATCAGGTGGAAGACCTGGCAACTCGAAAATACATCCGCGTACTCGTTGACTATAGGTATCTGTTCCAACATTGCTCCCAACCGTTGGGTATCAACAACATGGCACAAGTAACCTTCGCATCCCTTCTTCAACAATTTTCTAGCTTGTGTCATGGTTAGATAACAAGAGCGTCCCAGTGATTTACTACCGTAGAACACTACCTTAGGTTTCTTAGAAATTCAAAGGTTCACATTCTTATTTTGGCAATCTATCATCGCCCCATGGTTAATTAACCAGTCCATCCCTAGAATTACATCGAATTCTCCCAACTTTATCGGTATAAGATCTACCGACAATTTGTTACCTCTAATATCCACACAACAACTCCTATGAACCTAGTCTATAGGAATTACTTTGTCGTTAACTACCTTAATGTTTAAAGGTATTACAAGTTTTTCGGGGAGTAATCCTAATCATTTAGCAAACTCACAAGCTATGAACGAACACGTTACACCTGAATCAAACAGTACATATGCATTAATGTCATTGCCCGAATGATACCTGCTATGACATCGCTTGATGCTATCGCATCTTGGACTGTCATATTAAAAGTACGAGTAGTCGGTCTACCCTGTGGTACTGCACCACCAATCGCTAACTTATTACTGCTAGCTCCCTTCACACCATCCGAACCCTTCTTCGGACAATTACGCGTCATGTGGTCCATAGATCCATATACAAAACAACCGCGACTCTTCTTGGGACTGGGACAGTTAGGCGAAATATGCCCCTCCTGTTCACAGTTATAACAGACCGTCTTACCCTTGAGGCAGACTCCCAGATGAGTCTTACCACAATTCTTACACGCTTCCATCTTCCTCTTGAAAAACTCCTGTTTTACTCCGGTATTCCGGTAGCTAAAATCTTTCCTCTTCTGGCCACTTCCACTGGCTCCCTCGATCTTGACTGATACCTCAGTCTTGGTTTTATTCTTCTTCTCTTTGTGGTATAAGGTCAACGCTTCACTACCACCCTCGGCGATAATTACCTTTTCTAACACCGCTCCAAAGGTAACACTTTAGAAAACCGATATCCGATTGTAGAGCCAGAGGGTTTCAATCCCTGCTCAAACAGTCGTGCCTTCTGCAACTCTGTGTCCACTTAGTGTGGAGCAAACCTTGCCAGATCATTGAACCTGGCTGCATATTGGGGTACCGTTATGTCCCCCTGCTTCAGTTCTAGGAATTGAATCTCCATTCTCCCCTGTATGCTCGTGGGGAAGTAGTTTTCAAAGAACAACTCCTTGAACCGCTCCCACGTAACCACTTCTATTCCGGCCCTACCCTGGTTGGCTTCCCACCAGTAGTTGGCCTTCCCCTTCATCATGTAAGTCGCAAAAGAAGTCTTCTGCGCCTCACCGACATTTGCTATGACAAATGCCTTCTCTATTTCTTTCACCTAAACTTGGGAAACTATTGGATCCGTAGTTCCATAAAACTCAGGCGGACCTATTATCTTGAACTCCTAAAAGGTAGTCCCCCGACCTACCCCAGGATTAGTGTGTACGGTACCTCTCGTTCAATTGAGAGTCGTAGCTAGAAGATTCACAAATTCCTGCATCAGGTTATTATTCCCTTGCTCCTCCTCATTACGAGGTTCTTCTTCATGATTTTTGGCACGTCTTCTTGGTGGCATTTTCTGTTAATACGAAAATATTTCATTATTCTTTATTCCTTCATTCAGTTATTATTAACAATCAAATAATAACTCAATCACATTTCCAAGTATTTTAAATAAAACCTTTATATTAAAATACTTCCTTGTAGTATAACACTACACTTTACATTACATGGCTTCAGCCATTTACATTACTATCCCGCAATTACTTTCCAAGAGTTGGGACTTACAAAAGACTACCCTTATCTATACAAAAGAGGGTTTTACATCATCACTAGTTATACACACATTTACATAGCTATTTACATTGCTATCTTTTCTATACATACTACAAAACTACATCTGCAACACAACATTCATGTAATCCGCATCGGCCATACTGGCCACAATGTTCTGGCTAATAGTATGCTGAGTCTGTCCTTCCTCCACAGGGTACTTAGCCATCTGCTGCTGGTAATCCTCGTGTGAGCACCTATGAATATAGCACATTCTACCTATCTTCTGCTTCATGTTCAGAAGTTCAACCTTCAATTCCTGGACTTCTAGCTTCAAGTCCCGGACTTTATCCTTAGCTAGCACTTTCTCATCATGCTCGGCCTCCCAAAAGATCTCCATATTCTCTCTATATTCTACCACATCATCCACCACTTTCTTGAGGTCACGGACCTCCTTACTTAGTTGGACATTTCTGTCCAGTATTTCCATGAACAGTAGTTTCATGGACTCTCCTGGTGTAGAATCCTCCACATCTACCTCCGTAGGCAATACCGTATTAATCGGCATTGTCTCCTCCTCCTCAGTAGGCAGTACCATATTAATCGGCACCGACTCAACCTCCTCCTCCGAGATACCCTCAAACAATGACGCGTAGTCAAAGTTATCAGAGTACTCGGACAGGTCCTCTTCCTTTATATCAGTCCCCTCTAGAATCACTAATGGTACCTCCGCCACCAGCATTGGTACAACTTCTACCAAGTTGACTGAATCCTCGCTAACCTCATGTATTTCATTATACATGTTCAATATTCTTGTTATCTACATAAAACATAAATAACTGGATTAGTATACAATCAAATATGAACAGTTTATATCATATTTAATATGTTTAAGGTTACTTTCTTCTTTCAAAACTTTACCCGAGTTTGTTGACTTCTAACTTCTACTTCACTTCTCCAGGTTATAGCCTAAGGTTTTTACCCCTTAAGTTTTATAACCTACAGCTTTGATACCAACCTGTGACTCCCCCAAATCCGGGGACCTTCAGACCCAGGATATGGTGCTACACGGTGCTACAATCTACTCATAAATTCAATTAAGGACATCAATATCAATGCATGAATTTACTAATTATTACATTCTATTAAATTCCTTCCCAAGTGTTCGTAACCGATACATTGTTCTGTGTCATAATATTAGTAAATACAATACTAATACCATACTATTACAAAGGTCACTACATGTCCAGCTTGGACTTGCCTTTGTCTTTATCGGATCCTTCAGTTCGTTCGTTCTTAGCTGAAATCATTTAGTTTAAACAAGAATGAGCATAAACAGCTCAGCAAGTTAAACAGTATCTTGAAACCACAAAATCAAGAATCATATTCCTTGGTTTTCAATAACTGTACAATAGTTATGAAGTACTTAAGAATAATCAAAATATCATTTTGATTCCTTTAAAACCATTCCCAAGGACTTTATAGCCTCTTTGGAATCCATCTTGGTCAACGACCATGAACCATATTTTAGTTCTCATTCATGAAAGGAACAACCCGGCACGAAGGCCGTAAGTTCGATATAGATTACGAGCACATCCAGGTGATCAGCCTGTAGTACTCTATGTTGATCAACACCCATACATTAAATGTGTTTACGTTTAATTGGTGGCAACCTCACGTGCCTGTCGAATTAACGACGTTTAAAACCTTTGTTTTATTCATACTCAGGTTTACCTGAGAATTCGTACCAAGCAATTGGCATAGGATCACAACACTATATATATTTTGGAATGATTTGTGGAAAAACCCACCAAAATATGCTAAATCTCAGTCTAGTCGAATCAAATGGAATCGACTATTCAATAATAGTTCATGCATAAGCAATTATGCACAATGACCTCTTGTCCAACCATAATCTATAGACAAGAGTTTAGAAAACTTGCATTCATAGTAAAGTATGAACGAAGTTAGAAAACTTGCCTTTGCGTCTTCTAAACCTTTACACGTAGTCTATTCAGTCTTTACAACGTCTAAAAAGCATAACACAAAGCATACCTATGAGAATTCATCATCGATATACCGAGTATAGCCTAACTTCTCCTTCTTGTATAACTTAATCAAAATGTTAAATTAATAACATTCATTTAAGTTATTTAATGTTCATTATGGTTTATTAACATCCTATGTTATAAACCAACTCTTCTTAATCATCACTAGGCATGATGATTAAACGAGTATTTAACTTTTTCCTTAACTTAGTTTTGGTTAACGTCCAAAACTTAAGTTTAGTTACGCTTATTTAACATTTAATCTTCATCACCCTTGGTTAAACATGTTGTTTAAAGAGTGTATATTCATCACTTACTAGCCCCTTAATGATATGCAAAAGGTTTAGTAATTACTAACACTGTCAGAATTTTCTAACATGCTGGCGCCGCGGTACCAGATTTTGCCCTTAGAGTGGCGCTGCAACACTACTCTCCAGAGCTTTCTCCCAGGTGTAGCGCTGCGGCGCCGGCTTAAGCCTATTGGCTGGTGCTGCGGCGCTAGCTCTGCAACTTAGAAAAATTTTCTAAGTCTTTGAAAATTCTGAAATTCCGGAGTCTGTAACTTGATCGTTATAACTCAGAATTGGTTCGTTCCAAAGCTAAAAGTTCATAAACGACATGCTCTACCATCCTATCAAGTCGGAATTCGTTTCTGAATCTGTCGACGAGAATTCACCGATTAGTCCATTTTTACATTTTCGTTAAACGTTCGTGAACGTTCTACTCTCAAATCTTCGTTTTATGTCGGAATCAATCTATTCTTTCCCTCGCAAGTCTTATTTACCTAAATTCATATGTTGCAATCGAAAACCATCATTTTCGATGCTCACGTCGACTTTGGACTTTTAATCCGAGAAATTTACGTTTTCGACGATTATCGTCTAATCGCGTAACTTTCGCCGAACCTTCATTCTTCATTATTATTACTCCAAACCACTTGGAATCAATCCCATGGTTGATTATTACTAATTCTAATCATTCAAAACATTTAAGTTTTTCATGGTTTCTCATGTTCATTAGTCCATTTCCTATGAATTCATTAAGTCCATTATTAGTACCTAATCAATTCTTAGTCTTCCATCATGCATGGCTTGTTAAGGTTCTTAGTTCACTATTAAGCCATTCTTATAACTTCTTAGGGCTCAAGCTTTCTCTAACACTTCTCTATTAACACTAATATTGAAAGAAAAGAAAGTTTTACATATTGTTCCTTATGGGAATACCTTTAACGTTCTTGGTGGAGTGAGTAGGAATACTCAAAGCTTTCTTAATCCCCTTGGTTGATGAAATGTCTTCACAAACACAAGCTAGCTTCTCTTTTTATCTCTCTCTAGATGTTAGGATTTCTCAAACAACCAAAATATGAAGACAAGGCTCTCTATTTATAGAGTTGGCAAGGCTTAGGGTAGGACTAACCTCCTCTACTATTCCCACCTCCTCTCCTTTTTTTCCCACCAAGTTAAGGCCTATGTGCTAGCACATGGTCAACCATGTCTCCCCTTGTGCTCTCCCACATGCTCCCATGTGGCCTTGTTCCCCCATGTCCAACATGGGTTGTGGGTTGAACCATGGGTTAAAACCACCCGTTTACCCATTGGTTCGACCCACGGGTCAAACTTATTAACTTTTAATTCCAATTCAATTCATTTTAACGTATTTACTCCGCATAAAAATTTGTATTGTACGTTGTATAATTCTCGTATTCTCTCTGTATTATTCTTGTATAATACCTCGTATTATACACGTATTCTTTCCGTACAGTAATCTTTTATTATTATACGTAAACAATTATTTCATTAGATCACTTTCCTTAACCGTTAGGATTTTAAGTCCCTACGCGAAAACTTCGTGAGTCATAAATGAAATATTATTACATATTCCATCTCATATCAAAATCCTATCATTACGCGTTTCTCGGAATTTCAAAATAAATTCTTGAGCAAAAACGGATGAATAGTGATTTCCGGTACTTTTCCTCCCGAGAAAACTTTTCTTGGCTAACTTAACTTTTCACGGTATATTATCGTCAAATCTTTCGACAGAACGTCATTCTGACATTCCGAACTCTCGTAATGGCATAAGGTCAAACCCTAACCCTTAGGGTTAAATAGTGTCTATTTCGTCTTTTTCCAAAATATTTTTATTCTCGGAAACCTTTTATTTTCGTCTTATAAATTCATATCATTTATTCCAAGCATGTAGCCAGAATCCCACTCAATTCTGCATTCTCTAGGTCATAAAATGACCTACAATTAACTTACTCAGTTTAATAAGCAAATAATCCAAATTTTATTCAATAAATCAAATAAAAATTTATTTACATAAACGCTCGATTTTCTCGGGCGTTACAGTTGTAATTCCTTTTTAAGGAAGATTTTATTATTTATTCAAAGTTTTAATTTATTTTACATTCCTTATTATGGGTAGATGTATGTTCTATTTAGAAAGTGAATACCAAATCATGTGGAAACGAAGTACCCGGATTTGGGGGTGTCACAGGTTATTATCAAAGCAGTTGGTTATGAACCTTAGGTGGGGGGAAAAACCTTAGGTAGTAGCCTTATGGGTAGATCGAAAAGATAGTGGTTATAGGTAAAGATAATAAACTACCTTATGTGCTATGTGTTTACGTTTAAGTATTCAAAAAGTGACGACTCGATATCACGTAATAATAAACTTTAAAATCCTTTTGTCAGGATGACGAACATTGGAGAACATAGTCAGGCTAGAAAGGATATACCTCAGGTGCCTAGAGAGGAGGATCCCCGAGACATCCATGTTGTCTGGGAGCAGCTGGTTAGGAGAAAGCCATCTCCAGTGATCACCGTAGCTGGTCGGGAGCGTGAACTGACACCTATTCCAGAGGAAGAGGACGAGGACTAGTCTGAAGAGGAGGAAGAGGATCCCGAAGAGGAATTCCCACCACACTTTGTTAGTGCTGAGATGTACGAGGAGGTTTACGACCGCAACGTAGAGCTCCAAGAATTGTTGGACGAGGTCGGACTACTGTACAGCAGTGGGATGAGACTATCGAGGAGATGGATAATGAGCTAGGAGAAGTGCAGTGGAAGCTAATCCACGTAGAGAATATAGAGACGAGGCCCAAGCTGAGCTAGCAAAACTGAAGCAAGACATCCAGGAAGAGTCAACAAAGAGTGCCAGAGCGGAAGAAACAATCTTGAGGGCTATTCAACTAGCCGACCGACTTGAAGACGAGGCTGAAGCCAAGAGGGCTCAAGCTGAGGGAAACAGAATATGCAATCCATACGGCTATAGATAGAGCACAGGATCGTGTCTTCTATTACCCAGCTCAGTTCTAAGGGTTACCATGGTACGTTGTGGACCGAAGTACGGTGTTTCAGGTGATGGAGGAAGAGCACAGAGAAGCTGTGCGACGTCTTAACATGCCTAGGCAGTAGAGCTCTTAATTATGTGCTTCTTTTTGTAATAAATAAATGTAAATCCCATAAATTGAGATAAGAATGGGATGAGATCCTGCAACTTGTTCTAGTTCAGGAAAGATAATGTAAATAGCAGAAATGCTATCTATTTGATGTTTTAAAACTACGTATGAATGAATAAAAGAAGTTTATTGACGTACTATGTGTTCTATGTGAACTGAGTTATTTAAATATTTAAGTATGAACTTGAATACTTACAAATTTAGTAGAGGAGCTAATAATAATATTTCTTAACAGAAAATGCCTCCTAGAAGAAGACCTACACGTTAAAATCCCGAGGGTTCGACGAATAACAACAATAACGATGGGACGAATCCCAATTCGGTGCAGCAGTTGGTGAACCTGCTGATGGGAGCACTTGCAAATCAGTCGCAAGTGCAGGGTACTACATTTAAGGAATTCAAGGCAGTAGAACCGCCTGAATTCAAGGGATCGACAAACCCTGTAGATGCTCAGACGTGGGTGATGGAAATGGAGAAGTTCTTCGACGTAGCTAGAGTCGGTGAAGACCAGAAGACAATATACGTGACTTTCATGTTAAAGTGATATGGTAGTTTCTGGTGGCAAGCCAATAAGACCAGAGTGGGTGAAGGAGTCATACCGTGGGAACATTTTAAAGAGATGTTCTTTGAAATGTACTTCCCTGTTAGTTCGCAGGATCAGATGGAGGTCCAGGTTCTAGAGCTTAAGCAGGGAGGGATGACGGTGTCTGTGAATGCCGCAAAGTTTAAAGAATTAGCCAGGTTCGCTACATACCAGGTCAGCACGGATGCTAGGAAGGCGAGGAGGTTTGAGCGGGGACTAAAGCCCTGGCTCTACATCAAGGTTTCCATGTTCCAGCTAAACACGTTCACAGCTGTACTGGAACAAGCTATACTCGTTGAGGGAGGAAGCGACGCGGTAACCAAATTCAATCAGGAAAAGAAGAAGAATAATGAGACGAAAACCAAGGCTGGTGGTAGCGGGACTATCAACCAGGAAATGAAATGGAACGACAACACCTCTGCTGGGAGTCAGCAGGGAAGCCAACCGAAGAGGAAGTCAAAGCATGTGCTACGTGCAAAAAAAATCACACTGGAGTGTGCATGAAGTGGAAGCGGGTGTGCTTCAACTGTGGTCAGGAAGGCCACATTGCGCCAAATTGCCCAAACCCAAAGAAGGGAGATTGCTACACATGTGGATCCAAGGATCACATGGCTCGTAATTGCCCTAAGAAGATAGCTAGAGGGTCAGCAGGGAGCGGAGGAAATGGGAGCAGCAGTACCTTGACTATCGCAGCACCATTGCAGGTTGTTCGACCCACTGCCCGGACATTCAACATGATGGTGCAGGATGCTGTGCAATCAAAAGACGCGGTGGCATGTATTATTCCGGTCAATAGTATAAATGCATATATATTATTTAATTCGGGTGCTACTTGTTCATTCATATCCGATAATTTTTCTAAAACCCTAGACTTACCTATAGAGGAATTAGTTTAGCCCTTGAACATAGAGATTGCGAATAGGGAGGTTATTCCTATTAGGTGTGTTTACAAGAACTGTAGATTGGACATTAAGGGTCACGAGCTGAGGGTAGATTTAATTCCAATAAAACTTGGGGAATTCGATGTCATACTTGGTATGGACTAGTTGCTTAACCATGGGGCGGTAATCAATTGTCAGAAGGAGTTGGTAAACTTTACGACTCCGTCGAAGGTAGTGTTCTATGGTAGTAGACAAGCGAGTTGTCTGACGATTATGCAAGCCAAGAAACTTTTGACTGCAAGACTGTGTAGGATATCTAGCCTACATAGTAGATACGCGTAAGGAGAGCCCGAAGATAGAAAAGATATCAGTGGTTAGGGAGTTTGTGGATATATTTTCTAGTAACTTACCAAAACTTCAGCCAGATAAGGAGATAGAGTTCGTGATCGACTTAGCACCGGGAACTGCTCCAATTTTGAAAGCTCTATTTCGAATGGCTCCGATTGAGATGAAGGAACTGATGGTTCAACTGCAAGAATTGTTGGACAAGAAGTATATTCAGCCAAGCATTTCGCCATGGGGAGCGCCAGTTTTATTCGTGAAGAAGAAGGATGGATCGATGCGGATATGCATTGATTATAGAGAATTAAATAGAGTTATGATCATGAATAGGTATCCTTTACCTAGGATCAATGACTTATTCGATCAACTGAAGGGTGCTAAACACTTCCCGAAAATTTATTTGAGAAGCGGGTATCATCAATTGAAGGTGAGAAGGGAAGATATACTGAAAACGGCTTCCAGAACTTGGTATGGACATTACGAGTTTTTAGTGTTGTCATTTAGGTCTAACGAATGCCCCAACTACTTTTATGGACTTAATGAATAGGGTGTTCAAGCCGTTCCTAGATAAGTTCATAGTGGTGTTCATACATGACATCCTGGTTTATTCTATGACCGAGGAGGAACACAATGAACATTTAAGGCTGACGTTGGAATCGCTGAAACTAGAAAAATTGTACGCAAAATTCTTGAAATGCGAATTCTAGTTGGAACATGTGCAATTTTTTGGCCACGTGATCGATAAGGATGGGATTTCAGTAGATCCATCGAAGGTTGAAGCCGTTATGAATTGGGAGCAGCCGAAGACGCAGTCCGAAGTTAGGAGTTTCTTGGGATTGGCAGGTTATTATCGGAGATTTATCCAAGATCGCAACTCCGTTGACGAATTTGACTCGTAAAACAGTTAAGTTTGTTTGGATGGAAAAGTGTGAGGAAAGCTTTCAGGAACTGAAGAAGAGGTTGAGTACTGTGCCTGCGTTGTCTTTGCCGGATAGTATGGGAAATTTTGTAGTATACAGTGATGCGTCACATAAGGGATTAGGCTATGTGCTGATGCAGAACGGTAAAGTCATTGCGTATGCGTCACGTCAGCTGAAGGATTATGAGAAGGGGTATCCAACCCACGACTTAGAATTGGCGGTGGTAGTGTTTGCTCTGAAGATTTGGAGACACTACTTATATGGAGAAAAGTGTGAGATATATACAGATCATAAGAGTCTGAAGTATATCTTCACCCAGAAGGATTTGAACATGCGCCAAAGGAGATGGTTGGAACTGATCAAGGACTACGACTGCGAGATACTTTACTTATCCAGGTAAAGCTAACGTCGTCGCCGACGCTTTGAGGGAAAAAGGTCGGGAGAAGCTGAACATGTTGACTGATCAAGATTAGTTGACAGAACAGATGGCTAGATTCGAACTGGAAGTGAAGTTTCTGAAGGAATCGGATGAGAAGTTGTTTCAAGTAACTACTGGTTCTACTCTGGTAGACAAAGTGAAAGAAGCACAACTTCACGACAAAGAATGCGAGAAGATTCGGAAGAGCATAGCCGACGACGAAGAGTTCAAGTTCAAGATCGATAACGAAGGACTGTTACAATTTGAAGGGAGAATCTGGGTACCGCCAGTACAAGAAGTCAAAGAGGAGATTTTGAGCGAATCTCATAGTTCGAGATATTCGATTCACCTTGGGAGTACGAAGATGTACCAGGATCGCAAGCACCATTTCTGGTGGCCGAACATAAAGAGGGACGTTGCTGAATGCGTAGCAAAATGTCTAACATGCCAGAAAGTTAAAGCAGAACACCAGTGACCAAGTGGACTGCTGCAACTGTTAGAAATTCTAGTGTGGAAGCTGGAGCACATCACGATTGATTTCGTGGTTGGTCTTCCAGCGACTCAGAAGGGATTTGATGCGATATGGGTTATAGTGGATCGACTGACAAAGTCAGTCCACTTTCTATTGATCAGGATTAAGTATAACTTGGATCAGTTAGCAAAATTGTACGTTAAGGAAATTATCTCTCGACACGGTGTTCCGGTGTCGATTGTGTCCGACAGAGATCTGCGTTTTACGTTAAAATTTTGGAAACATTTGTAAGAGTGTCTAGGAACACAATTACGAATGAGTACGGCATACCATCCTCGGGCTGATGGCCAGAGCAAGAGAACGATTCAGACGCTCGAGGACATGCTGAGAGCTTGAGTAATGGACTTCAAGGAAAGCTAGGATAATCATCTACCATTGGTGGAGTTCACCTATAACAATAGTTACCACGCAAGTATCAGCACGCCGCCTTACGAAGAGTTATATGGCAAAAAATGCAGAACTCCCTTGTGTTGGGATGAAGTCGGTGAACGTCAACTGTTGGGGCCGGAACTGGTACAACAAACAGCCAAAATTGTGAAGCTGATCAAAAACAAGATTGGTTGCTGCTGTAACGATTGAGATTTTATATTAAATTTTAAATATTTATTGAGTTAAATAAATATTTTACGTGATTTATTTATTAAGTTAAATAAATAAATTATGTGATTTATGGAAGCGATTTAATTAAGTGTTATATATTAATTAAATGAATGTGTAATGTTTATTTAATTGATGTATATTTTATATTATAGTTCTAATTTAATTGAGAGAATTAAATTAGAAGATTTATTGTGTTAGTGTTACATAAATTATAATTAGCGAGTAATTATAATTATGTGACAAATTTTATGTGATCTATTGATGTTAGATTCTAATTGATTAAATTAGTGTTTAATATTTAATTAATTAAAATGTGACATTAAAGTATGCGTTAAATAATTTGTTAAAAAAAAGAAAAGGATTTTTAAATAATTTTTACCAAACAAGGCCCTTGCTTTTGTTTTAAAAGACTGTTGCCAAACAGGGCCCTTACACTAGCTTAAACCTAATTTACCTAAACCATGCCTAAGTTAGTAAAACTAGTTTCTAATTTTCTTGTAGCCAAACAAGCCAAGTTGGCTTTTTGAATTTTGTAACTTACGTAATTAGTAGTAGTTAGTGTATAATTATGATATGGGAGTTACCTATTCTATTATATGTATATTGTATATATGTTAGTGTTATAATCCTAAGTCTAAACAAAGAAAAGAGAAGGAGAGAAAGAGCAGAGAATATCAGAGAAGAAAAGAAGGAGAAAGAATTGGTTGAACGCAAGCTCATAATAATCTTTTCTTTACACTCATAGCTAGAAATGTTAGAAGTCCATATTCTTTATATTTTATTCTCTGTCAAGAATTTAGTTTTCATGAAAGTTGTAGTCATGAATTTTATATATATGATTGTGTTCATGTGTTATTGGTAGTAATTGTATGAAAGGATTTTCAGAAATCAAATTACTGTAGCAATATATTTTAACAAAGAATTTATATTTATATGAGTTCATATGGAATTTCATGAGTTTGGTTAAAGTTAGTTGAGAAATTCATGCAATTGGTATGTGTTAATATGCTTATTAAGAAATTACTTGATGCTATCTTCAACTTAGTATGTAATGCATGTATATAAGTTCGAATTGACGGAGAAAAATAGTTACAGTAGATTATTTTTGAGAAAATATAAGTTTTCATGAAAATGGCCAAAATAGATTTTCAAAACTTGTGATTATCATTGTTTAAATGATTTTGTGTTTGGAAGCATGCTTTATATATGTGTAATAGCGTATATATGTTTTTACAGAGTCTATAGTACTGTATTTTTGGCATTGTTGGATTGTTTGGGTTGGTCGGTTAAATAGAGGGCCATGGCTATCTGCGTCTGGCCGAGCTGCTGCCAGCTGCGCCGGCAGCCAGGCCAAGAGCAGCGCAGCTGCGCCACTGGCCTGTGCCAGATTCCTTCCCTGCGCAGCTGCGCCGATTTGAAGGCAGCTGGCTGCACAGCTGCGCCGGGGACAGTGCTTGGGCAGTGAGTTGGTTTGGTTGGGTGGTTTTTTTTTATGTTTCCATTACATTATTGCTAAGATAATGAGTATGTATCCAGTTGCTTTAACATGTGTTAACATAAAATTTATAATTTCATAAATTGAGAAAAAGGAAGTTTTGAAAACCTTAATGCAGAATTATAAATTATAATTGTTTAATTGAAAATAAGTTACTCAATTATAATTTGAATAATTATAATTAAGAGTAAATATTTAAATTCAAAGTAAAATTTTGTTAAATTATGATGAGTAGTAGTTGATTTAATTTAATCAATTAGATATTAATTTAAATTATAATCTATGTAATTATAATTTAATAAATGCATGTTTAATTATGGATTATAAATTAATAATTCATGATTTGTTATTAATTGTGTAATTATAATGCATGATATAGTTTAATTGATTATAAATTATAAATTGTTTGTAATTTAAAAGGTAATTATAATTTAAGTAATTATAATTTGATTAAGTGTTTAAAATTATAATTGTTTAATTATAATTAAGCTAAATACATAATTAATTTAGTTATGTGAGCATGCCTATGTGATGTAATTAACTATGTGATGGTTAATTATTATTTATTGAGTTAACCACTTATGTGAATTAGTTAGGTGTTAACTAATTTAGGTTATTGTGATTAAATATATATGTGTAGGAAGTATTAAAGTACGTGAATTGAGTTAAGTAGCTTGCGCTTGAGGCAAGTTTTCTAAACCCTAATCTTGTATTAATTTTATGCAAGTTTTCTAACCCTAAACTTGTTAATTCTATACAATTTTTTTGAGTTAATATATTCATTGTTGAGAATGTCATTTCCATTTCTATATTGGACAATTGTTTATTTAATTAAAATGGTCTTAACTTATTGTTCAAGTAAGATCTAGTTTATTATTTTAAATGCTTTAAGTTTACTTCTAAAGCATATGTTAATTCATAACTCTTTTATTTATGAATTATTGAAAGTCGATTCAACTAATCCTTAGTTGATGAACATGAATTCTAAATTACCTTTGTAAGCTTATCCAAACCAAACTTTCTTTGGTGCGGACTCGAATTCAAATTACTGAGTTGAACAACCCTATTTACTAGAGGAGGTTACTACGCATAGCGTTAAGATGTTTGTGCACAATACATGGTTCGAAGGGCTGATCCCCCTAAGTACGAGTTAAGGTTCATAGTCTTATTGACTGTTAAAAGTTTAAATAAAAAAATTTATAACCTAGTACAAGAAGAGTTCAAAGGTCTTGTGACCCTCAGATAAATTCTATATTCAAATTTTAATGTTGATAGAGAATTATTATTCAATTCTTTATTATCGAAGCAAGCTAAGTTGTTCAGATTCTTTTAAATATTTCCTTTCATGTCTATATTATTGTTAAACTCCAGTGAGTTGTGGTTTGCTCACTCTTGCGTTAAATAACAATTTCAGTAAAGGTTGATAATGCTGATGCTCCGTCTACAAGTAAGGGCAAAGGAAAGCAAAGCAAGTGAAGACTTGTTTTAATTATTTTGAAATGATTGTAATGATACAGGAATGTTATGTTTCCGCACTTTATTATTTCATGTCAGGTTTAGAGTAACCCGGGATTATTTTAAAAAAAAGTTGTAACCCTTTTTGTAAGGGAGATTTATTTATTTTAATTTAAGTTGTAGCTTATTTTTCGTTATTAATTGGGTAGATGTATGTTATATTAAAAGTTAACACCAAATCATATGGAAACGAAGTACCCGGATTTGGGGGTGTCACAGGTTGGTATCAAAGCAATAGGTTATGAGACCTTAGGTGGGGAAAAACCTTAGGTAGTAGCCTTATGGTAAGATCGAAAAGATAGTGATGCTAGGTAAAAGATAATAAACTACCTTATGTGCCTATGTGTTTACATTTTAGTATTCGAATAGCGACGATTCGTTATCACGTAATAATAAACTTTAAAATTCTTTTATCAGGATGTCGAACGTTGGAGAACCTAGTCAGGCTAGAGAGGATGTACCTCAGGTGCCTAGAGAGGAAGAGGCTCGTGGCATACATGTTGTCTGGGAGCAGCTGGTTAGGAGAGAGCCATCTCCAGTGATCACCGTAGCTGGTCGGGAGCGTGAGCTGACACCTATTCCAGAGGATGAGGACGAGGACGAGTCTGAAGAGGAGGAAGAGGATCCCAAAGAGGAATTCCCACCTCACTCTACTAGTGCTGAGATGTACGAGGCAGTCTACGATAGCAATGTGGAGCTTCATGGAAGCGTAGGAGATCTCGAGGAGACTATCTAGCAGCGAGACGAGACGATCGAGGAAATGGCAAGTGACCTAGGAGATGCACAGTGGAACCTGATACATATGGAGGTTGAGAGAGATGCTGCTCGATTTAAACTGGCAAAGATGAAGCAAGACATCCAGGAGGAGTCGAGGAAGTGTGCCAGAGCTGAGGAGTCAAGCTTGAGAGCTAATCAACGAGCCGATCGAGCTGAAGGTGAAGCTGAAGCCAAGAGGGCCAAGCTGAGGGAAACGGAATATGCTTTTCATACAGCGATAGAGAGAGCTCAGGACCGTATTTTCTACTACCCAGCTCAGTTCCAAGGTTTACCATGGTATGTGGCGAACCGAAGAATAGCATTTCGGGTAATGGAAGAGGAATGTAGAGAGGCTGTGAGACGCATTAATATGCCTAGGCAGTGGCAGTAGCAGTAGTAGAGTTTTATTTATGTATTGCTTTTTGAAATAAGTAATGTAAATCCCATAATTTGAGATAAGAATGGGATGAGTTAATAATGTAATCCTGTAACTTTTCCAGTTCAGGAAGGGTGATGTAAATGGCAGAAATGCTATCTGGTTGATGTTTTTAAACTACGACTAATGAATAAACGAAGTTTATTGATGTGCTATGTGTTCTATGTGAACTAAGTTATTCGAACGTTTAAGTATGAACTTGAATATTAAAAAAAATTAATAAAGGGGCTAATAATAATATTTTCTTAACAGAAAATGCCTCCTAGAAGAAGAGTAACGCGTCAAAACACCAAAGGTTCGACGAACAACAACAATAACGATGGGACGAATCCCAACTCGGTTCAGCAGTTGGTGAACCTGTTGACAGGAGCTCTTGCGAATCAGCCGCAAGTGCAGGGAACTACGTTTAAGGAATTCAAGGCAGTAGGACCGCCTGAGTTCAAAGGATCGACTAACCCTATCGAAGCTCAGACATGGGTTATGGAAATGGAGAAGGTATTTGAAGTAGCCAGAGTAGGTGAAGACCAGAAGACAGCATTCGCGGCTTTCATGTTGAAGTCGGATGCTAGCTTTTGGTGGCAGGCTAACAAGACCCGAGAGGGAGAGGAAGTCATCACGTGGGAAGGTTTCAAGGAAATGTTCTACGAGATGTACTTTCCAGTGAGTTCACAGGACCAGATGGAGGTCCAATTCCTAGAACTTAAGCAAGGAGGGATGACGGTGTCCGAGTATGCCGCTAAGTTTAACGAGTTGGCCAGGTTCGCTACTCACCAGGTCAGCACTGACGCTAGAAAGGGGAAAAGGTTTGAGCGGGGACTAAAGCCCTGGCTCTACAGCAAGGTTTCCATGTTCCAGTTGAATACCTTTGCAGCTGTGTTAGAGAAGGCCATACTTGCTGAGGGAGGAAGCGAAGCGGTGACGAAGTTCAACCAAGAGAAAAAGAAGAAGAATGAGGTAGAAACTAAGGCTGGGGGTAGCAGCGCTGTGAACCAGAAGAGGAAGTGGTCTGATAATACCTCTGCTGGGAGTCAGCAAGGAAGCCAGCAGAAGTGGAAGTTCGAAGCATGTGCTACATGCGGTAAGAATCACACTAGCGTGTGCATGAAAGGGAAGCGGGTGTGCTTCAACTGTGGTCAGGAAGGCCACATCGCGCCTAATTACCCAAACCCGAAGAAGGGAGCTTGCTTTACATGTGGATCCAAAGATCACATGGCTCGCAATTGCCCAAAGAAGCTGACAGTAGGGTCAACAGGGAACGGAGGGAATGGAAGCGACAGTTCCGTTACTATCGCTGTACCATTGCAAGTTGTTCGACCCACTGCACGGGCATTCAATATGACGATGCAGGATACTGTGCAATCAAAAGACGTGGTGTCAGGTATTATTTCGGTCAGTAGTATAAATGCATATGTATTATTTGATTCGGGTGCTACTTGTTCATTCATATCTGATGATTTTGCTAAAATCCTAGACTTACCTGTAGAGGAGTTAGTTTACCCTTTGAACATAGAGATTGCGAATAGCGAGGTTATTCCTATTAGGAGCGTTTATAAGAACTGTAGATTGGACATTAAGGGTCAGGAACTTAGAGTAGATTTGATTCTGATAAACCTTGGGGAATTCGACGTCATACTGGGTATGGATTGGTTGTTCAACCATGGGGCGATAATCGACTGTCAGGAGAAGTCGGTAAACCTTACGAATCCGTCGAAGTTAGTGTTCTATGGTAGCAAATCGCCTAGGCAAGTGAGTTATCTGACGGTTATGCAAGCCAATAAACTTCTGACGTAAGGCTGTGTAGGATATCTAGCCTACATAGTAGATACGCATAAGAAAAGCCCGAAGGTGGAGGAAATATCGGTAGTTAAGGAGTTTATGGACGTTTTTTCGAGCGAATTACAAGGACTTCCGCCGGATAGGGAGATAGAGTTCGTGATCGATTTAGCGCCGGGAACTGCTCCAATTTCAAAGGCTCCGTACCGAATGGCTCCAGTCGAGATGAAGGAACTGATGGTTCAACTACAGGAATTACTGGAAAAGAAGTATATTCAACTAAGCGTTTCACCGAGGGGAGCGCCTGTTTTATTCGTGAAGAAGAAGGATGGGTCGATGCGTCTTTGCATTGATTATAGGGAGTTGAATAAAGTTACGATCAAGAATAGGTATCCTTTACCTAGGATCGATGACTTGTTTGATCAACTGAAGGGTACGAAGTACTTCTCGAAAATTGATTTGAGAAGCGGGTATCATCAATTGAAGGTTAGGAAGGAAGATATTTCAAAAACGACTTTTAGGACTCGATATGGTCATTACGAGTTCTTGGTGATGTCATTTGGTCTCACGAATGCCCCAGATGCATTTATGGATTTAATGAACAGGGTGTTCAAGCCATTTCTGGACAAGTTCGTAGTAGTGTTCATAGATGACATCCTGGTTTATTCCAAGACCGAGGAGGAACATGCTGAACACTTACGACTAACCTTAGAAGACCTGAGATGAGAAAAGCTTTACGCTAAATTCTCGAAATATAAATTTTGGTTGGAACGTGTGTAATTTCTTGGCCACATGATCGACAAGGATGGTATTTCGGTGGATCCGTCGAAGGTTGAAGCTGTTATGAATTGGGAACAGCCAAAAATGCCATCTGAAGTGAGGAGTTTCTTGGGATTGGCAGGTTATTATCGTAGATTTATCCAAGACTTTTCTAGAATCGCAACTCCGTTGACGAATTTTACTCGTAAAATAGTTAAGTTTGTTTGGACGGAGAAGTGTGAGGAGAGTTTTCAAGAGCTGAAGAAGAGGTTGAGTACTGCGCCTGTATTGTCTTTACCGGATAGTTCGGGGAATTTCGTAGTATATAGCAATGCCTCACATAAAGGATTAGGCTGTGTATTGATGCAGAGCGGCAAAGTCATTGCCTATGCGTCACGTCAGCTGAAGGATTACGTGAAGGATTACGAGAAGGGGTATCCGACCCATGATCTAGAATTGGCGGCAGTTGTGTTTGCCCTAAAGATTTGGAGGCACTACTTATATGGAGAAAAGTGTGAAATATACACAGATCACAAGAGTCTGAAGTATATATTTACCAGAAGGATTTGAACATGCGCCAAAGAAGATGGTTGGAACTAATTAAAGACTATAATTGCGAGATACTTTACCATCCGGGTAAAGCTAACGTTGTTGCCGACGCTTTGAGCAGAAAAGGTCGGGAGAAGCTGAACGTATTAACTGATCAGGATAGGTTAATAGAACAGATGGCTAGATTGGAGTTGGAAGTGAAGTTTCCGAAAGAATCGGATGAGATGTTGTTTCAAGTAACCACTGGTTCTACTTTAATAGACAAAGTGAAAGAAGCACAACTTCATGATGAAGAATGTGAAAAGATTCGGAAGAGGTTAACTGATGGCGAAGAGTTCAAGTTCAAGATCGATAATGAAGGTCTGTTACGATATGAAGGTAGAATCTGGGTACCACCAGTACCAGAGGTCAAAGAGGAGATTCTGAGCTAAGCTCATAGTTCTAGCTATTCTATTCACCCTGAGAGTACGAAGATGTACCAGGATCTCAGGCATCATTTCTGGTGGCCAAATATGAAGAGAGATGTGGCTGAATGCATTGCGAAGTGCTTAACGTGCCAGAAAGTCAAAGCAGAACATCAGAGACCAAGTGGATTGCTGCAACCGTTAGGAATTCTAGAGTGGAAGTGGGAGCACATCACGATGGATTTCGTGGTAGGTCTTCCAACGACTCAGAAGGGATTTGATGCGATATGGGTTATAGTGGATCGACTGACAAAGTCAGCCCACTTTCTGCCGATCAGGGTTAAGTACAACCTAGATAAACTAGCGAAGCTCTACGTGAAGGAAATTATTTCTCGACATGGTGTTCCGGTGTCAATTGTGTCCGACAGCGATCCACATTTTACGTTAAATTTTTGAAAGCGATTGCAAGAAAGTATGGGCACGCAGTTGCGAATGAGTACAGCATACCATCCTCAGACGGATGGACAGAGCGAGAGAAAGATTCAGACGATTGAGGATATGCTGAAAGCTTGTGTGATGGACTTCAAAGGAAGCTGGGAGGATCATCTACCGTTGGTGGAGTTCGCCTACAATAATAGTCATCATGCGAGTATTGGCATGCCTTCGTCAGAAAATGCAGAACTCCTTTGTGCTGGGATGAAGTCGGGGAACGTCAATTGTTGGGACCAAAATTGGTACAACAAACCGCCGAAATAGTGAAGCTGATCAGAACGAGATTAGTTGCTGCTCAAGACAGACAGAAGAAGTATGCCGATTTACATCGACAGAACCGAGAATTCTTTCCAGGAAGTTTCGTGTTCCTGAAAGTATCTCCCTGGAAGGGGAAGATTCGATTTGGTAAGAAGGGAAAGTTGAGTCCCAGATTTATTGGACCTTTTGAGGTACTACGAAAGGTGGGCGAGGTAGCTTACGAGATTGCATTACCTTCGGAGCTCCAAAATATACATAACGTCTTTTATATTTCTGTATTAAGACCTTACAAGCACGATTATAAACATGTAATAGAATATGAACCTTTACAATTTGATAAGGACTTAACATATGAAGAAGTGCCTGTTCAAATAGTTGATAGAAAGGAACACGTACTTAGGAATAAAGTGATACCTTCTGTTAAGGTAATCTGGAGGAACCACAGTGCTGAAGAAGCTACGTGGGAACTCGAAGATGTTATGATGAAATCTTATCCGCATTTATTTGATTAGTTTTGTGGAACCCCTTATATATTGATTCTGGGGACAGAATCCTTTTAAGGAGGGAAGAATGTAATAGACGGGAATTTTTTTTATGTGTGATTCTGGGGACAGAATCCTTTTAAGGAGGGAAGATTGTAACGATTGAGATTTTATATTAAATTTTCAATATTTATTGAGTTAAATAAATATCTGACGTGATTTATTTATTGAGTTAAATAAATAAATTATGTGATTTATGGAAGCGATTTAATTAAGTGTTATATATTAATTAAATGAATGTGTAATGTTTATTTAATTGATGTATATTTTATATTATAGTTCTAATTTAATTGAGAGAATTAAATTAGATGATTTATTGTGTTAGTGTTACATGAATTATAATTAGCGAGTAATTATAATTATGTAACAAATTTTATGTGATCTATTGATGTTAGATTTTAATTGATTAAATTAGTGTTTAATATTTAATTAATTAAAATGTGGCATTAAAGTATGCGTTAAATAATTTGTTAAAATAAAGAAAAGGATTTTTAAATAATTTTTACCAAACAAGGCCCTTGCTTTTGTTTTAAAAGACTGTTGCCAAACAGGGCCCTTACACTAGCTTAAACCTAATTTACCTAAACCATGCCTAAGTTAGTAAAACTAGTTTCTAATTTTCTTATAGCCAAACAAGCCAAGTTGGCTTTTGAATTTTGTAACTTACGTAATTAGTAGTAGTTAGTGTATAATTATGATATGGGAGTTACCTATTCTATTATATGTATATTGTATATACGTTAGTGTTATAATCCTAAGTCTAAACAAAGAAAAGAGAAGGAGAGAAAGAGCAGAGAATATCAGAGAAGAAAAGAAGGAGAAACAATTGGTAGAACGCAAGCTCATAATAATCTTTTCTTTACACTCATAGCTAGAAAGGTTAGAATTCTATATTCTTTATATTTTATTCTCTGTCAAAAATTTAGTTTTCATGAAAGTTGTAGTCATGAATTTTATATATATGATTGTGTTCATGTGTTATTGGTAGTAATTGTATGAAAGGATTTTCAGAAATTAAATTACTGTAGCAATATATTTTAACAAAGAATTTATATTTATATGAGTTCATATGGAATTTCATGAGTTTGGTTAAATTTAGTTGAGAAATTCATGCAATTGGTATGTGTTAATATGCTTATTAAGAAATTACTTGATGATATCTTCAACTTAGTATGTAATGCATGTATATAAGTTCGAATTGATGGAGAAAAATAGTTACAGTAGATTATTTTTGAGAAAATATGAGTTTTCATGAAAATGGCCAAAATGGATTTTCAAAACTTGTGATTATCATTGTTTAAATGATTTTGTGTTTGGAAGCATGCTTTATATATGTGTAATAGCGTATATATATTTTTACAGAGTCTATAGTACTGTATTTTTGGCGTTGTTGGATGGTTTGGGTTGGTCGGTTAAACAGAGGGTCGTGGCTGTCTGCGTCTGGCCGAGCTGCTGCGCAGCTATGCCGGCAGCCAGGCCAAGAGCACCGCAGCTGCGCCACTGGCCTGTCCCAGATTCCTTCCCTGCGCAGCTGCGCCGGTTTGAAGGCAGCTGGCTGCGCAGCTGCGCCGGGCACAATGCTTGGGCAGTGAGTTGGGTTGGTTGGGTGGTTTTTTTTTATGTTTTCATTACATTATTGCTAAGATAATGAGCATGTATCCAGTTGCTTTAACATGTGTTAACATAAAATTGATAATTTCATAAATTGGGAAAAAGGAAGTTTTGAATACCTTAATGTAGAATTATACATTATAATTGTTTAATTGAAAAATAAGTTACTCAATTATAATTTGAATAATTATAATTAAGAGTAAATATTTAAATTCAAAGTATAATTTTGTTAAATTATGATGAGTAGTAGTTGATTTATTTTAATCAATTAGATATTAATTTAAATTATAATCTATGTAATTATAATTTATAAATACATGTTTAATTATGGATTATAAATTAATAATTCATGATTTGTTATTAATTGTGTAATTATAATGCATGATATAGTTTAATTGATTATAAATTATAAATTGTTTGTAATTTAAAAGGTAATTATAATTTGATTAAGTGTTTAAAATTATAATTGTTTAATTATAATTAAGCTAAATACATAATTAATTTAATTATGTGAGCATGCCTATGTGATGTAATTAACTATGTGATGGTTAATTATTATTTATTGAGTTAACCACTTATGTGAATTAGTTAGGTGTTAACTAATTTAGGTTATTGTGATTACATATATATGTGTAGGAAGTATTAAAGTACGTGAATTGAGTTAAGTAGTGTAACGACCCCAAAATCAGGACTATTTCTCTTCCCGATTTTGTGTGTTAATATTATCTTGTTCTAGCTTTTAAAACATTATTTAATGTTAAAAATAGCTAAAAATGGGGAATAAATTTTTTTTCTTTTATTCCAATCATTCGTTCCCTTAATCTCAACCTTTACGATTCTCTTTTATAATGAAATCATATTTATTTACTGATTTCTCTTATCAGAGTTATATTAATATATATAACTCAATATTAATTCTTTCTTATATAGTAATGTTACTATATCACTTTATTTTATTATAAAGTATTCATTGCAACACATCTAAAACAAATATTCTTTATTGAATATTTTAAACTATACATTGCTGTTGATTACATATATTAAACCATCAGTCATAGGTTTCTACCATTTCTAATGTAAGGAAGTGTATCCATTTCGCACATCCATCAATCTTCATCATCTATACAGCAAGTAATATTGCTTAACATCGTTAACCTGCAAAATATTTATGTTTGCAAGATTGAGCTCGACGGCCCAACAAATTTAATAGTCTATCATGTTTCACATAACACACAACTCTATATGCAACATACTTTATTTACTATGCATATTTTACATGCATCAATAAATCTTCTACTAGACATATCACAGTTCTATAATTTCATGCAATACATTTATACATACCTTTTTACGTATTACATTCTCTCACAAAACATGTTATCACAGATCACATAAAGCAATTGAGTTCCATAACCCAAATGACTTAGTCATATTTTGACTTTAACAATTTAATAAACATGGTATATAACCCACCATATAATCACATACAATCCACAAACATAACAGAACTGAAAAACTTGCCTTGATTGGAGATTACCGCTAAAATTTAACTTTAGTTTCTCCACAATTCCTACACAATCGTGTTTACATATACACACATATTAGGTAACCATTTATGTAACAAAACATGCATGTATATTTATTAATAATAATTATTAGTTTACATAAACTAATATTATTTATTCTAACTCAAAAAGAATAGTAGTTTATTTAAAAACATAATTCTTTTTTATAACTTTTTATGCTAAATAAAGGTCCCTCACATTTTCATATGTAAATATATTACATATCAAAGCTTAAATCATTTATATTCCACTTTAGGAATATCTTTTGCCTTTATTTGCGAATTTAGATTCTAAACAGATATTATATATCTTTTATAGTAAAAACTCAATTTATTATATTATTTATTGATTTAAATAATTTTTATAACTTTTTGTCCACTCAAGAGTTAGCTCAAACCATTGCCTCATACGCAAATATTTTACTTCGTTAACAAATTTACTTCGTATTTATTCTCACGATTAATTCGCATTCTCACTTTATATATATATTAAATATATATGTAAAGTCCGTTAGGAAATTCTTTCTTCAAAATCTTCGTTTCGAATTTCAAAAACATTCGTTTTATTATTTTTAGGACCATTATATTATTTTTAACGGATCCACACTTTTCATTTCACATTTTCACTATATACGTATATATACATATATATACCACTATATAAATTTTTGCTCAAAAATCTCATTTTGAACTCCGAAAATTTCAAAATATCATTTTTATGACTAATACAAATTTTTATAGGTCTCTCACTCTTTGTTGCACCATAAAATAATTTTATAGGCAATCTTGATTTTTATTTCGCTTAAATATGTAAATTTATATTTATTACATGTTTTTATTGCATTATTTATGCCCGAAAGAATATTTCTCGGCATAAAATATCATTTATAGTCAAATCTTGTCCCATAAGACTTTATTAGATTTATTATGACTTATTATTCCGCCGGAACGCGATTCAAAACGTCGAACATCAAAATCGCTCAGCGCGTCAACGCTCGGCGTCGCCCAAATTTTAAGTTCTGACATGCATGTTCGCTCATTTTTAATTTTCAAATCATAAGTTGTATAACAGAAATTTTTCAGGCATGTTATAGACCTCATGTCATAGTATTTTAGAAAAAAAATCAAACTTTGAAAACGGATCACGAAAGCTCGTCAAAACCACGCTTAAAAATGATGTCAGAACACTTTTCCAGCCCAGCGCCGCGTGCCGGCTGCGGGCGCGCGCGAGCGGGAGCTGCTGCGCACGGCGGCGTGCTGAAATCTGCTCGAATTCTTATCAACGCAGCCACTTCGTGATTTTCGTACGCGCTGCTCGTTTATCGGATTAATCTGATTTTTGGATATGTTATACTTGGCATATCAAAGTATTTTTAAAAAATATCACCACTGATATTTGGGTATTTTAACCTGTTCAAATAATGCGTCCAAAAATGCTGTTCGCACTAATTTTTCAACTTTGCAATTAACGTTCAAAACTCGCCTCGCTCCGTTCTAACCCGAATTTCTTCACAAATAAATCTCTATTAACATAATAAGACTTGTTCCAAGTGTCGGCTTCGTTAAATTCTTAGTTTTTAGCCGCGTTGGTTCTTTAAGGCCATTTATCGAACATATAACGTGCGTTATTTGTTCGACTCGATTTCTTATCAATTTTTTGGCGATTTTTTCCACAAATCCATCCTTATACATCCCACATAACCAACGTAGCTACCAAGTCTCTATATCCATCATTCCATTAATAATTCAAGCATAAAAGCGACTAAAATGATTTTTTTAGTAAACTTATGCTTACTAACAAAGTTCAACTTTTATTTCTTTGACTCAAAACCAATTATTCTAACATATAATATATACATAGATTAGAACTTGAATCGATATGAAGGAATTTCATTAAAAATTACCTCACAACCTACTAACTTCCAAAACCTCAAGTTTAACAAATAAAAATGACATATTATACAACTTCAATTAAATTCAAAATTGAATAAGGATTTATACCTCATGCAATTTATCTTCTCTTTTTCCAAGCTTTGCTACCTTCAATTTAGCTAACACTTGATTCCAATTTTTTTTCTAAAGCTTTAAAAACCCATGGTTCTATCTTTTCTTCATACTTAGAAATTTTCCACATTCTAAGCAATATAGAAAGAGAAATTCGGCTACATGAAGGAATTAAGGGTAGTAATTTCCAAATTTTCCTAGCCAATTTATGAAGGATTCCAGCATAATACATGAAGCTTGCTATTTCTCTTTTTCCTCCCCCTAACTCACGGCTAAAGGAAGGAATAATAAGGGAGAAATTTAGCTACTTGGTCACCAAGAAAAATGGTGTAATCTCCACACTTCTCTTCCTAGTCCTACACGGTTTGACAAAAAAAAATTTGCAAGGCTTGGGCACAAAGCTTTGAATAGTATATGGGTAAAATAGGAATTATCCTTTTAGCTTAATTATTTAATTACCCACTAAACCAAATAATGCTTGTATTGAATAATTTAAACTACCTAATAGCTAGTAACTAGATTTTTAAATATTAAGTTACTAACTCATCCAACAATTAAATGTTTCAACTCTTGGAACATATATAAAATATTACCCATTTGTAGTATATAAATTATATATTCCCAAAATAAACATATAACCTAATATACTTTAATTACATATTTATTTTATAAATGCAAAATAAATATGCATCACATAATTTTCCATGCAAATACCATTATTTGCCTACTTAATATAACATCTTTCCTCATTAACATAAATTTATTTAAGAATTTATTTATTTTCTTAAGATATTATAATAAATATAATATCCATCCATTATTAAAATAATTTCTCATAAGAATTTATTCTAATATTATTGGATAAAGTACATATAAATATTATACACTTAAACCACATCCTGTAATTCTTTATCAAATTGTTCATCATGATTTTATTTCTTCACATAATAAATATATACAAAATAACTATATATATTTATCACCTTACAAATAGTCCATGTAATGCACCCACATCACATAAGGAAAATAAATAATAAATTTATTCTTTCACATTATAAATTGTTTATATCAATTTATTTACATATATCATTAAAATAATATTCTCTCGTTATTAAAATAATTCAATGACAGAATTTATTTTAATATCCTTTATTTAAAGTATACCATAATATTTGTATACTTAACTAATTATTTCATTAATAAATTGCTCCTACAATTTATTTACAAGTAATAAATATATACTTCTAATATATTTATTAACATAAACATCACATATTGCATAGTTCTTACCCACATATGCAATAATATCCCACAATATATCATTTAATAAGAATTTTATTTATTTAATTCTTATTTTAATAATTTTTCAAAAATCTGGGTTCTTACAAGTAGCTTGCGCTTGAGGCAAGTTTTCTAAACCCTAATCTTGTATTAATTTTATGCAATTTTTCTAACCCTAAACTTGTTAATTCTATACAATTTCTTTGAGTTCATATATTCATTGTTGAGAATGTCCTTTCCATTTCTGTATTGGACAATTGTTCATTTAATTAAAATGGTCTTAACTTATTGTTCAAGTAAGATCTAGTTTATTATTTTAAATGCTTTAAGTTTACTTCTAAAGCATATGTTAATTCATAACTCTTTTATTTATGAATTATTGAAAGTCAATTTAACTAATTATTAGTTGATGAACGTGAATTCTAAATTACCTTTGTAAGCTTATCCAAACCAAACTTTCTTTGGTGCGGACTCGAATTCAAATTACTGAGTTGAACAACCCTATTTACTAGGGGAGGTTACTACGCATAGCGTTAAGATGTTTGTGCACAATACATGGTATGAAGGGCTGATCCCCCTAAGTACGAGTTAAGGTCCATAGTCTTATTGACTGTTAAAGGTTTAAATAGAAATATTTATAACCTAGGACAGGAAGAGTTCAAAGGTCTTGTGACCCTCAGATAAATTCTATATTCGAATTTTAATGTTGATAGAGAATTATTATTCAATTCTTTATTATCGAAGCAAGCTAAGTTTTTCAGATTCTATTAAATATATCCTTTCATGTCTATATTATTGTTAAACTCCAGTGAGCTGTGGTTTGCTCACTCTTGCATTAAATAACAATTTCAGTAAAGGTTGATAATGCTGATGCTCCGTCTACAAGTAAGGGCAAAGGAAAGCAAAGCAAGTGAAGACTTGTTTTAATTATTTTGAAATGATTGTAATGAGACAGGAATGTTATGTTTTCGCACTTTATTATTTCATGTCAGGTTTAGAGTAACCCGAGATTATTTTAAAAAAAAAGTTGTAACCCTTGTTGTAAGGGAGATTTATTTATTTTAATTTAAGTTGTAGCTTATTTTGCATTATTCATTGGATAGATGTATGTTATATTAGAAAGTGAACACCAAATCATGTGGAAACGAAGTACTCGGATTTGGGTGTGTCACAGCTGCTCAAGACAGACAGAAGAATTATGTCGATCAAGATCGACAGAACCGAGAATTCTTACCAGGGAGCTTCGTTTTCTTGAAGGTATCTCCCTGAAAGGGGAAAATTAGATTTGGCAAGAAGGGGAAGTTGAGTCCCCGATTTATTGGACCTTTCGAGGTACTACGAAAGAAGGCCATGTAGCTTACGAGGTGGCGTTACCTCCAGAGCTAGAGAATATACATAACGTCTTCCACATTTCTATGTTGAGACCTTACAAGCACGACTACAAACATGTAATAGAATATGAGCCTTTATAATTCGATAAAGACTTAACATATGAAGAAGTTCCTATTCAAATAGTTGATAGAAAAGAACAAGTACATAGAAATAAAGTGACACCTTCTATTAAGATAATCTGTAGGAACCACAGTACTGAAGAAGCTACGTGGGAACTCGAAGATGAAATCTTATCCGCAATTATTTGCTTAGTTTTGTGAAACCCTTATGTACCGATTCTGGGGACAAAATCCTTTTAAGGAGGGAAAAATGTAATAGACGAGATTTCTTTTTATGTGTGATTCTGGGGACAGAATCCTTTTAAGGAGGGAAGATTGTAACGATTGAGATTTTATATATTAAATTTTAATATTTATTGAGTTGAATAAATAAATTATGTGAATTTGTGGAGTGATTTTATTACGAGTTGTATATTAATTAAGTGAATATTTAATTTAATTAATATGTATTGATTTTATAGTATAGTTCTAATTTAATTGAGATAATTAAATTAGATGAGTTAGTTGATGAGTGTTACATGAATTATAATTAGCGAGTAATATAATTGTTATATGATAAATTTTGTTATGTGATTAATTGATGTTAGATTTTAATAAATTAAATAGAATGTTAAAGATTTAATTAATTAAAGTATAACATTTAAAGTATGTGTTAAAAGGATTTATAAAAATAAAGAAATTTTTTTTAAAAGGTTTTTACCAAACATGGCCTCTACTTTTGTTTTAATCATATTTTACCGAACAGGGCCTTAAGCTCAAAAAGTTAGTTTTTAAAAATAAACAGTTTTTGCCAAACAAGCCTTATGACTTTTCAAATTCAAATAAGTGTAACCTATGTAATTATTGTAGGAGTTATTATATGCAATTATAATTTGTAAGTTACATATATATATTTATATGCTATATCTATTATGTATATATTATATTATCAGTTAAGTAATATAGATATACGTTAAGTTAGAATTGGTCAGTGTTAGAACAAAACATAGAAAAGTTAGAGAGGATACAGAGTAGTCTAGAGAGAAAAGAAGAGAAAGGAATAATAAGAGGAAGAAAAGATTTGAGTTTAATTGTTAATTGTTGTGTAATGTAATCATAGATTATGTTAGCATGATTAGAAACTAATTGGTTATGCTTGAAAATTGTGTGAATTGGTTTACAAACAAAAGTACAGTATTCAATTTCATGAAGAACACTTAACAATGGCTTTTCTTCAAAAATCATGAAATTGGTTGTTTTGATTGTGTGTTGTAATGTTTATATATGTTAAAATCATGTTAGAAGCTTTAAGTTTATGTTTTCTATAAAATTGATATGACTTGTATTGACTGGAATTGGAATTTGGTGTGGAAAAATAAGCCAAATTGGCTTTTTCTCTGCACAGTTCGCGAGCATGTCTGCCGACCCTGCAAGGGGCCTGCCCCGACCGAGGGGGGGGGGGGTGTGTGCAGAAAGTCAAGATGGGTTATTTCTTTTATGTATTTTGTTGTATCATAAAAGGCTAATTGAAGGTGATAATTTGATGACATGAAAATGAATATTAATATATTATATTAATAAAATATATAGTGTGGTTATAATTTTGAATAATTATAATTAGAGTAAAAATTTAATTTAAATTATAATTTTGTTAAATTATAACGAATATTATTTGATTTATTTTAATCAAGTAAATGTTAATTTAAATTATATTTTATGTAATTATAATTTAATAAATGCATGATTAATTATAAGTTAAAATTTGTGTATTATAATTCAATATTTGCATGATTAATTATAATTTGTGTAATTATAATTTAGTAAATGCATGATGTAGTTTAATTAATTATAATTTATAAATTATTTATAATTTAATTAATATAAGATGTGATTATAATTTGAGTAATTATGATTAAATTAAATGTTTAAATTATAATTTATTTAATTATAATTTAATTAATATGAAACACATAATTATTATGTGAGCAAGCCTATGTGGTGTAATTAATTATGTGACGGTTAATTATTAACTTATTAATTAAACTAGAAAGAGTTAACCTATATGGGTTAACCAATTATGTGAATTAGTTATGTGTTCACTAATTTAGATTATTGTAATTAAATATGTGTGTAGGAAGTGTTAAAGAACGTGATTTTAATAGTAGCTTGCGCTTGAGGCAAGTTTTCTATCCTTAAACTCGTCAATTATATACAAGTTCTTTAATTCTTATATAATGCAAGTTTTCTAAACTCAAACTTGTTATTGTTATAAAAGTGTTTTAAATTCAAATATTTATTGCGTTCGAGATTGTCCTTTTATTTCTGCACTGGACAAGTATGTATTTAAAATTTATGATTTACTTAAAGTGACGTTGATTTATTGTTCAAGCAAGGTCTATCTTATCTTTCGTATGCTTTAAGTTAAATTCTAAAGCATAAGTATTTCATAATTGTTATTGTTGAATTATTCTTGATTATATAGTAAGTCGACTCAACTATTCTTTAGTTGATGAACGTTGAATCCGAAATTATCCTTTAAGCTTATCCAAACCAAACTTTCTTTGGTGCGGACATATACTCAAATACTGAGATGAACAACCCTATTTATTAGGAGAGATTACTATACGAAAGCGTTAAGATGGTTGTGCACAATACATGGTACGAAGGATTGATCCCCCTAAGTACGAGTTAAGGTCCATAGTCTAAATGACTGTTAAAGGTTTTAAATAGAAATGTTTATAACCTAGGACAAAAGTTCAAAGTCTTATGACCCTCAGATGATTTCAATATTCAAAATTCTAGTTATTAATGGAAGAATTATTATTCAATTCTTTATGGTTGATGAAAGTAAAGTTATTCAGATCTATTGAAACTATTCAATTATATCCTTATTATTGTTGTATTCCAGTGAGCGTTTGTTTGCTCACTCTTTCATATTTAATAATCCCTTGCAGTTAAAGCCGAGAACGTTGACGTACCGTCAACGAGTAAAGGGAAAGGCAAGATGAACAAGTGAAGACTTGTTATCTTTTAATTTTGATTGCAATAAGACTTTATGTTATATTTTTATTTCGGCATTATTATTTATGTTAAGGTTAGATAAACCCTGGGATAATTTTGAATAAGGTTGTAATTCCTTTTTAAGGAAGATTTATTATTTGTTCAAAGTTGTAATTTATTTTACATTCCTTATTATGGGTAGATGTATGTTCTATTTAGAAAGTGAATACTAAATCATGTGGAAACGAAGTACTCGGATTTGGGGGTGTCACGGGTTGGTATCAAAGCAGTTGGTTATGAACCTTAGGTGGGGGAAAAAACCTTAGGTAGTAGCCTTATAGGAAAGATCGAAAAGATAATGGTGATAGGTAAAGATAATAAACTATCTTATGTGCTATGTGTTTACGTTTAAGTATTCGAAGAGTGATGACTCGATATCACATAATAATAAACTTTAAAATCCTTTTGCCAGGATGACGAACGTTGGAGAACCTAGTCAGGCTAGAAAGGATATACCTCAGGTGCCTAGAGAGGAGGAGTCCCGAGACATCTATGTTGTTTGGGAGCAGCTGATTAGGAGAGAGTCATCTCCAGTGATCACCGTAGCTGGTCGGGAGCGTGAGCTGACACCTATTCTAGTGGAAGAGGACGAGGACGAGTCTGAAGAGTTGGAAGAGGATCCCGAAAAGGAATTCACACCAAACTCTGTTAGTGCTGAGATGAACGAGGAGGTTCACGACTGCAACGTGGAGCTCCAAGAATTGTTGGACGAGAGTCAGACTACTGTACAGCAGCGGGATGAGACTATCAGAAGATAGATAGTGAGCTAGGAGAATTGCAGTGAAAGCTAATCCACGTAGAGAATGACAAAGAAGAGGCCCGAGCTGAGCTAGCGAAGCTGAAGCAAGACATCCAGGAAGAGTCAACAAAGCGAGCTAGTATGCTATAACATGTGCATGTTGAAATCTACAAGTGATTTTTTGAGGTTTTCTTTCTTGGTATGCTATATTCATGAGTTAAGGGAAAAAACCCTTTGTAATCACTCAAATATGTTTTAAAATGAACAAGTTATGAACTAAATCCCAAACTACCCAACTGTTGTGAACATGCTACTGATCAGTAACTTTTGGACTATTTTGGTAACTAAAACAAACTCAAATTTGGTGTTTAATATATGAAAAATATAGTTCGGGAAAATACGAATCTAACGATACCAAATGGGCCTAAATCCGAGATATAGATCTCGAGATATAAGCGTTTCTATAAAGGACCCCAAATCTAAAAAACGAACCAACTGTTGTAAAAGTCCTTGCTGATCAGTCACTTTGACACTGATTTCCGGGACCTAAACAGAACAGAATTTGATGTTTGATAAATGGAAATTGGATTTTAGGAAGATACGAATCCAATGTCTCCGACAGAATCCAAATCCGAGTTGTATACTTCGTTCTACAAGCGTTTCCGTAAAGGACCCCGAATCTAAAATTTTGGGCGAAAATTAGAGTAACAATATGAAGTGAAATGAAAGTGAGTTATTATAATAAATAACTTTAAAGTCACTAATGGGCTAGTAAGTTAATTACATATAAAGTGAAATATAATTAATTATTATTTAAATGATGTTAAGTAATAATTAAAATGAGTTAGTGTAAATAAAATAACTATTTATTATTTAATTAATATTATATAATAATTTGAGTTAATCAATTAATTAATTATTATTTAATTAATATTAAATAATGATTAAAGAGTATTTAAGTAAGATTAAGTAATAATGAAGTAATTACTTACTTACCTTGACATGAAAGTTTAGAATCAACTATTTATTATTTAAATAATAAATAAAGACAAATGTTAATTAATTATTCTTTTAATAATAATAAGGAATGATTAAAGAAAAATGAAATGAATAAATCAATTATTATTTATTCAAGGATGAGGGATTTATTAATTATTATTTACAGATAAATAATAATTTAATTGTCCATTATTTAATTAACATTAAATAATGAGGAGTTATAATTGGTTATTAGTAAGTAATAACTAAAGGTAAATAATTAATGACTATTTAACAAATATTAAATAGTAATCCAAGGAAGAGAGAGTTAACAATTGAAGAAAATTAAATAACTCCTTAATTAAACAATTATAATAAATTGTTTAAAGAATTAATAAGTGTTTATCACTTAAGGAAAGCCTTATTAATTATTAAATCATTAACCCAAGATCAATTAAATATTTTATAGGATTAATGATAGTACATTAGATGTATGTACCTTGTGATTGTATTATTGGTTAGATAATAATACGAGTAAGCGTATTAATGAACAATTATACGCAGTACTAATTGATAGATCTACATTATCAATGTTAGGTCATTCAAAGAGTGTTAATTAAAGCTAGTAAGCTGTAGCTTGTCAAACAGGCAAGTTTCCTAACTTAAACTCGAGTTATTATTTTTCAAGCATTTTGGTGGATAAGTATTGTTGATTATTCTACATCCTGATGAATTATTGTGAATCACACTTTGTACAATTGAATTCCTGTTCTACTATTTATTGAACTGCGAATGGATTAAAGTTCTTTTATTCATGAACTGCTTATGAAATGGATCTATGCTAGTTGTGTCAGCTAGATCAAGCATGTTTAAAATTTGTTAACTCAAATTCGTTTTGAAGAATAAGTGCATGTTGTGTATGTTTATCAGGTATGAAAGGCTGATCACCTTCATTACCATAGGGTTCAGTTGAAATTATTCATATTCACTGTTGGCCATTCATCATTATTGACTCGGTCATTCAGTTATAAAAAATTGATTTATATTCTTTCACAACTATCATATTGTTAAAAGTTTGTCAGCTTACTATTCTTTTCAATCATGATATATCTTTATTTGAACTTAAACTTTCTGGGCAAACTTGTTGCCCTTGCTATATCATGACAACCAATTTCAGATTAAGACGAAGGCTTGAAGAAGGGCACAGTTAAGAGCAAAGTACAATAGTACAATATTGTTATGCACGAACAACTATTTAGTTATCTTATGTAAACCTTTTTGATTGATAAAGGTATGTATTCAGTTAAGGTTAATAAACTTGGAGAAATGTTATAGAATCATGTGAAATACACAATATATGTTTATATGTTCCACAGTAGATGATAGAATGTGTATGAAGATGAAGTACCGTAATGTACCAGGTTGGAGGTTCTTGGGACTCAGGATTTGGGGGAGTCACAAGTTGGTATCAGAGCTGATAGGTTATAAACCTTAGGTAGGTGTACCTTAGGCTATAACCACACAGATGAGGATAAGTAATAAACTCAAATAGAGTTTAAGCGATAAGATATGAATTCAGGAAATTCATTATTAAGATAAGAGGATGATAAATAAGATTTAAAGAGGAATCTTGAAAAGCTTAAGGATCAGGGGACACCTGATTCGGATAATCATGATATAATATGATTAAGGAGGAAAGAAAAGATGATCGTAAAAAAAATAAAAAATGAAAAGATCTTGGAATGAGAAAGAATCGTAATAACAATAAATATGAACCAAAATGGAAGAGAAATCAACATTAACTACTCATTAGGTTCCATTGGAACCTCAAAATAGATTTAAGGCATAGACAACCCAAATATATTATCCACAAGATTCATAGACATCATCCAAATATACAATGTAATAGCGAAGAGCGTTGAGAGATAGAGAAATGCAATTCTTTGGTCTTTCTCCAAGCTTGGATCTTTGATGCTAATCCCTTGCTTCAATCTTCAAACCTAATCTTACCCTAAAAACTAACTAATTAAACTAAACCTAATCTAGACTTAATCTACTCCTAATCTATACAAGAAATGTAAAGGAAATGGAAGAACAAGTTAGGGCTAGGCTTAAGGCCAATATTTGATCCTCTTTCTTGCCCCAAACGAGCCCGCTTATATCCCAATCAAAAGCTAAGTCCCGTTCAATTGAAAAGTCAAGTCTGGCATAGCTGGGGACTGGCGCGGCCGCCCAAAATGCACTAGAAAGCCGCGCGCCCGCGCCAAGGCTTTTCTGCTGCAGAGTCTTCTGGTAAAACGGCCATAACTTTTTATCCGAGGGGAGTTACGAGGCCTGCCACCTATCAAATCGAAGCTATCGAAGAGCTCTACAACTTTCATTCTTTGAGCATTGAGAAATAATGGATGGATGAAGGCTCAAATTGAGTTCCAAGTGACAGCTGTGCAATGAACACCCAAAACTGTGAAGTTTGACGTCTGTTGCTTTACGGGGCATAACTCTCGCCTCCGAACTCCGATTTGGATGATTCAAGATGTTCCGAAAAGCTTATAAGATGCTCTACAATATGAACCAAGTTCCAATCTAAGAATATGAAATGAACGTGAACCACCCAAACGATGTCCGGATTGCATTTCCTTCCCATTTGGTCGCTTGCCTTCTTTTCATTGTCATGCCATCAATCCTTTTAGCATTCTTTGCATTGTTTTGGCCTCAAAAGCACCGAGAGAGTTCTTAAACATAAAATCTATAAAATAAAGGAAAAATACGTGAAAAACACAAAAGTACTTGAGTTTCAGCAACAGAACAAGCTAGTTACTATCCGAATAAGTGGTCATAAAGACCACTTATCAATACTATGTGATATATGTGAATCCAATTTTGACGGTTAACTTATGAGAATACCATAACTTGCTAAAATGAAATATATTTTAGTATTGCTTGTATTTTTATGTGATATTAATAATATGAGAGTATGTTTGCTAATTGTTGCGATCTTATATGCTATGAGAATGTGTTTAAACTCTAAAGGAGGAACGTTAAGGATAGAAATTATATTCTATATAACTGTGTAGCTAGGTTAAAACTTAGCTTATGTGTTGATCGTATATTTGAAGATAAAATGTGAAGTTAAATTATATGACTAATGAATATCATATATATACGTAACTATATTACGATAGGAATTCGAAAGTGTTGGCTAACTTTACGTGGATAGACTACACTTAAGGCAAGTATCTAAACCTTATCTCTTTGGATGCAAGTTTCCTAACTTACACTCTTTTACGGTGCAAGTATCCTAACCGACGCATTTACTTTATGCAAGTATTCTATCCTTGTATATTGCGAACTAGTTTCTTTACTTAATTGTTTGAATTGAATTAGCATACTTGAACTCTTATTTCAATAAAGCTATTATTCATGTTGAACTTGGTATTGTTCTTGAATATTGTTAAAGTGTCTATGCCATTTGATTCGGCTAGACTTATATTATTGAGAAACGACCCAAACTAATTGATTGGTGCGGGTTCTTGTATTTGACTGAGAAGAACCAAATATAACTGTCGGAGAACCGACGCGCGCACTTGAGTATGATTGATTGTTATGCATAACGATGGTACTTTAGGCTGATCACCTTTTGTACCTGTTTTTGTTGGATTTTCAGTTTAATACTGTTAATCCTAGTGGAAGTTCATAGTCCTTAGTAACTGCTCAGTATTCAGTTATCTTGAAATTTTGAATTGATTTATTATTAAATCACATTGATATTATTCTGTCCTTAGCACTGTTATTGAAAACTGTTGATATTCTTGTTATCCTTGAACTATCAAACCTTGCTATACTCTTTCGAGAATTGAGAATTATATTACTCACCCTTATTGTATATTACTTGCTGAGCAATTTGTGCTCATTCTTGCTTTCCCTAAAAATATTTCAGTTAAGGCCGAGCAGTGCGGACCCTCGAGTACCGACAAGGGCAAGAGAAAGGCTACTGAGTAGCTTTGTTTATGTAGGACTTTATGATTGTAATAAAGAACTTATGATATTATGTACTAGTTAAGGCTATTTATGCTTAAGATATGTCTAAGCTATGTAATCACTGTTTAAGTTACGAGACCTTAGGACGTGAATAATTATATTATTTAAATGTAATTTATTCGGTATTAGTTGTGTATTATTCCGCTGTGCGATGCGACATTTAGTCGTATTATTATTGCGATGTATTACCATGAGCACGTGACGAACCGAATTCGAGAGACCCCGTGTGTGACGCCCCCAGAATAGGTCCAGTCAACCCAACCCATTCTGAGTCGCCAAATACATGGTACAGAATTCAAATACAAACTTTTATATCACACGGTCGTACAAAATATGACCACACAACTGTGAGTGTCAATACAAATATGTAGAAAATATTAATATTCAAACTAAGTCCTCATTATAATTATTATCACACCATTTATTAAAAATAGTGAGGATTACTACTGCTCTAACTCGGACCATCACTCTGTCCCCCGACTAGTTCCCGCAACATTCTCATTTTCTGAAGAGGACAACAAATGAAAAGGGTGAGCTCAACTAGCCCAGTAAAGAATATTATGACTAATATAATGGAAAATAAATTATCGTTAGTCTTCAACAATTCAGATAAAATATTATTGACAACAAGTTTTAGATCAATATTCGCAGCGGAAATAGCCATTCATCATCAATATTTTATCCCTGTAACATCAATCAATATACATCTCGAATCAAATATTCATCTTTGCACTATAGGCTAAAGATATTCATTTGTATCATCAGTGGTCATGTTCATCTCAACACCTGTCATCTTTGCACTACGGCCAAAAATATTCATCCGGTAATCATTCATCTTTGCTCTACAGGCCAAAGATATTCAGTTATATCACCACTTAGGACTGAGGATGATGAAAAATAATATAAATAACGAATCCAGTGCAATAAAGGATAAGATTAAGGATTCGTATTTCAATTTATCAAAGTTCAAAAATATTCCATAATAATACTTTGTGGAGCAAAATTCAAGAATAAAGCTCAAAACTTAGATCCAATCAAAGATAAGAACTTTAACAAGCAACTTGGACATATAGAAGAAAATTTAATTTTTTCGTGAATAGTGCCGTATACGTGAATAGTGCCGTATACGTGAATAGTAACCCTGACGAAAAAAGTAAGAATTTCATAATAAAATCCATGCCAATATTTTGGTATAATGATATTGAAAGAATAACATCATTTATGAAAGAAAATAACATCCCTTACCTCAAAAGAATAGTATTTCTGGCTGGAATATCGAATATAATATCGAAGGAAACTTGCACTGAATAGTAACACTCAAAGTATCTAAATACTCACAAAAATACGCTCGATATTATAGAGAGAGAAAACTTATGATTCTGGTGTAATTTTCAATTCTAACCTAAGCACCCTATTTATAGGAAAAGCTTAGGATGCCAAAGTAGACTTTTGAATAAAATAATATTTATTTATTTATTTATTTTTTATTCCAGCTGCCGGCTGCTCTAAAACATCAGAATTTTCAACCAAACAACAAAAGTGGGGCCCACCCATAAAAAAATATATTTATTTTCCAAAACTTCAATAATTCATAATAAATAGTCCTTTTGTCAGAAAAATACAAATTTTATGTCTTTCCATAGGAAATTTAATTCTCTACAACTTTGTAGAAGGAAGTTTTTTCAAATTCAAAACATAAATTATCTGAAATCCCTAAATAGATGATTTTCCACACCAAAATACTGATAAAAACTCATCAGCGATAATTCCTTCTTTTATATCTACAAAATAAATATTTTCTTATCATATAAATCAATAATTAATTATTCATAAATAATATTACAGAACTACAATATTGACAACCAGGTCGTTCCCAGGAAAGAGGGGGCCTTCCGATAAGGACTTCTCCTTACTGGCGCGCAATTAAATAACCCCTCCTAGACAGAACTTCCTTAGACATTGTCAATAATGCTATCTGATAATATTATTCAAATAATATGAATTATTGAGTTGATAATGTGAAATACTGTGCAGTGACAATTATTGAATCAATAATACAAACTATCAACTGTAGCCATTATTGAATCAATCATATAAAATAGCAACGTAGCAATTATTGAGTCAATAAAATATCAATGAAATAATTATTGAGTCAATAATATAAAATATCAACGTAGCAATTATTGAGTCAATAATATAAAATATTGAACAGTAATTACTATAACAATAATTGAGTAAGTGCCTTCTCACGTAGGACTCAATAATTCGAAATACTGTGCAATACCGTGTGCTACTATACAACACCGCGTACCACTGTATTTTAACCACCGGGTATTTCAACAGTACTAACGGTAACAACTACGCCGTTATTTTATAAAAAGGTTATTTCTGTCGCTTTCTATATCCGACAGTTATTCCGTTATGGGGCCCACAAATAGCTGCGCCGTCGTACGAATATTCTCCGACAACAAGAATATTCCACGACCAAACGAATATTCCCCGACAACCAGAATATTTTATAACTACTTGCTCATTTTAAAATATTTGCACATTTCACCCATAACTTTCATATTTATCAAATCAACACCTTACTATTTCGAAATAATATATAAAGAAAATTAAATCTTTATTCATAAAAGTTGGGGTCTTACACCATGACGGTCCTGGAATTTAGGGGCGTCACAGGTTGGTATCAGAGCTGTAGTTATAAACCTTAGGAACAAGTGTCCTTAGACTATAACTTAGGCGAACTTAGAAGTTAGAAAGGAGATAACACTCACATAGAGTTTTCCCTAGAACGAGACTTAGCGTGTTATGAAATGTAACTTCATTCTATACAATGAACTTATGTTTTATTTAACATTCTAATGGAGTTGCTATTTGTTTGTCTTGTGTTTGTGATTGTAGGATGATAGACACAGGTGTACCTAGTAGTGTGGCAGAGGAGGAGCCCAAGGATATACATGTAGTATACGAGGCACCTCTAGAGGCTACACCAGTGCTGGCTGTTGCACCGTTCGAGTCTGACGACGAGGACGAGATTAAGATAGAGTCTGATCCAGAGGAGGAGTCGATGGAGGACGAGCCGATGGGGGATGAGCCAGTAGAGGACTCTGATGAGGCTACTGTAGAGGAGCAGATGCTAAGAGAGTATGAGGAGCGGATCCTAGAGTTAGACTGAAGGGTCCAGGAGCTGGAGGCCGAGGCCCATGAGAGAGAGTCTGAGTTCCAGAAGCTGAGGGACGAAGACCATCAGAGGTAGCTGGACATGCAGAAGTTAGAGGTAGAGATTGCTTATTGTAGGGAGGCAGGGATCCAGATGGGAACTTTATTCCACAGGTCAGTGGCGAGAAATGTAGATATAGCAGGGAAGCTGGAAGAAGTAAAAAAGAGAGAATTGAGTGAGAAGACTGAGAAAGAGGCACTCCGTACTCAGCTAGAGTTGGAGGTGATGGATAGGATACACTTCGAGGAGAAGTGGGAAGCGGCCAACGAGAGAGCTGACGACCTAGAGGACGAGGTCAGGTGCAAGAAGAGGAAGATGAACAAGATGGGGTATGTGTTTCGTTCAGCTTTTGAGAGGGTAATTGATGGTGTGTACCACTACCAGACAGAGCAGGGACAAACTCTACATACCTTGAGTCGAGAGCTGGTTGCGTGTATAGCACAGATGGAGTACAAGAGCGCAGTGGAGCGCGGGATGATGTGATGAAATTTCCTTAGATGGTCTAGTGATAGTTTAGTAGAATTTATCTTTATGTGTTGTACATACTATATTGTAATCCCTACTTTTTGTGTAAAGTATGGGATTGTGATGTAAACCCCGAGTTAGCTTTTGTTAGAGGGGTAGTATGGTAGCAGGTTAGTATATTCCCCGTCTTTTGTGATATTAGGGGATATATGTGATAACATTTATAGCAGTATGCTAGGGAAATCATGTAATGAAACGATTTGGCATATGAATATAAATGGAGTTTATTCAGAAACGTGTTATAAATTTATGCTTTTAGTATTAAAATAAATACTTAAGTAATATACTTGAATAATAATAAAATGAAAATTTGTGATGCAGATAATGCCGCCCAGACGTAGATTGACTGCACCTGAGGAGTTAGTGAACAATGAGAGGGAACAAGTAGACCCGATCCAGAAACTGGTAGACTTATTAGGAGAAGCCTTAAGGGGAAGGAACGATGAACCCATTCTCCCGAACCCTCAGGCTATGCTAGTAACAACCTTTAAAGACTTTAAGAGTCTAGGACCCCCGGAGTTCGAGGGAACTACCGACCCAATCGTCGCACAAACGTGGATCAAGGAGATCAAGAAGGCTTTCACTATAGCTCGCGTAGGCAAAGATCAGAAGACGGTGTTTGCCACGTACATGATGAAGGGAGAAGCGAACTACTGGTGGGAGGCTAATCAACAAAGTGCTGGAGAAGGGATAATAGCTTGGGATAAGTTTAAGACGCTGTTTTTTGAGAATTACTTCCCGAAAAGCATGAAGAATAGGATGGAGGTGAAATTCCCAGAGTTAAAACAAGGGGAGATGACGGTGGCGCAATACGCGGCTAGGTTTAACGAATCTAGACCGATTTGCGGAACACCAAGTTGGTGATGAAGAGAGGAAGGCTAGACGCTTCGAACAAGGGTTGAAGCCTTGACTATTTAATAAGGTGTCAGTTCTTTAAATTAATTCCTTTGTAACATTACTGGAGAGGCAATCATTGCGGAAGGTGGCAGTGAGGCCTTAAGTCTGTATAACAAGGAGAAGAAAGGAAAGAATACTAGAGGAGAGAACCGTACGGGAGGAAGCAGTAGTGGAGGAAGAAATTTGGAAAAGAGAAAATGGGATAATAATAACAACAACAAAAACAACAATAATCAATCAGGAAATTTTTGTGGAGGTTTCAAGAAGAGGGCTGGAGGATGCTCAAAGTGTGGGAAGAATCACAAGGGCGAGTTCTGGAAGGGATGTGGCACTTGCTACAACTGCGGATAGGAAGGGCACCTCTCGCCCAACTCTCCGAAACCAAAGAAGATACAAGGATGCTTTGCGTGTGGCTCGACGGAGCACCGAATTAAGGACTGCCCAAAAAAGGGAAGTGGCGGGGGTAGCAATCAGCAAGGAGGCAACAAGCTGATGATCAGCGGACATGCACAATCCAACCGCCCAACCGCCAGAACTTTTAACATGACCGTCCAGGACGCCGTGGCTGCGAAGGGCGTCGTGTCAGGTATAATCCCAATCAATGATATAAATGCTTATGTATTATTTGATTCGGGTGCCACCTGTTCTTTTATATATGAAGAATTTGCTAGTAAACTTAGTACACCCCGAGAACGGTTAGAAAATCCTTTGAACATAGAAGTTGTGAATAAGGAAATAATCCCTGTAGAATACGTTTATCGAAATTATCGCGCAAACATTAGAGAACATGAACTGAGCGTAGACTTGATTCCTATTAGACTAGGAAAATTTGATGTGATACTAGGAATGGATTGGTTGTATAACCATGCAGCGATAATTGATTGTCAGAATAAATGTGTGAACCTTCAGACTCCGAGTAAGTCTAAGGTAGTGTTTTATGGTAGCTCATCGCTTAAGCAATCGTGCTGCGTTACGATGATGCAGGCCAAGAAATTATTAAGGAAAAGATGTGTAGGTTATCTAGCTTACATCGTTGATACTCAGAAAAAGGGAGTAGAAATTAAGGATATATCCATAGTTAATGAATTTCAAGATGTGTTTCCGGACGATCTGCCTGGTCTTCTGCCAGACAGAGAAATCAAATTCGTAATAGACTTGGCACCGGGAACAGCACCAATTTCGAAAGCTCCATATCGTATGGCGCTAGTAGAAATGAAGGAATTGATGATACAATTATAAGAGTTATTGGATAAGGGTTACATTCGACCGAGTGTTTCTCCTTGGGGAGCACCAGTGTTATTCGTTAAGAAAAAGGACGGATCGATGAGGCTCTTTATCGATTATCGAGAATTGAACAGAGTAACGATCAAGAACCGATATCCGCTACCAAGAATAGACGACCTGTTTGATCAACTGAAGGGAGCAAAGTGTTTCTCAAAAATCGACCTATGAACAGGATATCATCAACTAAAAGTGATGGATGAGGACATACCAAAGACTGCGTTTCTAACCCATTATGGACACTACGAGTTTTTGGTAATGTCATTTGGATTGACTAATGCTCCGGCAGCATTTATGGACTTGATGAACCGAGTTTTCAAGCCATACTTGGATAAATTCGTGGTAGTTTTCATCGACGACATATTGATCTACTCGAAGACAGAGGAAGAACACGCCGAACATCTGAAGATTATTTTGGAGGAACTAAGGAAGGAGAAGATGTATGTGAAATTTTCAAAGTATGAATTTTGGATGGAGAAGGTTCAATTCTTAGGCCACGTAGTGGATAAGAATGGAATCGCTGTAGACCCTGCGAAGGTAGAAGCAGTAAGTAATTGGGAACAATCGAGAACACCAACGGAGGTGAGAAGCTTTTTAGGGTTAGCTGGGTACTATCGAAGATTCATCCAAGATTTTTCTAAGATAGCAACCCCGTTGGCCAATTTCACTAGAAAGACGGTGAAATTTGTATGGACCGACAAATGCGAAGAAAGTTTTCAAGAACTGAAAAGGAGATTGAGCGAAGCGCCTGTGTTATAACTACCAGATGATGTGGGAAATTTTGTGGTGTATAGTGATGCATCGCACAAGGGGCTTGGCTGTGTGCTCATGCAACACGGCAAGGTCATTGCGTATGCGTCACGACAATTGAAGGATTACGAAAAACAATACCCTACTCACGACTTAGAGTTAGCGGCAGTAGTTTTTGCGTTGAAGATTTGGAGGCATTAATTGTATGGGGGAAAATGTGAGATATACACGGACCATAAAAGTCTGAAATATATCTTCATACAGAAGGAGTTGAACATACGACAGAGAAGGTGGTTAGAATTAATCAAAGACTATGACTGCGATATTCTTTATCACCCGGGAAAGGGAAACGTGGTTACCGACGCTCTGAGCAGAAAAGGAAGGGAAAAGTTGTTTAATTTAATGACTCAGGAAGAATTGATAAGAGAGATGGAGAAATTGGAGATAGAAGTGAAAGAACCAAAGAAGCCTGGAGAAAGGTTGTTTGTGGTGGAAGCTCATCCGACATTATTGGATAGAGTAAAAGAAGCACAAGAGAAAGATGAAGAGTGTGAGAAAATCCGAAAGAGAATCGCAGAAAATGAGGAAGAGAAATTTCAAAATGGATAAAGACGGTATTTTGAGATTTGAAGAAAGAGTATGGGTACCAGCAGTAACCGAGTTAAGGGAAGAGATTTTGCACGAGGCACACAATAAGACATATTCCGTTCATCCGGGAGGCACTAAGATGTACCGAGATTTGAAGCAACATTTTTGGTGGCCTAATTTGAAATAGGAAGTCGCAGAGTGCGTTAGTAGATGCTTAACTTGCCAACGCATTAAAGCAGAGCATCAACGGCCGAGTGGTTTACTACAACCGTTGGAAATACCAGAGTGGAAATGGGAGCATATTACGATGGACTTCGTGGTAGGACTTCGTGGTAGGACTTCCAGTTACGCAGAAAGGTTATGATGCCATTTGGGTTATCGTGGATCGACTTACCAAGACCGCACATTTTCTACCAATTAAGACCCGTTACAGTTTGAATCAGTTAGCGGGTCTATACATAAAGGAGATTGTCTCACGACATAGAGTGCCGGTATCTATTGTCTCTGATCGAGATCCGCGTTTTACGTCTAATTTTTGAAAGAGTTTGCAAGAGAGAATGGGAACGCAGTTGAGGTTGAGTACTTCTTATCATTCTCAGACAGACGGACAGAGTGAACGAACAATACAAACGCTGGAGGACATGCTTAGGACTTGCGTGATGGATTTTAAGGGAAATTGGGACGACCACCTACCCTTAGTCGAATTTACGTATAATAATAGTTACCATGCGAGTATCGACATGCCACCGTACGAAGCTCTTTACGGAAAAAAGTGCAGAACGCCATTATGTTGGGACGAAGTCGGAAAACGACGAATACTCGGACCAGAGCGAGTACAACAAACCGCAGACGTGGTGACAGTGATAAGAGCCAGATTAGTAGCAGCTCAAGATCACCAGAAGAAATACTCAGATTTGCATCGGCAGGACCGAGACTTCAAAGTCGGCAGTTTTGTATTCTTGAAGATATCTCCATGGAAGGGAAAAATCCATTTCGGTAAGAAAGGAAAAGTGAGTCCAAGATTCATAGGACCGTTCGAGATACTGAAGCGAGTGGGCGAAGTGGCATACAAAGTTGCGTTACCACCCGAATTGGAGCACATCCACAACGTGTTCCACATTTTTGTGTTGCGACGGTATAAGGCCGACTACAAGCACGTGATTTCTTACGAGCCCATTCAAGTGGAGAAGAACTTGGCGTATAAAGAAATTCATGTCCAGATATTAGATAGGAACAAGCAAACCTTAAGAAATAAAATTATTTCGTCTGTAAAAGTACTTTGGCGTAATCACGATGTCGAGGAGGCAACGTGGGAGTTAGAAGATAGGATGATAATGGATTATCCCAATTTATTTGTGTAACCTTGTAGCAATTCCGGGACAGAATTTTTATAAGGGGGGAGGATGTAATACCCGAGAATTTCTTAATATTATTAAATAAATATATTAATAGAAATGAGAATTTATTTAATATAAATGATTTTGTGTTATGAGATAAATTAATTCAATTGTATAAAATTGAATAATTATAATAATAATTAGAAACTTATGGAGTTTGCGATAAACTCGTTGATAGCCTTGTGTGGCACAGCGACATAATATAAGAATGATTATATTAATTTAAGCGAACAATTAATCTTAATTAATTGTTAATTGTAGAATATTAATTAATTGTTGTAGAATATTAATGGTGATTAATTAATAATATGTGATTATTATTATTGTAAGAAATATAATAATAATAATGAGCAATGTGTCTATAATATAATAAGATTTATATTTATATACTGTGCGTGATAAATGAGCAATGGTTATGGAAATTAATAATTTCATTAATAATCGACGAGGAATGGATTAATTTATATTGATGATAATTAATCGATAAGATGAATAATTTATTTATTTGACATTATAAGTAATAAAGTAAATAAGTAAGCTATTAATATAATAAGATTATAGTGATTGTTATGTGCAAGCATGCGTATATATGGTAGCTAACCATATATTATATGAAGCATCATGTGACTATATTATATACATAAACTATATAGTAAAGTTTATTGAGTTATAAGAATTACATGAAATGTGTATGTAACAAGGTAAGTGTGTGAACATTAAAATAATACATCACAAGTATAGTAATCAATTGTTGATTGTAGAATTTAATAATGTGATAACATCCGAGTAAATTATACCTGTAAGATAGAATGTACATGGATTATATGTGAAATATATGTATCCCTACTTGCTATATTGTAATATTTGCTACCTATTAAAGGTGCATTATGACTCCAATTATAACATAAGTATATGTTATGTATGTATAATAGTTTAAGTGTGGAGTGTTACAAATGCTGAGATACCATTCCTTGTCCCATATTGATAGGCACAAACCTTGTACACGTGAATAACATTATGAAGTCTGAGGCCTATATCCCCAAAACTCAGCAAATACTTCATAGCTTTCATAGCTCATGATGATTAAAGATGTGGGATTCATGATGAATCTAACAACTAATTACCTACCCTTTGATAACCTCCATGCAATTTGACAATCCGTTAGTTTAGATTGGAAGATTATAGCATTGTCTGGATTTCAATTCTTCTATAAATAATGGCTCTCCTCCTCTCTAATTCATTTGCTGAGAAAATTCTGGAGTATTGAGTTGGGAGTTATATATATATATATATATATATATATATATATATATATCAGTGTTAAGTATTCTGAGATATCGAGATTGCATTACAGAGGTATAATTCTATTCCATTGTTCTCCATTCTCATTTTTCTGATAAGAACTCCATTTTCATTTTCTGTCAAAATCAAATTCATGATTCTTGTTGTAATTCATGCCAATTTGGATTGGGATATGTCTCTTAGCTGCTATATGAACTTATAAGTATAATAGAAGTATTATGTGGTTGATTGAAACTGATTTTGTAAAGTAATTTCATGATATGGGCTGGAAATCTGCCGAAAATTGGAACTGTCTGCCGCTGGCTGCCAGGCGGCACAGCTGCGCCAGTTTTGCACTGGGCAGCTGCGCCAGCAGCCTGCTGTAGTTTTCTGCATCCTGCATAAACCTGTTAGGTGATAGTTTGTTTACATGGTTTAGAACAGCATGCTAGCTTGTGTAACACATGTATATGAATATATTAAGGCGATGTAAACATATTGTATTGTACTAGCATGCATGGTTAACGAAAAGCATATGGATTCCGAAATGAATTTAGAGTTTGAAAAGGGGACTTTGATATATAAATACTATAATAGTATTCTGACTTTTGAGACACGTTAGTAGGACCTAGAGACACATGAAGTGCATGTTAGTTTATCTATATTGGTTCCGTAATAAAATATGAACATGTGAACCTAACTAGTGCTCATTCCTAACAAAAATGTAAGTTTGAAGGTGGATATGATTATGTAAATGCTATATATACATTCTGATGTTATGAGCATATTTAGATGACTTTGAAATGCATGAATGAATCGTTAACTTGTGTTTATATGGTTCGTAAGGAAGCATGAACATGTTAGGCCCTATTAGTAAGATTTACTAATGAAAATACAAGCTTTGCACGTGAGCATTGACACGATACATGGATATTTAAATTCTGATGTTTATGGACATATGAAATAGTACTTTTAGACTTACTCACACACCATACTTTTATACATACTATGACTAGATGTCGTGACTCAAATTGAGCAGAAACGAAGCATGTTTTCAACTAATAACTGTGATAGTCACATGTATGGAATGCGAATACTCATAAGTATGCTTAATATAAATACCGTAAGTGTTTTGAAAGCGAGCATAATAGGCTTTGTAAATTTCATGACCTTGAATGACCATAAGTGTCGACTTAGAATCTATATCACATATGTTTGGAACAAGGGAAGGTTATACGAATATAAAAAGACTCTTTAACATGTATATATACTATGTGATATATGTGAATCCAATTTTGACGATTAACTTATGAGAATGCCATAACTTGCTAAAATGAAATATATTTTAGTATTGCTTGTAGTTTTATGTGATATTAATAATATGAGAGCATGTTTGCTAATTGTTGCGATCTTATATGATATGAGAATGTGTTTAAACTCTAAAGGAGGAACGTTAAGGATAGAAATTATATTCTATATAACTGTGTAGATAGGTTAAAACTTAGCTTATGTGTTGATCGTATATTCGAAGATAAAATATGAAGTTAAATTATATGACTAATGAATATCATATATATACGTAACTATATTATGATAGGAATTCAAAAGTGTTAGCTAACTTTACGTGGATAGACTACGCTTAAGGCAAGTATCTAAACCTTATCTCTTTGGATGCAAGTTTCCTAACTTACACTCTTTTACGGTGCAAGTATCTTAACCGACGCATTTACTTTATGCAAGTATTCTATCCTTGTATATTGCGAACTAGTTTCTTTACTTAATCGTTTGAATTGAATTAGCATACTTGAACTCTTATTTCATTAAAGCTATTATTCATATTGAACTTGGTATTATTCTTGAATATTGTTAAAGTGTCTATGCCATTTGATTCGGCTAGACTTATATTATTGAGAAGCGACCCAAACTAATTGATTGGTGCGGGATCTTGTATTTGACTGAGAAGAACAAAATATAACTGTCGAAGAACCGACGCGCGCACTTGAGTATGATTGATTGTTATGCATAACGATGGTACTTTAGGCTGATCACCTGTTGTACTTGTTTTTGTTGGATTTTTTGTTTAATACTGTTAATCCTAGTGGAAGTTCATAGTCCTTAGTGACTGCTCAGTATTCAGTTATCTTGAAATCTTGAATTGATTTATTATTGAATCACATTGATATTATTCTGTCCTTAGCGACTGTTATTGAAAACTGTTGATATTCTTGTTATCCTTGAACTATCAAACCTTGCTATACCCTTTCGAGAATTGAGAATTATATTACTCACCCTTATTGTATATTACTTGCTGAGCAATTTGTGCTCATTCTTGCTTTCCCTAAAAATGTTTCAGTTAAGGCCAAGCAGTACGGACCCTCGAGTACCGACTAAGGGCCAGGGAAAGGCTACTGAGTAGCTTTGTTTATGTAGGACTTTATGATTGTAATAAAGAACTTATGATATTATGTACTAGTTAAGGTTATTTATGCTTAAGATATGTCTAAGCTATGTAATCACTGTTTAAGTTACGAGACCTTGGGACGTGAATAATTATATTATTTAAATGTAATTTATTCAGGTATTGGTTGTGTATTATTCCGCTGTGCGATGCGACATTTAGTCGTATTATTATTGGGATGTATTACCATGAGCACGTGGCGAACCAAATTCGAGAGACCCCGTGACGGTCTTGGAATTTGGGGGCGTCACATTAACCCGGATGAAAATCCCAATCCAGCTCTTCCCATCTGACTTGGGATTTGAATTGGCATCTTAATGCCGTGCTTGTTATTTCCTAACCCTTCTCCAGGTTGGATACCCGCAGCTACCATTTCTTGGCCAACTGTCATTACTTTAGTGGAAATTTTAGGCTTCAGGGCTGGTGCCCCAATCGGTAGATATTGAATATCCCTCACCTCGAGAGCTTGAAAATTATAGGCTCAACCCCGGCGTCCAGGCTAATCACTGGCATTTCCCCATGTATGTGGGTAGGATATTCTGGTTCAGCATTCACTGTGATGAGGCTGTCGTTGATAATGTACTTGAGTTGCTGATGGAGGGTGGATGGAACAGCCCCGACCATATGAATCCATAGCCTGCCCAACAACAAGTTGTATCTGGTGGCTATGTTGAGCACCTGGAAAGATACGTAGAAGGTGTGTGGACCAATTTTTAGAGGAAGCTCGATTTCCCCCATAGCCTGGCGGCGAGATCCATCGAAAGCCCGGATAACCATGTGACTGGCTTTAATCCGGTTTGGATTGATCTTCATCCTTTCCAACGTGTCGTATGGACAAATATTGAGGGAAGATCCTCCATCAATAAGCACTCCTCCGATCATGTATCCGGAGAACATAACGGCTATATGCAGGGACTTGTGGTGACCCCTCCCCTCAGCCGGGATATCATCGTCTGTGAAGGAAATCACATTGTTGTTGAAAATGTGTTCTATCACGCGACATAATTTCTCTATGTCTATCGTGTATGGTAGATGAGCTTCTTCTAGTACCTTCACTTGGATGTTACGTTGATCCTCTGATGATAGGACCAAGTCTAGGACGGATATTTTTTTGGGTGCGTCTTTCAAGCTTTGCACTACCTTAATTTCATTTTGTCCCATCTTTTTGAGGAACTCTTGTATCTTTTCTTCAGCCACCCTTTCTTTTGCTTTGGTAACTGGTTTAATCACCCACTGAGGTAGGTACAATGGATTATCCTTTGACAGGATGGAAATGTTATTTGAAGTAGAGCTTTCAATCTCCCCGTAGTTCCATGGGACCTTCTTCAGACTGGTAATCGGGTACTGAGGCCTGAAGGGAAAAATTAGAGGCTGAGGTGCAGCTACCTTCACAGGATTTTGGTTGTCTTGGACCCCTTTACCCATCAGTATTAGGGGTGTGATGATTGATTCTTTATCACAGGATATGACAGCCACTGTGTCCTGATACCATGCATCGGGGATCCAGAGGCTATCTTTATCTGTCATGTCGAGGATTTGATTTCCTCTGATTAGGTCACCTTTCTCAATCAGGTCTTGAATTAGGTTACGAAGGTCCCAGCATTCATCTGTATCATGGCCGGAAGAGTTGGATTGGTACTGACATATTTGGTCAGGTTAGAATTTTCTAGATTGAGGGTTCAGCGGAGGTAGCAAGTCTTCAACTATTCCCTTGTTGATCATCATTTGCAGGATTTCTTCCATTTACTGGTTCAAATTGGTGAAATTCCTTTGAAATAGGAAATTCCTACCTGCTTGGACACTTGCTTCTTCGATCCCCTTGTTAGTCCGGGGTGTAAGCTCACAAGTCTAGCTATGATCTTGATTGGAATTGACTTCTGCTGGAAGAGAGCGACTGCCAATAGATTGATGGATTTGCTTCAACATCTATCTGGTGAGTTGATGTTGGTAGACGGCTAGTTAAGCCAACTGCTCGATTTGTTCCTTGATAGGCTTTATTTCTTGCTCTATCAGGAATTATTTTTCAAAAGCCTCCCAACTCATTGGGCTGATGTTGTTGGATTGAGTGGATTCTTCAACATAGCAGAGGTATTTGGATCCTTCTGCACTTGTAGTGTTGATCATGTTGACACTCTCCTCCTAGTGCTGTTAGAGAGGGTTATCTTGGACATGAGATTGATTGGGATTTGTGACCACAATCTCTCCATTATCAATCAAATCTTGGATTTTATGCTTGAGGGACCAACAGTCTTGAGTGTTATAACCCGTTGATCCGGAATGATAAGCATATTTCTTGCTAGGGTCGAAGTTCCTGGCATTAGTGTTAGTTGGCGGAAGGAGTTGGCCAATCTTCTTCTGAGCTGTCAGAAGTTTAAAGACGTTCTCGAGTGAATCCCCTAGTGGGGTGAATGTCCTTTTGCGTCTGACCTCGATATTTTTTTGGAATAAAGGATTTGAAGGTTGTGTTGCAACTTGGAAAGGGGTATAGTTCCTCCTTTGGATTGTTGGAATTACTGCTTGAATTTTATCCTTGTAACACCAAGGAAACTTCTTCATCTTTTCTTTTGTGGACCCTCCAGGGATTACTCCTGTAATTTTCGGATTGGATATGCTCAGTAACAGCTTCGAGTGCTGTTAGGTGTCTTTTATTTTCCCGGACTTGAGTCCCATTTTTGCCATTTTGCCTTCTTTAATCATTTCCGAGAAATGTTTTCCTATGCCTGCTAGGACCCTTTCATAATAAGGAGCTTCTTGAATATCGATGAAAGTCTTGACTATTTCAGATTCAGTCATGGCTGGGGTAACTTGTGCTACGACCCGTCTCCATCGCTGGGCATATTCTCTGAATGATTCAGTGTTCTTTTTCTTGATTTTGGTAATTTGATACCGAGCTAGAGATAGCTGAGATTGGAAACTGTACTGGCTGAGGAAGGCATGGGCCAATTCTTCCCATTTGTGGATTTTAGAGTTGTCCAGACGGGCATACCAGGCTCTGGCTTCTCCAGTTAAACTCTTCTGAAATAGCTGCATTCGAAGTTTCTCGTCCTCAGCATAGGATCTGAGTTCTCCGATGAAAACTTTTAGGTACGTATAAGGATCCCCTAATCCGTCATATTTCTTGAAATCAGGGACTTGGAATTTTTTAAGATATCTAGCCCCGGGAAATATGCATAGATCTAAGTAGTTAACACTGCCAAATGCCCCAGTCCCTTTGATAGACTGGAGGGTTTCTTCCATTTGTTGCATTTTCTTGAGAATGTCACCAGCTTCCTGTTCTTTACTTAGGATGGTGATTTCTGGAGTTTTGTTGGTTGGGTCCTGGTTTTATGGTCCAGGGATCTGAGTTTCGGCCTTTTTTGTATCTTGACCTCCAACACCACTACCAGATGCTCTTGGTTCTAGATGATCTTGAGATTGTTTCTCTTTGAAGGCCTTGCTTTGCTCACGAAAGAAACCGACTAGCTCGGCTATCTGATTTTTCAATCCTTCGAATTCTTCCCTAGACACGGGGGTGGATTCTGGTGGAGCACTTGAAACCATGTCCGTAGATGGACTGGGCGCTTTTTTGGCCTTTGATCTGGTGATAGGACCAATTTTTCCCTACCTACACCAAAATGTATGCGTGTCAGTTCCCTGTGGTAGGTAATTACTGGATGCATTTATGATGTGTGTTTTTTAAGTTTATCCTGCAAAACCGAGGTTAGTTGTTTTGATGGCAAGATGACAGGATATTTGACAAGAAAGTAAATATTTCATTATTGTCATTTACATTGCACTCCTCAGTAATTGGAGACTTGACATGGAATTGAAAGAGGAAGGCATGAAGAAGCATCCCGTCGGATTAGGTTGATCAGAAGCTGACCTATCCTAGGTTACTCTCGCGGCTTTTGTTTTGGCATGAAGATTCCCAAATCATCGCAATCTACTAGAAGGGAAGTTAATCCGATCATTCAACTAGAGCGAATCTAGGTGGTGCATTTTCAAGAGGCAGCCACGGAGATTTAGTCGTCCCCAGAGTCCTTACTTATCACCGACCGGGTTAGCCTCCTGGTGGAGGGACTCAAAGCATACATTCACATACATCGGCCTTACCGCTTATGCATGAAATGATAGTTCATGCGAAGCACTAATATGGGTGTGAAGCACTAAAGCATTCATTCTCATTCATTCAATGTAAAGGCATAGTATTCATACATTCAATGAAAGACGCAACATTCACTCATCCATTGACCGTGGAGACGTAAGATTTCATGCATTCAATAGTTTTGAAAGGGAAATGTTTGAAAAGATTGAAAACGGCCTAAGCCCTCTACTATCCCCAGCAGAGTCGCCACCTGTCGACGTTGGAAAATTTAAGAAATACCGCGGGTCGATGTATAACCCGATTTTCCTCAAATTGATCTTCCTAAGTTGTCTCTACCCTTATTCTTTTTATTACAAAAAAGGTTTTGAAGGGTTTTTTAGGAAAGAGGCCAACATATGTATATGTCGACGATTTGATTTGAACAGAGTCGCCAGTTGGTAGATTTGAAAATGGTTGTACCAACTCAATCGAATTTGATTTGAAAAGAGGCCCAATTTGCTGGACATTGTCGAAACTTGATCTTTGAAATTGGAGTTTTGAGTTCGGGGGCTTGGTTAAGTGTGGGGAAGGTGTTAGGCAGCCCACGACTCCCGTGTAAACACGGTACCGCAATCGTTTCAATATTTCCCTTAAAATTGGAATGCGTAAGCGAATGTTGTTTGAAAATTGGGCCTTTTGATTGATTGAAAACATTGACAGGCTTCGTTGAGCCTATATACAAAGGGTTTGATTTTATTTGAAAATCAATCTTTGATTTGATTTGCAAAAAGCATTATTTAATTTGATTTGCAAAAGCTTTTGAATTGAATTGACAGTGATGTTTTGAAAGCTGGTTTTATCAAACCTTTACGCTGACATAGGAATTTAAGCATATCGCTACTCTCAATTTTATCTTTATAGCCTTAAGGCTGCATGCAAATGGTGATTTGTCGGGTTGCGAAGCACCCTCGACCACATAAATATAAAGTGTCGGTCTCCTCATGGGTATGAAAACCATCGGAGGGACGCTGACATGACAATCCATATTTTCACTATGTTGAGACCTTAAATTCGGATAACCGTTTTAAGGTCTGTGCATATACATTTTACAGAAAAAAATTGGCAGGGTACATCTGTAAATCGTAGTTTATCCATCATGGGAATCAGATTCTGATCAGTTTGATCATGAATCCCATGATTCCTAGGCTCACATATGAGTAACTAGAAAACCTGCACAGTTCAAATTTGTACAGAAGAAGATAAATATCCCAAAATAGCCAGAACCAGGGATTTATTCAGTAAATCCCGGTTTGCACGGCTGAAGCGTCTCGTTCCCACTAGATAGCGATCTAAGGGACGCGAGGTTGCTTTTCAAGCTGAAACTATAAAAATAACTAGATTTAAAGAAATCTCAGCCACTATAGCTTCCAGGTTCTGTCGGGACCTGTTTGAACCGTTGAAAGCTAGAATTGGCGAGATTTGAATAAATCTAGTCCGCCCGCAGATATGTCAGTGCAAATTCATATGCAAATGAATATTAAATGCAGCAGTTGAATAAATTGAGCAAAGCAATATATATAGTTAAATATATATAAAAGCTGTAAAAAGGGCAATGGGTTTTCACTCGCAAGCCCGGACTGGAATTGAAATATATATATTTATAAAATAACTTTAGATAGCCACGAAATAATCCAGGCTGTGACAGAAATGAAATATATATAGAAAACAATGAAAAGGGCGATGGGTTTTCACGCCGGTGCCCGTACTAGAATTGAAATTGACATAAAATAGTCACCCAGTGACTGGGGAGAGCATCCAGTTTGGGGAAGTGTGCAAAAGCAATAAAATGGCCACAAAGTAATACAGGCCGGACTGAATATATATATATATATATATATATATATATATATATATTGACAGAAATATAGTCAACCAGGACTGATAAGAGTACAAGTGATGGTGAAAGTCGCTTATATATGCGTAAATATATATAAAAGCGGTAAACTACCACGGATTTGACATTCGGGCTTGATAGAATTGAAATGTTAGTACATTTGCAGTTAAATATATACAATAAAGGGCCAAACTCAGACTGGGAAGACAACCCAGTCTGGCAAAGTTGCCAGAATGTGCATGCAAGTGCAGTGGAGCTGTTAAAGCTGACGGATCGTCAATCCGAGTTGTAGAAATACTAAAAATGGAGTTTAGGTACAAAAATGTATTAATTTTTGACAAAAATGGCCACATAACTATGTTATGGGCATATTTAGAAAGTGAAATTGGATGTGCAGGTGTAAAACAGTGCAAAGTAGTAGTATTGACTTGCTGATCGTAAAAATACTTACAATGGACTGCAATACGGGCTTTTTGCCAAATCATAGGCTTTAAACGTCCAAATCTACCGGTGGGTTTTTGATATGTGGTAGTATATGGGTATATCTACATGTTGGAGTGAAAATATTTGGGTTTGAAGAGGTGTAAAAGTCAGAAAATCAAACTGGCAAGGCTTTGCTGAGTTTTTGAATTTTTTTGAAATGAACGGGGGGGCACATTTATTTATAGGCCAGGGAGCCTCCACTCTACCTGCCGTAGCCGCAGGTAGAGCAGACGCTCCAATAGGTGGGGCCCACGTTCCCGGCTTGGTCGTCTCAAAGTACGTACACTCTTAGCAATGCGATGTCCGGTCGGAAGCTTTCTAACTTTTGATCGGAGCGTCCGTTTGAAGCGTACGATACCTTTCCAAAACGCTCTCACCGAGAGTGTCGCAATGACATGGGAAAAAACATTTTTCGGGTCCAGGAAGATGGGTTCATAACCAGGTCTTCGATTCCCCGCAGTTTGTCCGTTGAGCTGTCTGCGTAGTTGCCACTCGGGATCGTCGTTAGGGTTCATTCTGACTTTGGAAGCATTGATTTGGTTTGAGTTTGACCAAGTCAGTTGAGAGTTGATGAAATGACCGTTGTACCCCTCCCGGGGCTACCTGTAGTGTCGGCATAGTCGCTAGTTGACTTTCAGGAGCTGATCCAAGACTTGGATCACCGTCGAGTCTTTTGACCTCAGGGTTGTTTCTGAGGCTGACGTGGTCGTTCTAGGTTTCTCTATAGAGTTGTTGTGATGCTTCAGGTTGATGTCTGAAGTTGACTTGACGCCCCGGGTTGAGACCGGGGATGACCTACACTTCCCGAGTTGAGACTGGGGTTGAGTTTGACTTCCCGGGTTGCTGTCGGGGATGAACTGTGTTTCTCGGATTGAGACCGGTAATGTCTTGGCATGTCCTCGGTTGATGTCGAGGTTGCCTTTACTTCCCGGATTGAGACCAGGGATGACTTTACGGCCTAATATTGAGGTCGACGTTGATTGGTACCTCTCGGGTTGCTGCCGGGGTCGAATTAACTTCCCGGGTTGAGACCGTGGTTGATTTTGACTTCTCGGGCTGAAATCAGGGTTGGGCTTGATGGTCCGATTGACTGTCGGAGCTTGATTGATGGTCCGATTGACTGTCGGAGCTTGATTGATGGTCCGATTGACTGTCGAAACTTGATTGATGGTCCGATTGACTGTCGGAGCTTGATTAACTGTCGGAACTTGATTGATGGTCCGATTACCTGTCAGAGCTTGATTGATGGTCCGATTGACTGTCAGAACTTGATTGATGGTCCGATTAACTATCGGAGCTTGATTGATGGTCTGATTGACTATCGGAGATTGATTACCGATATTGGGAATCAGATTTAGGTTGAAGGACCGGCAGTCGATTGCTGGATTTGGATTGATTGATGGTTTCGCCCTCCTACCGGGTTAGTATTCGGGCAAGGAAAATTTCGAGTGTCTACAATGATGATATCAAACTCCCATTTTAATTCTCCAATTTCTTCTTCAATTGATTTTCTCTCTCTCTTTCTCTCTCTCTCTCTCTATTCTCTCTAACTTAGAAAAATGAAATGATATGTGAAGAATGATAAAATACTGATATAACTATACGCATTATAATAACTGGCTTAACGTGGGTATCAGTTAAGCGCATCATGGCTTACAACTAATCATCCCATATTCTCAAGGCCATGTTTGGCTAGCTTTCAAAAGGCTCTTTTCCATTTATTTTAATTAACTTGTTTATTATATAGTTTATTTGTCATGCTTTAATTAATCAAATTATATTATTTAAATTCAATTAAATTAAAGTCAATATTACTCATTAAATCAAATTATAACATAATTAAAATTCTTATTTATTATTTATAGAAAATTAATAAATCTCTAATTAATTATTAAATTAATTAGAATAATATTATGATTATTAAATCACTGATTTAATTTAATTATCCCAATTAAATTCACACTTCGAACTATAAAATTAGTCCACATTAATTTAATTAATGTAACACATTTAATCAAATAAATCCACAACAATTCCATCAAATATTTATTTAACTCAATAAATAAATCAACAAAAATATTTATTTAATTTAATAAATATTTAAAATAAATTACAAAAATCTCGTTCGTCACATCCTTCCGTCCTTAAAAGGATTCTGTCCCCAGAATCATGATTCAATTTATTCGTCCCGTTACATTCTCCCCCCTTATAAAGATTTTGTCCCCAAAATTGCGACACATAGATTAAGCAAATAAATGAGGATAATTTTTTATCATCCGATCTTCGATTTCCCACATAGCTTCTTCAGCGTTGTGGTTCTTTCAGATTACCTTAACAGAAGGTATTACTTTATTTATGAGTACTTGCTCTTTCTTGTTGACTATCTGAACATGAACTTCTTCATAAGATAAAATAATTTCAAATTACAGGGGTTCATATTCTATAACATGCTTGTAATCGGGTTTATATGGTCGTAACACTAAAACATGGAAAACATTATGGATATGTTCAAATGTCCGAGGTAAGGCTACCTTATATGCGACTTCACCAATTCTCCGTAATACTTCAAAGGGTCCAATGAACCTCGGGCTCAATTTTTCCTTTTTACCAAATCAAATTTTTCCCTTCCGGTGAGATACTTTCAAGAAAACGAAGCTACCAGATTTAAATTCTCGATTCTTGCGGTGTTGATCGGCATATTTCTTCTGCCTATCCTGAGCAGCTATCAATCTTGTCCTGATCACCTTGACGATCTTGGCGGTCTATTATACCAATTCAGGTTCTAACAATTAACGTTCGCCAACTTCATCCCATCATAATGGAGTTCTGCACTTTTTGCCGTACAATGCTTCGTAAGACAGCATGCCAATATTTGGGTGGTAACTGTTATTGTAAGAGATTTCCTCCAACGGTAGATGATCATCCCAATTTCATTTGAAATCCATGATACAAGCTCTTAACATATCTTCCAATGTCTGGATCGTCCTTTCACTCTGCCCATCAGTCTGAGGATGATATGTCGTACTCTTTCACAACTGCGTTCCCATGCATTCCTGTAGTCGCTTCCAGAAGTTCGATGTGAAACGCAGATCTCTCTCTTGATACAATAGACACTAGAACACCGTGCCTTGAAACAATCTCCTTCACATACAACTTCTCCAACTGATCTAAGTTGAATCTTATCTTTATTGGTAAGAAATGCGCTGATTTCGTCAGTCGATCCACAATAACCCAGACTGTGTCAAATCCTTTATGAGTCGTCGGAAGACCTATTACGATATCCATTGTGATATGTTCCCATTTCCATTTCGATATTTCTAAAGGTTGTAATAATCCACTTGGCCTCTGATGTTCTGCTCTAACTTTCTGGCATGTTAAACACTTGGCAACACAATCGGCAACGTCTTTTTTCATATTCGGCCACCAGAAATACTGTCGGAGATCCTAGTACATCTTCATACTCCCCAGGTGAATCGAATATCTTGAACTATGAGTCTCGCTAAAAATTTCATCATTTACCTCTGGTACTGGTGGAACCCAAATTCTTCCCTCGAATCTCAATAACCCTTTCGTATCGACTTTGAATTTCATTTCATCACCTTTAGGTATTCTTGTTTTGATTTTCTCACATTCCTCATCCTGAAGTTGTGCTTCCTTAGCCTTATCCACCAAAGTTGGGCCGGTTCCCAAATGAAACAGTTTTTCATCAGACTCCTTAGGATATTTACCTCCAACTCCAATTTCGCCATCGCTTAAATTAGCTCTTCCTGAACGGTTAACATAGACAGTTTCTCTCGACCCTTTCTGCTTAAGGCATCGACAACAACATTCGCATTACCTGGATGGTATAAAATCTCGCAGTCATAGTCTTTTATCAATTCCAACCATCTCCTCTGACTCATGTTCAAATATTTGTGTGAAAATATATTTCAGACTCTTATGGTCTGTATATATTTCACACTTCTCTCCGTAGAGATAGTGCCCTTATATCTTCAAAGCAAACACTACCGTAGTTGTAATACCCGAGAATATCCTAATATTATTAAATGAATATATTAATGGAAATAAGAATTTATTTGAATATAAATGATTTTGTGTTATGAGAATGATTAATTCAATTATATATTAAATTGAATAATTATAATAATTGAGAAATTGATGGAGTTTGCGATAAACTCGTTGATAGCCTTGTGTGGCACAGTGATGAGAAATAATAATGATTATATTAATTTAAGCAAACAATTAATCTATATTAATTGTTAATCATAGAATATTAATTAATTGTCATCGTAGAATAATTGTTATAGATGATTAATTAATAATATGTGATTATTATTATTGCACGAAATATAATATTAATAATGAGCAACGTGTCTATAATATAATAAGATTTATATTAATTTAATGTGATATTTAATCATATAAGTGTTAATCGATTATTATAGAAATTAATAATCAATGAAGAATGGATTAATTAATATTATCATTAATTAATCAATGACATAAATAATTTATTTATTTGACAAATAAGTAAGTTATTAATATGATGAGATTATATTGACTTCTATGTATAAATGTGCAATACTTGAATATATAAAGTATATGGAATACAACTATATTATATAGTGTAGAGAGACACTTAAGTGTGACCATGCATGTATATATAAACTATAGTGCAATGTGATTATACTACAAATAGAAACCATATATTATATGAAGCATAATGTGATGTACATAAACTATATAGTAAAGTTATTGAATTGTGATAACTACATGATAATGCCAATGTGATAATGTGAGTGAGTATACAATAAAATAATATGTCATGAATATATTGTAATCAATTGTTGATTGTAGAATTTAACAATAAATGTGATAATATCTGATAAAATTATATCTGGTATTAACAAAATGTATATGGATTATATGATGTGAGTACATAAATAATCCCTAATTTCCTACTATGGTAACAATTGTACATTAAGATTATATTTTTGGGAGTTGAAGTAACTAAACTAAGCTCAAGTTGCTGAGATTTGCTCTTGTCCCAAATTTAGTGACCCTTCTAGTACATGAACAGTAGCCTATGGCAAAATTACGTAACTTTCAAGCTGAGATTAAAGGCTATAGAACTAGGTGATCATTTGCTAGGAAGATGGCTGACAAGGGTGGTTGATCAACTCTCTAGTAACCTTTGTTTCCTTCTAATGCACCATGGACTCCAACCCTAGTGTAATGCAAATGTCCAGTCCAAGTTTCCTTTATAAATAGAAGCTCCATTTTCAGTTTTTGTGTTGCTTGTAATTGTCTGATAATTCTAAGTTTGAGAGTTCTAAGTTGCTGAGCAATTGTAGAAGCATACTCAGTGTGTGAGGAGTCCAATTCAAGCTTAAGGAGGTATAAATTCTAATTGTGTTCTTGAATTGAGTCTTGTTTAGTTCTTGAAATTCCTTAGAATTCTATGTCAATCAAGATGAATTAACATGCTATAATGTATTTAGGAAGTATGCTTACATGTATAAAACTTTTAATGATGAATTGAGCATGTTTGGATCAAGAGAAATGAATGTTGGTTGATACTCTGCAAAACAGAGTCTGTTATTGCTGTGATTCCCGGCATGGCGCAGCTGCGCCCTGGTTATACTAGGGTGCAGCGCAGCTGCGCCTTACCCAAAAATTAGACACTAATTTTTGTTGTGCTATGTGTTGTGGAATTGGTGTTGTGACTTAAATATATACTTAAAAAGGGGTATAGCATGAGGTAGAAAGCTTTCTTATATGGTATAAAGTAATCAACATAAGTTAGTGAGAGATTTGTAATCAAAACTTAAAGTTTAAAAATAAACTTTGAAGTAATATATATTCTACAAATTCTGAACTTAGCATGTTATACACATGATTGATTTCAGATATACATAAGCATGATATGGTGTTTAAAGTGTCTTTGTCATAATCAAACGTGTTAGCTTGTGGTAGAAATTATTTTAAAAAGAAAAGCTTAGCATAATAAGTTCAAATACATGAATGCTACATAATGTAGGTTCTGATCTTGGAAAGATGTTAACTTGACTTAGTTACGTATGATAAGAGTTTTAAAGTTGCCTTATATGTGTTATATTGCATTATTTATGATAAAGTGATTTCAAAGGTAATCTTGAACATGTTTTCAAAAATATAGTTGCATCACATAAGTATCTAGATTCTAAAGGGCTAAGATGGCATGCTTGGGTTTAATATGTCTCTAAACATGATTCGTATGTGGTAGACATAATGATAATTTAATCAAACATGAGTTTAAAGCATGTTTCCAAGTGCTAAACAATGCTAGTTATAAGTAAATAATATGAACACTATGAGCATGTGTATTAAATAGATTATGTGACCTCTATGCAGACATATAGCCAAGTTATAAAGCATGGTAACCACATGACTTTTCTATTCCTTAATACCATGTAAATTGTAAGTTAAAACTTGTGACAATGAACTCAAGAATGGTCATATGCTATGTGAGAACCTCTAGCATATATGTATGTTAGAGTATAAGTGTATAGGTGTGTTAGGATTGGACTGAAACTAGGAGAACAGAAGCTCAACTCTGGCCAGGCTAGAGGACAGCGCAGCTGCGCCGTCCCTAAGCCTAGACAGGGTGCAGCTGCGCCATCCTGCAGTCATGTATAGTTTCTGTTTCTAATCTGATGTTCGAAGCATACTTATATGGTTACTTTATCTTGTATTATATGACCAATATGCTTTGTAATGTGTTAAGAAACATGTTAGGTGATAGAGTTAAATACTTAACGAATGATTATAAATTTCAAGAATGAAGTTCGAAAAGGTATTTGCAAACTATAAAGCAATGATTTGAAAATGAGTTGTTGGACTGCGTGACGTCATAGGATCTGATTTGTGTTATGAGGATATGTGTTATAGTATGTATAAAGTTTACAACTAAGTTAGGCGTTTACGTGTACGTTTGGACTTACATATGTGAGTTTATGAAACTAATATCCTATACATGTAAATATATTATGTTAGGATCCGAAAGAGGGTATTAAGCTTTACTTTGGTAAACTATGCTTGAGGCAAGTTTCCTAACTTACACTCTTTTACGGTGCAAGTATTCTATCCTTGTATATTGCGAGCTAGTTTCCTACTTAATTGTTTGAATTGAATTAGCATACTTGAACTCTTATTTCATTAAAGCTATTATACATGTTGAACTTAGTATTGTTCTTAAATATTGTGAAAGTGTCTATGCCATTTGATTCGGCTAGACTTATATTATTGAAAAGCGACCCAAACCAATTGATTGGTGCGGGATCTTGTATTTGACTGAGAAGAACAACCTTCTTTGAAGGGAATATATAATTGTCGAAGAACCGACGCGCGCACTTGGGTATGATTGATTATTATGCATAACGATGGTACTTTAGGCTGATCACCTGTTGTACCTGTTTTTGTTGGGTTTTCAGTTTATTACTGTCAATTCTAGTAGAAGTTCATAGTCCTTAGTAACTGCTCAGTATTCAGTTATCCTGAAATCTTAAATTTATTTATTATTGAATCACATTGATATTATTCTGTCCTTAGCGACTGTTATTGAAAACTGTTGATATTCTTATTATCCTTGAACTGTCAAACCTTGTTATACCCTTTCGAGAATTGATAATTATATTACAAACCCTTATTGTATATTACTTGCTGGGTAATTTGTGCTCATTCTTGCTTTTTCCTAAAACATTTCAGTTAAGGCAGAGCAGGGCGAACCTTCGTGCATTGATAAGGGCAAGGGTAAGGCTACCAACTAGCTTGTCTCTTTTATGTTTTAAATATTTTAATGTTGTATTAAGATGATGTAGTAAGACTGGATTTGACTATGTTTAAGCTTAAGTTAGATTATGTAATAAGTCGTTAATTGATATTGTTATGTAATCTATTAAGTACTGTAGGTTGCGAGACTTAGGGGAATAATTATAATAAATTATTGTAAATTATTCTAGATTAGATTTTCCGCTGTGATTGTGTGATATTTTGTTATTATTATTGTGATGTATTACCATGAGCACGTGATGAACCGAATTCGAGCGACCCCGTGACGGTCCTGGAATTTGGGGGCGTCACAGCAGTCAACTCCAAATCGTGGGTTGGATACCCCTTCTCCTAATCCTTCAATTGCCGTGACGCATACGTAATGACCTTGCCGTTTTGCATAAGCACACAATTTAGTCTATTATGCGATGCATCAATATACACCATAAAATTTCATGTGCTATCCGGAAGAGAAAACACATGTGTCGTACTCAACCTCTTTTTCAACTCTTGGAAACTGTCCTCACACTTTTTTGTCCAAATGAACTTGAGTGCTTTCCTAGTCAATTTCGTCAACAGAGTTGCGATTTTGGAAAGGTCCTGAATGAATCTTCTGTAGTAGCCTACCAATCCTAGAAAACTCCTTACTTCCGATAGTGTCTTCGGCTGATCCCAGTTTAGTACAGCTTCAACCTTTGATGGATCTGCCAAAATTCCATCCTTGTCAATCACATGTCCAAGAAATTGCACCCGTTCCATCAAAAATTCACATTTCAAAAACATAGCGTACAACTTCTCTTTTCTTAATGCCTCCAATGTTACCTTTATATGTTCCACATGTTCCTCCTTAGTTTTGGAATATACCAGAATATCACCACGAATTTGTCCAAAAACGGCTTAAACACCTTGTTTATTAGGACCATAAATGTTGCATGAGCATTCGTTAGACTAAATGACATCGTTAAAAACTCGTAGTGACCATAACGAGTGCTGAACACTGTCTTCGGTACATATTCCTTCCTCACCTTCAACTAATGATACTACTTCTCAAAAATATCTTCGAGAAATACCTAGCTCCCTTCAGCTGATTAAACAAATCATCAATCCTTGGCAATGGATACTTATTCTTAATTTTGACCTTGTTTAACTCTTTGTAATCAATGCAAAGATGCATCGATCCATCCTTTTTAACGAACAATACTGGCGCTCCCCATAGTAATACGCTCAGTTGGATATACTTTTTGTCCAAAAGTTCTTGCAGTTCCACCATCAATTCTTTCATCTCTATCGAAGCCATACGGTATGGGGCCTTCGATATAGGGGCAGTTCCTGGCGCTAGATCAATCACGAACTCCACTTCCCTATCTGGCGGAAGTCTTGGCAAATTATCTGGAAATACGCCTACAAAATCTCTCACGACAGGTATCTCCTTTAGTTTCGCACTCTTCTTTCGAGTATTGACTATGTAGGCTATGTTGACACTCAAAATTTCTCTTTCTTTATATTAACCTTATAGAAAGGTAAAAACGTAATTTTACTTCGAAAACAACCCCGAGGTAGGGTAAAAGCATTTGGTCACCCCGGAGACAACCCTGTGGATGATTTAAAGGGCCAATGACGTCCGAACATGATGTGAATCGAACGAGGATCGCAAAGCTAAGACAGTGTTCTCCAGAAGCCACCTCAGCAAACCTCGAACATGTGCCATTAAAGATAAGCCAGTTAACTAAAGTCTGGAACCGGAAGATACCTTTAGCTACCAGCATCATCTTCCCTGACCCCGATTCAGTTAGACTCAACCTTATTTTGCAGCCTTCCGCAAAGACTTTTCGAAGGTTTGGTCTACGAAGATCAACTTTCTCTGAACCGAGACCAAAGGAACAAACTTTGAGATTGCGGGACCTACGGGGCCTAGCCGCATATGTACATGCGACTAGCCGTATGTATATATGCGGCTGGCTTCGATGATTTAATAGAGCAATATTAGCTCATTTAGAGAAAAAAAAAAGAGTTTTAGAGAGATAAAATACTTTTTAGAGACAGACTCGGGTTTGATCAATATACACACACTTTGAGTTGTTTAATCTTGTTTGATACATACTTGGAGTCCCAAGAGTGTTCTTAGTTGATCCTGGGTGATAAAATGCTTGTTCAAGCATCCCCCAACGTGAAAAATGCTCTTTTTAGCCACGTTCTTTGTAAACTTTATTTAATATACTAGATTTATGTTATATATTGATTAAGTCTAGTTAAACTTGTTGTTTTCCAAGTATATTGTGTAGTAGTTGGTAGATATTAAGTTTCTACTGGTTATATTGTGCATATTTAGTTGTAAATCAAGTCCGGAGCCTAGATCTACCTAGATCTAAGTCGGATATAGCCTTTTGAGTGGTTATTAAGCATGAAACTTTAACCCATATGCTAGATCGTCTTAGATTCGTGGTAGATCTACGTATTTACTGCTTTTAATCGGTCCCGGTTACCCCGTATAGCCTTAGATCTATATCTAGAGGCGGAAGGGGTCCAAAATGGCTTGAAAGGGTGATTTCAACCGATTAAATCATCTAATATCAAGTCTAGGACATTGTTGTATATATGTTTATTTCAATAAATATGAGCTTAGGAATCTCGGGGTTGAGATCTAATGATTAGATCTTAACTAGATTCCCACAATGGATATTTTATTCACTTTGTAATGTTTAAATAACGTCGAGTCATTGTATATGTAATCTTTGGATCTTGAAGACGAACTCGAGGGGTTAGTCGCGAGAAGTCGGATTCAAGATCCCGTAATAGTGAAAGCTTTGATTTTGGGTGTTTGGATTCATCGAGATGGTTTACATGCCCGATGACGATCCAACCCTTTTTGGCACTTTTATCATGGATTTTCACCAAAATGATTTCCAAATCAAAATAGCAAAGAGCTTTCATAATAAAAAAAAAGTGAGTTGGGGATAGACATTAGATCATAAGTGGAAGTATCAAAAGACCTCGATTCCTATTTGACGAAGGATTTGAAAACTTTATTTTTAAAACATCATTGATCTATATTGTGTTCTAAAAATGAACTTTTATATAAATCAAATCCTTTGTGCATAGGGTTAAAGAGTTACGACACTACTTCCAAATAACTCACAATGCGGCTTAGAATAAAACTTTCCAAATAAAACACACACTCACACACACTCACACACACACACATTTTATGCATAGAAAAATAATAAGATGCGGTACCGTGTTTTCATGGGAGTCGGGGGGTGCCCAACACCTTCCCCCCTGTGACAACCCAAAAATTATAAAATCTTGAACGATTAGAATAAAAGTTAAAGAATAAAACCTAGATGAGAATTTGAGGATTTATTTAAAATTTTCAAGTAAAACCTATATGGTTTGCTATTCGAATGAGACTAGAGAAAATATGTGTTACAAAATTCCAAAACCCTATAAATGAATTAATATGTACTTGAAGAAATATCAAGGATAAGGTATTACGATACCTATAAATTCGATGTGAACTAAATGGTGTAAGAAATGTTATATTGATTCATGGAAAATTTTTGTAAGGAAATAAAAATTCACATGAAGATATACTATGAGGTTAAACGAAAATGAGTAATTGTATAGAAATATATATATACATACTTAGTAAAGTGCTATATATTTTAGCAAGAGGAATGATGAATTAAGTTAAGGATGGGAGAATCAAGACAAAACTATGTTAGAAATTAGCATAGGTTGAATGTTGGCCTTGACTGGTAAATAAGAAGATGAATAAGCATAGAGTTATTAGCTAATATAGTTAGCAATAAAAATAGAGTAAGTTATAACTCAAAATTTGAGTTAGAGATAGAATTTTGAGGCACGGACTGCTCGGTTGCGTCCGGAACGTCAAGTTTAGTCAGAAAAGGTAATAAACACAAAATGTGTAAGGGTTGACTTTTTGGTTAAAGTCAACAGTTGACTTTTTATGGAGAAAAGTCAAAATTGGAGATTTGAAGTGGAATATGTTATGATTTATGTGAACTATGTATGTGATTAAATAAATATGTATTAAATAATGTGTATACATTTATTTTGTATATAAAAGTGAATTAAAATAAAATTATGTAACCTAATATATATATTAGGTATGATAATAAATAACCTAAGAGGTTATAATATGGGAGAATGTTAGTATAAAAAAATATATACTAACCTAGAGATTTATTATATTCATCTCAAATAATTAATTGTATAACCAAGTCTAATTGGGTTATGAAATTAAAGAGGCATGAGTAGGGAATGTATTTTCAGATGTGAGAAATGAAAACTCTAAATAAATGATTAGGGTAAGATATAATTTAAGATAATGGACCATATTAATTATTATGGCCCAAACCTTTTAGTTAGGAAGTCCAAATATTTTAATGGAAAAGCTAAAAGAATTAAGTGTTAAGCCCAAGTGACCCCAATTGTTAAGGAACATGTGGGAGAATAATAATATTAAAAATTATACTAATTTAAGAGATATTTTACTATTACAATTTATTAATTTTATAACTTAATTAAAGCAAGTTTAATTGGGTTATAAAATTTAATGTACAAGAGTAATGATTTAAATTTTAAATGTATGGAATGGGAACCCTAATTAAATATTTAGGGTGGGATAAGATGGAAAGGATTGGACTATGTCAATATTACATAGCCCAATGTATTAATTAGAGAGCCCAACACATTATATAAAGTGGCTCAGCTAAGCCCAACAAGTGTATGGAATTATTGAACCCTAATGACATATTTAATTTATTTGAATATGGTAAGTGTAATTGGGTTATATAAATTAATTAATATTATTGATGAATAATAATATGGAGATATTAAGAATGATGAGCATTAGTTCAAGAAATAATAAATTTTATTGGACTAAGGATGTTATATTATTTAAACAAGCCCAAGTATTTAATTAAGCATGAGATTTGTAGATAAATTAATTTAAGGGCGATTAAATTATTTAATCTAGCCCAATATATTATGTATGAGTCAAGTATTATGATGTCCTAATTTAATTATGGGTGAAACCCAAGTTAATTTTAGTAAGTAAGCAACATAATAAGAATTTGGATGGATATTAGTTCACATGGCCGAATATGATAGGGAAAGAAAAGATATTGATAGATTTTTTAGAGATAAGGTGGAAAGAGAAAGATAAGATAAGATAAGAAAGAGAGAAAGAAAGAGGAAGAAAAAGAAAGAAGCGTGAAATTGAGAGAGAAAAAGAGAAGAACGACAACCTTTTTGGAAAAAAAAAAGAAAGGAAAAATCTCCATGGGAGAGAAGAAGAAGAAGAAGAAGAAGAAGAAGAAGGTGAAAAGAAAAATATAATCCTAACTTTTTAGTTGGATTTTTCTAAATTCAAAACTTGAATCTATGTTTCTAAACTCAAAAACTTTGCATTTTCTAGTTGATGAGTGTTTTATGTTTTGATTTACCCATATTGGGTATTGATTTGTTTGAAAAACAAAAAGAATGAGAAATATTTTTCTTGTTTATAAAACTATTTTGGATCAGTTTGCCTCGGTGGTAGTTTCGTCTATTTTTCTTGCCTTAAAAATTTGGAGAAATTTTGGAGTGATAATATTAGAAGATATGAAGGTCCTGTAAAAATATGAGAATTTTTGGCCATACGATTTGAGAGATATAGATTTTACGGTGAATGGCTATTTTTGTGAAACCACCCAAATAACTCTGTGTATAAGTCCAAAAATTACAAAATGTTTACTGGAGATACATGTATATAATAGGAGATTACCTTGTAAATATCAGAATTTTTGGAGTTAATCTCGATTTATGAAAAAACTGAGAATATTTGGAAATTATGGACTATTTAAATATAGTAAATGTATTTTAAAAATTCTGGAGAAAATATATATTCAATGTGGGACTATATTCTGCCAAATTCCAAAAAAGAAATATTTTTGAGACTGATTTGGTATTTTTTCATATGAATGATGTTATATGGATAAATAGATTAAATAGAATATATGATGTGCAAAATATGAAAAATAAAGTTTTCCGACTTGAGACACTTAAGCATGGTTTGTGCAGATTTTTGATAGAGGTTTGGGTTGGTTGTGAAGTGTTATGATGTTTATGGCATTTTAGAATGCTTAAACGAGTTAATTAATAAAAGGAAAATAATTAAAATAAATTATTTATTAATTGATTAAATGATTTAAAATAATTTTATATGACTAATGATATTGGATTAAGATATTATTAGTAATGTTTGACTTAAAAGTTATTAAAAGGTTAATAACCTTAGCGTAAAATATTATTACATAATTAATAATATTCGACGGGAGATTAAAATAAGAGATTTATGTTATGTTTCAATATAATTGTTGAATTTGGTATTCAAGGAACTATATTATGCTTGTAATAGACTAAAATGAGAATTCAGGGTGCTGAATTGGATTTTGGGTTGCTAAAACGGTTTCAGTCTGCTGAAATGGTTTATGGTCAGCTGAAATTGTGATTTCAGGATACTGAAATATAACTGGTTTACTGAAATGGTATTTCAATTTACTGAAAGATTATCTAGCTTACTAAGTTAACATACAAAGGACAAAACTTATAAGAATAAGTATAAGTTATGACGTGATGAAAAGATTATCAAAGTATAATGATAATACTAAGACTAAACTGTAATGTCTAATACTTAACTTTGTGATTGAAGGTTAGACAAGTTAATATAAGATGATGAGACTATATGAGTGAGTATGTAATTAGTCTAAAGTAGTACAGTCGTACTCCGCAATAGTTGATGTATAGTAGTTGGGTTAAACAATTCCTTCAGTGAGCGGAGGTATATACGAATTAGTAACCGATCTAACTCGCTTTGAAAACAGTGTAGACGAGACGAAAACTAATTTGTTGGTTGTTTGTGGAAAACTACTCAGTATACTATATTGAATACTATTAAAGACGCGATGTGTGCTAGGTTTAGTCTTGTGAAGGTTTATAGTGTTAATGTTATCTAATATTTAACCATGTGTTTAAATATTAGATAGTTTACTTATAAAGTAAAGGTGTTATGTGATAAAGTATGATATGCTAATTGAAAGATCAATCTTATAATTGATAGGTCTTTTTAATAAGGAGGTTAAGTTAAATAGCGTAGCGGTAATAGACTATACAGGCAAGTTTCCCTAACTCCAACTCGAGTTATATTTCAAATCATGTTAGTGAATGATTATTGATGATTATTCACGTCTACACTGATTATTGATTCGCACTTAGTGCATGTTGCATATGTTCATCAGGTATGAAAGGCTGATCACCTTCATTACCCTAAGGTTCAGTTAAAGTTGTTCATGGTCCTTGTGACATTAAACTTTATTGGTTCAGTCATTCAATTATTGACATGTTTATTGATGCTTTTTCACAATTATTATATTGTTAAAAACTTGAAAGCTTATTATTCTTTCAATCATGATATCTCTTTATTTAATTTAAACTTGTTCAGCAAAGTCCTTGCTCAACCTTGTTATATCATGATATTAAATTTTAGATTAAGATGAAGACTTGCAAAAGGTCAGAGACAAGAGCAAAGTACAATAATAGATTGTTATACGAATAACTATTTAGTTATCTTATGTAAACCTTTTTAATTATTAAAGGTATGTATTCAGTTAAGGTTAATAAACTTGGGAAAATGTTATAGAATCATGTGAAATAAACAATATATGTTTATATGTTCCGCAGTAGATGATAAAATATATATGAAGATAAAGTACCGTAACGTACCAGATCCAAGGTTCAAGGGACCCGGATTTGGGGGCGTCACAGGTTGGTATCAGAGCTGTAGGTTATAAACCTTAGGTAGAATTATCTTAGGATATAACTGCAGAGATGAGGATGATGAATAAACTCAAATAGAGTTTAAGTGATAAGAGATGAATTCAGGAAATTCATCATTATGATAAGAAGATGATAAATAAGACTCAAAGAAGAATCTTGAAAAATTATAAGATAAGAATTTGGAGTTACTTGACTCCAATAATAACGATGAAAAGTGATAATAAATAGACAAAGTCTATAAGATGAAAAGTGTAAAATCATAATATAATATGATTAAAGGAAAAGAAGATCGTAAAATAAAACGATCCTAAGATTGGAAAGAATCGTGATATAACACGATTATAAGAAAAGATCACAACGTGATCTGATGAGGTCATAGGAGGACAAATACTCAATCTATTGATTGAAGATTTTATAGCAGAATTGCTATATGAGAATGGTACTATGAAATAGTACGAGTTAAACTCAAAAGAGTTGAAAAGGATGATGAGATATAGATTAAATAAAATTCGTATTGAGCAAAGAGGAGACTAAGATTATGTGGGATTTCAATTAGAGGCTCATGTTAACAGCTAAGTTGTATGATTTCTTGTATGGGCGAGGAATTTATGCTTGGTTTTAGAATCACTTAGCTTCCTATATTGATATAGTGGTTGAGTTGAACAATTCCTTGTATGGGCAGGGAGTTGTCCTTGGTCTAACAAATCGCTTAGCTTCCTATATTGATTAGTGGCTGAGTTAACCAGTTTGTTGTATGGGCAGGGGATTGTGTTTGGTTCGACAACCACTTAGCCTCTTACATTGATAATCATTGAAATATTGGTGTCGCGCTATTCGCTATATGTATGTTGAGAAGGTGATTCGTTTCTCATATGTATAACGGATAGGTAGAGAATATAAGATTAGGTGCGAGTTCTTTAAACTCATACGTATGGTAAGTTCGTGACTCATAATCGTATGATGGAACCCCTCAGCGAATGGACGACTTTGGTCTGACTAGGATGAGTTCCTAAACCCATATGATTGTGAAAAGTTCCTGAACTCATAACGTGTGGCATGTTTGATGAACTATACTGGGGTACAGAAAAGTGATGGATGAAGAATGAAGAATTGTTAAATTCTAATGGTGATAGAATTAATAGAATGATTAAGCAATTGATCATTAGTGGAATTGAAGTTGATGATGGAAGCATATATATTCCAAATCTTCTAGCTGTGCTAGACTTCAATTTTTTTGACATCAAGCTAAATTCGCACTGATGTGCCTTTCGAAATAAAATAAATTTTTGTTATCAGCAATACAAGGTTACAATTGTGTAGAAGTGGGCTTTGTACCACTAACACATCGTTACCTGTTGCGGTATGATAGTATCAAAAATAATTTTCAATGGTTTTGAGCTGTTTAAAGAAGAGTCTACGCTAATTATTTTGGCTAGACAAAAATAATTTGAGATATCAAAAGGTATTTTATTTATCATTGATGCATCATGGAACCTGATGCAGAAATTGTAAGACCCCAACTTTTATGAATAAAGATTTAATTTTCTTATATATTATTTCGAAAAAGTAAGGTGTTGTTTTGATAAATATGAAAAGTTATGGGTGAAATGTGCAAATATTTTAAAATAAGCAAGTGGTTATAAAATATTCATTGTTGTCGGGGAATATTCATTTGGTCGTGGAATATTCTTATTGTCGGGAAATATTGGTACGACGGCGCAGCTATTTGTGGGCCCCACAATGGAATAACTGTCGGATATAGAAAGCGATATAAATAATCTTTTTATAAATAACGGCGTAGTTGTTACCGTTAGTACTGTTGAAATACCAGGTGGTTAAAATACAGTGATACGCGGTGTTGCACAGTAGCACACGGTATTGCACAGTATTTTGAATTATTGAGTCTTACGTGAGAAGGCACTTACTCAATTATTGTTACAGTAATTACTGTTCAATATTTTATATTATTGACTCAATAATTGCTACGTTGATATTTTATAATTGTTACATTGATATTTTATTGACTCAATAATTGCTACGTTGCTATTTTATATGATTGATTCAATAATGGCTACAGTTGATATTTTGTATTATTGATTCAATAATTGTCATTGCACAGTATTTCACATTATCAACTCAATAATTCATATTATTTGAATAATATTATTAGATAGCATTATTGACAATGTCTAAGGAAGTTATGTCTAGGAGGAGTTATTTAATTGCGCGCCAGTAAGGAGAAGTCCTTATCGGAAGGCCCCCTCTTTCTTGGGAACGACCTGGTTGTCAATATTATAGTTTTGTAATATTATTTGTGAAGAATTAATTATTGATTTATATGATAAGGAAATATTTTTTTGTGGATATAAAAGAAGGAATTAGTGTTGATGTGTTTTTATCAGTATTTTGGTGTGAAAAATCATCCGTTTATGGATTTCGGATAATTTATGTTTGGAATTTGGAAAAACTTCCTTCTACAAAGTTGTAGAGAATTAAATTTCCTATCAAAAGGATATAGAATTTGTATTTTTCTGACAAAAGTGCTATTTATTATGAATTATTGAAGTTTCAAAAAATAAATATTTTTAAATAAAATGATGGGCCCCACTTTTGTCATTGCTTGGAAAATGCTTAGCAGCCAGGCGGCGGAATTTTATAAAAAAAATATTATTTTATTCAAAAGTCTACTTTGGCATCCTAAGCTTTTCATATAAATAGGATGCTTAGGTTAGAATTGAAAATCACACCAGAATCTGAAGTTTTCTCTCTCTATAATATCGAGCGTATTTTTGTGAGTAATTAGATACTTTGAGTGTTACTATTCAGTGCAAGTTTCCTTCAGCCTTATATCCGATATTCCAGTCAGAAGTACTATTCTTTTGAGGTAAGGGATGTTATTTTCTTTCATAAATGATATTATTCTTTTCAATATCATTATACCAAAATATTGGCATGGATTTTATTATAAAATTCTTATTTTTTCCGTCGGGGTTACTATTCACGTATATGACACTATTCACGTATACGACACTATTCACGGAAAAACTAAATTTTCTTCTATTTGTCCAAATTTTCTGTTATGGTTACTATCTTTGGTTGGATCTAAAGTTTTGAGCTTCATTCTTGAATTTTGCTCCACAAAGTATTATTATGGAATATTCTTGAACTTGAATAAACTAAAATACGAATCCTTAATCTTATCATTTATTTCATTGGATTCGTTATTTATATTATTTTTCATCATCCTCAGTCCTAAGTGATGATATAACTAAATATCTTTGGCCTGTAGAGCAAAGGTGAATGATTACCTGATGAATATCTTTGGCCGTAGTGCAAAGATGACAGGTGTTGAGATGAACATGACCACTGATGATACAAATGAATATCTTTGGCCTGTAGTGCAAAGATGAATATTTGATTTGAGATGTATATTGATTGATGTTACAGGGATAAAATATTGATGATGAACGGTTATTTTCGCTGCGAATATTGATCTAAAACTTGTTGTCAATAATATTTTATCTGGATTGTTGAAGACTAACGATAATTTATTTTCCATTATCTTAGTCATAATATTCTTTACTGGGCTAGTTGAGCTCACCCTTTTCATCTGTTGTCCTCTTCAGGAAATGAGAATGTTACGGGAACTAGTCGGGGGACAGAGTGATGGTCCGAATTAGAGCAGTAGTAGTCCTCACTATTTCTGATAAATAGTGTGATAATAATTGTAATGAGGACTTAGTTTGAATATTAATATTTTGTACATATTTGTATTGACACTCACAGTTGTGTGGTTGTATTTTGCACGACCATGTGATATAAAAATTTGTATTTAAATTATGTACCATGTATTTGGCGACTCAGAATGGGTTGGGTTGACTGGACCTATTCTGGGGGCGTCACAGTTGGTATTAGAGCTTAGGGATATGATCTCTGACGGAGATCGGGGAATAGAACTAGGAGGGGAGAGACGAGTAAATCCTTCGCTAGTGTGCCCTACCTAAGCTTATGTGATATTTAATTGGTCAGTGGGAGCGTAGGGTTAATATTGTGATATGTTAATTTATTTAATTAACCCTTGATTTATGGCAGTATTTGAGAATGGCAGCTGAGAATGTTAACAACGAAGTGAATGAGACCGTGGAGACACCTTTAATCACTAACCAGGAGAACGTGCAACAAGAAGGCAATGTTCATCCTGAAAACAACGCTGGTCAGACGATAAACGATGAGATGTTTAGAAGTTTTCTGCACTTCATGCAAAACCAGACGAGGGAGACTCGTGTGCAACATACAGGTGGAGATAATAACAACTCGCAAATTGTCATTGCCAAGCAGTTCAAAGAATTGGGACCACCAAAGTTTCTGGGAAAGCCGGATCCGATCAAGGCAGAGACATGGATTAAACAAATTACCAAGATATTTGATGTCTTTGGATGTATAGAGGAACAGAAGGTTCCATTCGCCACGTTTATGTTCCATAGAGAGGCAGATTACTGGTGGGAATCCGTGAAGCGTACCCAGCCTGCCGCACTCAAGATGTCTTGGGAAGTGTTCCAGAAACTGTTCACTGACAAGTACTTTCCTGAAAGTATTCGTCATATAAAGGAGGTAGAATTTATCAGACTCGAGCAAAACAACATGACGGTATCCCAGTACGAGGCTAAGTTCTCGGAGCTGTCCAGGTTTGCACCTCATTTGGTGGAGAATGAGGAACATATGACGCGGATGTTTCTGAGAGGTTTGAAACCCGAAATACGTCAATACCTTATTTCTCATAAATTTTTTCTATATTCGGATGTAGTGAACAGGGCCCAGTTATTAGAACGAGATCATGATTATGTTCAACCAAGGGACAATAACCAAGGTCGTACCGGTGGCAGCGGTCAACGGAGCAATGACAACCAGCGAGGAGGAAAGTATGACAGAAGCGGTAACCACTCCGGTGGTAATTGTGGCCATGATAGTAGAAAAAGCGAATCAAGAGGAGATTTTAAAAAGAGAAGGTATAACAATGAGAACGTGAAGATGTCAACATCAGCACCAGAATCAACTGTTTCTAGGGGAGGAGAACGACCACCGGTCGTATGCTATAAATGCGGGAAAGAGGGACACATCAGCCCAAACTGCCCACAACAATTCAAAGCATGCTATAATTGTGGAAAAGAAGGACATATAGCTCGAGATTGTCCTGTTGCGAAACCAAATCCAGCGGGGATGGTGATTCCAAAGGCGGTTTCGGACAAGTCAAAGTCCGTGATTCCTGGAAGAGCGTTTGTCGTAACTGCCCAAAACGCGAGGGACCCGAATGAATTTATCACGGGTTAGTTAATCATAAATTTTTGCAAAATCTATACCTTATTGGATACCGGTTCTACCCATTCCTTTATTTCGTCTGCTTGTGCTCAACGTTTGAACTTGACTTCTGATAAATTAGACTTTGACTTATCTGTTGAAATTTCGTTAGGAGAAACCTTCGTTACATCTACAGTTTACAAATCTTGCTTGATTCAGATTGATACCCTTACCTTACCTGTTGATCTTATATCTTTGAAAATACTTGCATTTGACGTGATTTTAGGAATTGACTGGTTAACCACTTACCATGCCAAAATTGATTATTTTCGTAAGGTTGTTAGTTTTCATATTCCTAATCAACCTGTTGTACGAATCCAAACCACCAAACCACTAAAATCAGTCAATATCATTTCAAGTTATAAAGCTATTCGTTTATTGAAAAACGGATGTCAAGCTTTCTTAGCTCATGTCACCGATCTAAACCAGAATACATCAAATTTGAATAATATTTCCGTTGTTAATGAGTTTCCTGATGTATTTCCCGAAGAACTTCCCGGTCTACCCCCAAAACGTGAAGTTGAATTCTTTATTGACCTTGAACCCGGTACAAAACCCATTTCTAAAACCCCATATCGAATGGCTCCTATTGAACTTCAGGAGTTAAAGGTCCAACTACAGGAGTTGTTAGACATCGGTTTTATTCGACCTAGTACGTCTTCTTGGGGTGCTCCTATTTTATTCGTTTAGAGCTAGGAATGCGAGAAGAGCTTCCAAGAGCTCAAGAGGAGACTTATTTCGGCACCTGTTCTGACAATATCATCTGGTTCGGATGGATTTGTTATCTACAGTGATGCTTCGGGCAAAGGGTTAGGATGTGTTCTCATGCAACATGGGAAAGTCATAGCCTATGCCTCGCGACAACTCAAAGAATATGAGAGGAAATATCCTACTCATGATCTAGAGTTGGCAGCTGTCGTTTTCGTGTTGAAGATCTGGAGACATTACTTGTACGGAGAGAAAGTGGAGGTTTATACTGATCATAAGAGCCTTAAATATTTCTTCACTCATAAGGAACTCAACATGCGGCAACGACGTTGGCTTGAGCTGTTGAAAGATTACGATCATACCATCCAATACCATTCTGGAAAAACGAACGTGGTAGCTGACGCGTTGAGTAGAAGATCATATGTGGGAACGAGTGCAATGATGTCAAGTATACGCGTAGAACCAGCTTTGATTGATAAAGTTAAAGCTGCTCAAGCTACGGATGCTGAGCTGATGAAGATGAAGAAGAAGGTGCAAGGGAAGGTGTCCATTCCAGAAGCAAGAATCGATGAAGAGGGAATACTTCGAGTTAACTCCAGAATTTGTGTTCCTAACGATTCTGACTTAAAGCATAGAATCATGATGGAGGCACACAACACACCATTTGCGATCCATCCTGGGAGTACCAAAATGTATCGTGATCTTCGACATACATTTTGGTGGAGCAATATGAAAAGAGAGATCGCGGAGTTTATTTCGAGATGTTTAACGTGTCAACGTGTAAAGGCAGAGCATCAAGTACCGAAGGGTCCATTGCAACCACTAGAGATTCTAAAATGGAAGTGGGAACACATTATGATGGATTTCGTTACAGGTCTTCCCAAGGTTTTTTAAGGCATAGATGCGATTTGGGTTATTGTTGATAGATTAACCAAGTCTGCTCATTTCTTGCCGATATGAGAGACTTATTCCCTTGAACGTTTTGCTCATATGTACGTGAATGAGATTGTGAGATTGCATGACATGCCTGTATCCATAGTTTCTAATCGTGATCCCAAATTTACTTCACAATTTTGGATCAGTTTGCAAAAAGCTATGGGCACGGATTTACGATTCAGTTCGGCTTATCATCCTCAAACGGACGGACAATCGGAAAGAACTATTCAAACTCTTGAAGATCTATTGAGACATTGTGTTCTAGACTTCAAAGGGAGTTGGGATAAGTACTTACCATTGGTGGAATTCTCCTACAACAACAGTTATCAGGCAAGTATAGGCGTAGCTCCATTTGAAGCGTTGTATGGGAGAAAGTGTCGTTCTCCAGTATGTTGGAACGAGGTGGGTGAAACAACATTGTTGGGGACCATGTGTTATTACGTGTTGCTCCGTGGAAAGGAGTTGCGAGGTTTGGAAAGAGAGGAAAGCTCAACCCACGATTCATTGGTCCATTTGAGATTTTTGACCGAGTAGGAAATGTGGCTTATAGACTCGCTTTACCTCCAAGCATGTCTCGTGTTCATAACGTATTTTACATATCCGTGTTACGTAAATATGTGAAGGATCCAAACCACATTATTGAGTTAGAACCAGACGAGATAGCTGAAGATTTAACGTACGAGGAGATACCTGTCAAGATCTTGGATAGGAAGGAGCATGTCCTACGCTCGAAAATTATACCTCAAGTTAAAGTTTTGTGGAGAAACCATGCTATTGAGGAAATGACCTGGGAGTTGGAATCGGAAATGAAAGCGAGGTATCCTCACCTTTTCGACATACCAGGTACGTACGTCAATTTCGAGGACGAAATTTCATAAGGAGGGGAGGTTGTAAGACCCCAACTTTTATGAATAAAGATTTAATTTTCTTATATATTATTTCGAAACAGTAAGGTGTTGTTTTGATAAATATGAAAAGTTATGGGTGAAATGTGCAAATATTTTAAAATAAGCAAGTGGTTATAAAATATTCATTGTTGTCGGGGAATATTCGTTTGGTCGTGGAATATTATTGTTGTCGGGAAATATTTGTACGACGGCGCAGCTATTTGTGGGCCCCACAACGGAATAACTGTCGGATATAGAAAGCGACAGAAATAATCTTTTTATAAATAACGGCGTAGTTGTTACCGTTAGAACTGTTGAAATACCCGGTGGTTAAAAATAGTGATACGCGGTGTTGCACAGTAGCACACGGTATTGCACAGTATTTCGAATTATTGAGTCTTACGTGAGAAGGCACTTACTCAATTATTGTTACAGTAATTACTGTTCAATATTTTATATTATTGACTCAATAATTGCTACGTTGATATTTTATAATTGTTACATTGATATTTTATTGACTCAATAATTGCTACGTTGCTATTTTATATGATTGATTCAATAATGGCTACAGTTGATATTTTGTATTATTGATTCAATAATTGTCATTGCACAGTATTTCACATTATCAACTCAATAATTCATATTATTTGAATAATATTATTAGATAGCATTATTGACAATGTCTAAGAAAGTTATGTCTAGGAGGGGTTATTTAATTGCGCGCCAGTAAGGAGAAGTCCTTATCGGAAGGCCCCCTCTTTCCTGGGAACGACCTGGTTGTCAATATTGTAGTTCTGTAATATTATTTGTGAATAATTAATAATTATTGATTTATATGATAAGGAAATATTTATTTTGTGGATATAAAATAAGGAATTAGTGTTGATGTGTTTTTATCAGTATTTTGGTGTGAAAAATCATCCGTTTATGGATTTCGGATAATTTATGTTTGGAATTTGAAAAAACTTCCTTATTAAAAGTTGTAGAGAATTAAATTTCCTATAAAAAGACATAGAATTTATATTTTTCTGACAAAAGGGCTATTTATTATGAATTATTGAAGTTTCAGAAAATAAATATTTTTAAATAAAATGGTGGGCCCCACTTTTGTCATTGCTTGGAAAATGCTTAGCAGCCAGGCGGCGAAATTTTATAAAAAAAAATATTATTTTATTCAAAAGTCTACTTTGGCATCCTAAGCTTTGCCTATAAATAGTGTGCTTAGGTTAGAATTGAAAATCATACCAGAATCTGAAGTTTTCTCTCTCTATAATATCGAGCGTATTTTTGTGAGTAATTAGATACTTTGAGTGTTACTATTCAGTGCAAGTTTCCTTCAGCCTTATATCCGATATTCCAGTCAGAAGTACTATTCTTTTGAGGTAAGGGATGTTATTTTCTTTCATAAATGATATTATTCTTTTCAATATCATTATACCAAAATATTGGCATGAATTTTATTATGAAATTCATACTTTTTTCCGTCGGGGTTACTATTCACGTATACGGCACTATTCACGGAAAAACTAAATTTTCTTCTATTTGTCCAAATTTTCTGTTATGGTTACTATCTTTGGTTGAATCTAAGTTTTGAGCTTCATTCTTGAATTTTGCTCCACAAAGTATTATTATGGAATATTCTTGAACTTGAATAAACTAAAATACGAATCCTTGATCTTATCCTTTATTCCACTGGATTCGTTATTTATATTATTTTTCATCATCCTCGGTCCTAAGTGGTGATATAACTGAATATCTTTGGCCTGTAGAGCAAAGATGAATGATTACCTGATGAATATCTTTGGCCATAGTGCAAAGATGACAGGTGTTGAGATGAACATGACCACTGATGATACAAATGAATATCTTTGGCCTGTAGTGCAAAGATGAATATTTGATTTGAGATGTATATTGATTGATGTTACAGGGATAAAATATTGATGATGAACGGTTATTTTCGCTGCGAATATTGATCTAAAACTTGTTGTCAATAATATTTTATCTGGATTGTTGAAGACTAACGATAATTTATTTTTCATTATCTTAGTCATCATATTCTTTACTGGGCTAGTTGAGCTCACCCTTTTCATCTGTTGTCCTCTTCAGGAAATGAAAATGTTACGGGAACTAGTCGGGGGATAGAGTGATGGTCCGAATTAGAGCAGTAGTAGTCCTCACTATTTCTGATAAATAGTGTGATAATAATTGTAATGAGGACTTAGTTTGAATATTAATATTTTTTACATATTTGTATTGACACTTACAGTTGTGTGGTCGTATTTTGCACGACCGTGTGATATAAAAATTTGTATTTGAATTCTGTACCATGTATTTGGCGATTCAGAATGGGTTGGGTTGACTGGACCTATTCTGGGGGCGTCACAGAAATGATAAAAATGATGGAGTTATCAATGCAGAACTACCTAGTGTTGGATGTGATCTAAGGATCGTCAGCCACTATGGAACGATGTAGTATGACAAAGTCATAAAATGATGAAATCCTTAAATGGACTGTGAATACAGTGCGGTATCATGACGTCATAAAATAATTTTTAGAATTTTAAAGAAAAGATAAGTGCCAATTGGATTTGGCCAGACACATGTTTCGATTGATATTCGAATTATTGGTATACGTCTAAGCTAATTGATTCAGCTAGACAAATGTTTATGATAATTTAAAGTATTTTTGAGAATTTATTCCGACAAAATTGTTTTGGTGCGGAATCCTATGATAAGACTGAGGTGAACTATGTTGATTGGATAAAATAATCCAATCTAGTTGCGTAAATATTCGCTAGGCATGATTGATACGTTATGCATGACGTAGGGTACGATAGGCTGATCACCTACCGTACTTGTAGAAGTAGTTTACCTTCTTCGTGATTGTAAACATACTTCGTAGTTACTATTTGCGATATAAATATTATTAAAACTATGTGTTCATGGTCTATATGACCCCTCAGCATAATTTAAAAAGTTTTTAACTCCTTGGAGAGAAGTCTGGGTAGAATGTAATGATGGAATAGTTCCTCATAGAAGGAAGCAAGATGTACTAATTAAATTGAGCATAAAATCTGATAAAGGTTATATTAAAACCTACTTTTGATGAATAAAACGAGTAGTAGTTAGTAGACTGTAATTTCGGGGACGAAATTCTTAGAAGAATGGGTGAATGTGACAGCCCAAAAAATATAAAATCTTGAATGATTAGAATAAAGGTTAAAGAATAAAACCTAGGTGAGAATTTGAGAATTTATTTAAAATTTTCAGGTAAAACCTATATGGTTTGCTATTCGAATAAGAATAGGGAAAATATGGGTTACAAGATTCTAAAATCCTAGAAATGAATTAATATGTACTTGAAGAAATATCAAGGATAAGGTATTACGATACCTATAAATTCGATGTGAACTAAATGGTGTAAGAAATGTTATATTGATATATGAAAAATTTTTGTAAGGAAATAAAAATTCACATGAAGAGATACTATGAGGTTAAACGAAAATGAGTAATTGTATAGAAATATATATATACATATTTAGTAAGGTGCTATATATTTTAGCAAGAGGAATGATGAATTAAGTTAAGGATGGTAGAATCAAGACCAAACTATGTTAGAAATTAGCATAGGTTGAATGTTGGCCTTGATTGGCAAATAAGAAGTTGAATAAGCATAGAGTTATTAGCTAATATGGTTAGCAATAAAAATGGAGTAAGTTAAAACTCAAAATTTGAGTTAGAGATAGAATTTTGAGGCACGGACTGCTCGGTTGCGTCTGGAACGTCAAGTTTATTCAGAAAGGACAATAAACACAAAATGTGTAAGGGTTGACTTTTTGGTTAAAGTCAACAGTTGACTTTTTATGGAAAAAAGTCAAAATTAGAGATTTGAAGTGGAATATGTTATGATTTATGTGAACTATGTATGTGATTAAATAAATATACATTGTATAATGTGTATACATTTATTTTGTATATAAAAGTGAATTAAGAAAAAAATTATGTAACATAATATATATATTAGGTATGATAATAAATAACCTAAGAGGTATAATATGGGAGAATGTTAGTATAAAAAAATATATATACTAACCTAGAGATTTATTATATACATCTCAAATAATTAATTTTATAACCAAGTCTAATTTGGTTATGAAATTAAAGAGGCATGAGTAGGGAATGTATTTTCAAATATGAGATATGAAAACCCTAAATAAATAATTAAGGTAACATAGAATTTAAGATAATGGACCATATTAATTATTATGGCCAAAACCTTTTAGTTAGGAAGTCCAAATATTTTAATGGGAAAGCCAAAAAAATTATGTGTTAAGCCCAAGTGAGCCCAATTGTTAAGGAACATGTGGGAGAATAATAATATTAAAAATTATACTAATTTAAGAGATATATTTTACTATCTCAATTTATTAATTTTATAACTTAATTAAAGCAAGTTTAATTGGGTTATAAAATTTAATGTACAAGAGTAATGATTTAAATTCTAAATGTATGGAATGGAAACCCTAATTAAATATTTAGGGTGGGATTAGATGGAAAGGATTGAACTATGTCAATATTACATAGCTCAATATATTAATTAGAGAGCCCAACACATTATATAAAGTGGCTCAGCTAAGCCCAACAAGTGTAAGGAATTATTGAACCCTAATGACATATTCAATTTTTTTGAATATGGTAAGTGTAATTGGGTTATATAAATTAATTAATATTATTGATGACTAATAATATGGAGATATCAAGAATGATGAGCATTAGTTCAAGAAATAATAAATTTTATTGAACTAAGGATGTTATATTATTTAAATAAGCCCAAGTATTTAATTAAGCATGGGATTTGTAGATAAATTAATTTAAGGGCGATTAAATTATTTAATATAGCCTAATATATTATGTATGAGTCAAGTATTATGATGTCCCAATTTAATTATGGGTGAAACCCAAGTTAATTTTACTAAGTAAACAAAATAATAAGAATGCAAGTCCAATAGAATTTAATTAATAAGTGGCCAAATTTTTTGACCCACTTAAGGAGGGACTTTCTAGTCATTTGTTAAGTAAATTAACAATTAAATAAAAAAAGATTTGGATGGATATTAGGCCACATGGCCGAATAAGATAGGGAAAGAAAGGATATTGATAGATTTTTTAAAGATAAGGTGGAAAGAGAAAGATAAGATAAGAAAGGAAGAGATAAGATCAGAAAGAGAGAGAAAGAGGAAGAAAAAGAAAGAAGCATGAAATAGAGAGAGAAAAATAGAAGAACGGCAGCTATCTTGGGAAAAAAAGAAAGAAAAGGAAAATCTCCATGGAAATCCTAACTTTTTAGTTAGATTTTTCTAAATTCATAACTTGAATCTATGTTTCTAAATCAAAAATTTTGGATTTTCTAGTTGATAAGTGTTTTATGTTTTGATTTACCCATATTGGGTATTGATTTGTTTGAAAAACAAAAAGAAAGAGAAATATTTTTCTTATTTATAAAACTATTTTAGATCAGTTTGCCTCGGGGGAAGTTTCGTCCGTTTTTCTTGCCTTAAAAATTTGGGGAAAATTTATAGTGATAATATTAGAAGATATGAAGGTCCTGTAAAAAATTGAGAATTTTTGGCCATATGATTTGAGAGATATGGATTTTACGGTGAAAGACTATTTTATGATACCACCCAAATAACTCTTTGTATATAAGTCCAAAAATTACGAATGTTTTACTGGAGATACATGTATGTAACAGGAGATTACCCTATAAATTTCACAATTTTTGGAGTTAATCTCGATTTATGAAAAATCTGAGAATATTTGGATATTAGGGACAATTTAAATATAGTAAATTTATTTTAAAAATTCCGGGAAAAATATTTGTTCAATGTGGGACTATATTCTGCCAAATCCGAAAAAAGAAATATTTTTGAGACTGATTTGGTATTTTTCATATGAATGATGTTATATGGATAAATGGATTAAATAGAATATATGATGTGAAAAATATGGAAAATAAGGTTTTCCAACTTGAGACCATTAAGCATAGTTTGTGCAGATTTTTGATAGAGGTTTAGGCCGGTTGTGAAGTGTTATGATGTTTATGACATTTTAGAATGCTTAAACGAGTTAATTAATAAAAGAAAAATAATTAAAATAAATTGTTTATTAATTGATTAAATGATTTAAAATAATTTTATAGGACTAATGATATTGGATTAAGATATTATTAGTAATGTGTAACTTAAAAGTTATTAAAAGGTTAATAACCTTAGCGTAAAATATTATTACGTAATTAATAATATTCGACGGGAGATTAAAATAAGAGATTTATGTTATGTTTTAAAATAATTGTTGAATTTGGTATTCAAGGAACTATATTATGCTTGTAATAGACTAAAATGAGAATTTAGGGTGCTGAATTAGATTTTGGGTTGCTGAAATGTTTCAGTCAGCTGAAATAGTTTATGGTCTGCTAAAATAGTGATTTTTCAGGATGCTGAAATATAAACTGGTTTACTGAAATGGTATTTCAGTTTACAGAAAGGTTATCTAGCTTACTAAGATAACATACAAAGGAGAAAACTTATAAGAATAAGTATAAGTTATGACGTGATGAAAAGATTATCAAAGTATAATGATAATACTAAGACTAAAGTGTATTGTCTAATACTTAACTTTATGATTGATGGTTAGACAAGTTAATATAAGATGATGAGACTATATGAGTGAGTATGTAAAAAGTCTAAAGTAGTACAGTCGTACTCCGTAATAGTTGATGTATAGTAGCTGGGTTAAATAATTCCTTAAGTGAGCGGAGGTATATACGAATTAGTAACCGATCTAACTCGTTGTGAAAACAGTGTAGACGAGACAAGAACTAATTTGTTGGTTGTTTGTTGGAAACCACTCAGTATACTGTATTGAATACTATTAAAGACGCGACGTGTGCTAGGTTTAGTCTTGTGAAGGTTTATGGTGTTAAGGTTATCTAATATTTGACTGTGTGTTTAAATATTAGATAGTTTACTTATAAAGTAAAGGTGTTATGTGATAAAGTATGATATGCTAATTGAAAGATCAATCTTATAACTAATAGGTCTTTTCAATAAGGAGGTTAAGTTAAATTGCATAGCGGTAATCGACTATGCAGGCAAGTTTCCCTAACTCCAACTCGAGTTATATTTCAAATGATGTTAGTGAACGATTATTGATGATTATTCACGTCTAAACTGATTATTGATTCGCACTTAGTGCATGTTGCATATGTTCATCAGGTATGAAAGGCTGATCACCTTCATTACCCTAAGATTCAGTTAATGTTGCTCATGGTCCTTGTGACATTAAATGTTATTGATTCAGTCATTCAATTATTGACATGTTGATTCATGCTTTTTCACAATTATTATATTGTTGAAAACTTGAAAGCTTATTATTCTTTCTATCATGATATCTCTTTATTGAATTTAAACTTGTTGAGCAAAGTCCTTGCTCACCCTTGCTATATCATGATATTAAATTTCAGATTAAGATGAAGACTTGCAAAAGGTCAGACACAAGAGCAAAGTACAGTATTGATTGTTATACGAATAACTATTTAGTTATCTTATGTAAACCTTTTTAATTATTAAAGGTATGTATTCAGTTAAGGTTAATAAACCTGGGAAATGTTAACTGGGAAGATAACCCAGTTCGGCGAAGTTTCTAGTAACAAAGATACAACTATGTCGAAGCTACCGGAAGTGACGGATCGTCAATCTGAGTTGTAGAAATGCCAAAAATTGAGTTTATGTACAAAAATATACCAAATTTTGATGAAAACGGCCACAGAACTAAGTTCCGAGCATATTTAGAAAACAAAACTTGACATGTAAATAAAAAACAGTGCAAATAAGTAAGAATAACTTTCTGATCGTAAAAATACTCACAATGGACTGCTACACGGGCTTTTTGCCAAATTGTAAGCTCTAAACGTTCAAATCTACTAGTTATTTTCTGATATGTGGTAGTGTGTGGGTATATCTACATGTTAGAGTGAAAAAATTTAGGTTTGGAAGAGGTGAAAAAGTCAAAAAATCAAACGGGAAGAGGTTCGCTGCATTTTAGAATCCTTGAAAATGAGGGGGGGTCACCTCATATATATAGGCTAGGGAGCCTCTTCTCTACCTTCTGCTGCAGCAGGTAGAGGTGCGACTACCTTGGTGGGGTCCACGTGTCAAATTGAGTGTCTCAAAGTACGTGTACTCCGAGCAACGCGAGGTCGAAGTCGAAACTTTCTAACTTTTGATCGGAGCTTCCGTTTGAGGTGTGCTATACCTTTTCGGAAAGCCCTCACCGAGAGTATCAAAATGACATGGGATAAAACATTTTTTGGGTCTAAGAAGATGGGTTCATAACCAAGTCTTCGATTCCCCGTAGTTTATCCGTTGAGCTGTTTTGCGCTATTTTCACTCGAGATCATCTTTATGGTTCGTTCTGACCTTAGTGGCATCAATTCGGCTTGAGTTTGACCAAATCAATTTATGGTGTGTTAAATGACCATTTTTCCCCTCCTGGGGTTGCCCATAGTGTCGGCATGGCCTTCGGTTGACTTCCTGGGGTTGTTTCCAAGGCTTGGATCCTATTTGAATCTGTTTATCCTCAGTATTGTCTCTGAGGCTGAGTTGGTCATTCCAGGTTTTCCTCTGAAGATGTTACGTAGCTTTAAGTTTTTTCCCGAAGTTAACTTAACTTTTCGGGTTGAGACCGAGGATGATTTTCACTTCTCCGGTTGAGACCGGGGTTGACTTGTACCTCTCGGGTTAAGACCGGTGCTGACTTGTAGCTCCCAAGTTGAGACCGGTGCTGACCTGTACCTCTCGGATTGAGACCGGGGCTGACCTAATGACCTGATAATGAGATCTGGGTTGAACTTATGGCCCAATATTGAGATCGGGGTTGATCTAACGACCCGATTGGAGATCGGGGTTGATTTGATGGCCCGATATTGAGATCGGAGTTGATCTTATTGCCCGATTGAATATTGGGGTTGATTTGATGTCCTGATATTGAGATCGGGGTTGATTTGACGGCCCGATTAGAGATTGGGGCTGATTTGATGGCCCAATATTGAGATCGGGGTAAATTTTACGACCTAATTGGAGATTGTGGTTGATTTGATGGCCCGATATTGAGATCGGGGTTGATCTGACGGCCCGATTGGAGATCGGGGTTGATTTGATGGCCTGGTATTGATAACGGGTTGATCTGACTACCCGATTGAAGATCGAAGTTGATTTGATGGCCCGATATTGAGATCGGGGTTGATCTGATTGCTCGATTGGAGATCGAAGTTAATTTGATGGCCCGATATTAAGATCGGAGTTGATTTGACGGCTCGATTGGAGATAAGGGTTGATTTGATGGCCCGATATTGAGATCAGGATTGATCTAACGGCCTAATTGGAGATCGGGGTTAATTTGATTGACGATTTTGCCCTCATACAATGTTAATTACAGGAAAGAAAATTTTGAGTGTCTACATCATGTACTCAACCCTTTTCTATAAGTAATAAAGTGTTAGTAAGTAATGAATGAACATGAATGTATACCCTTTAAACGACATGTTTAACCAAGAGTTTAAGAGAACTAAACGTTAACCAAACGTAATTGAACTTAACTCTTGGAAATCGTATACCAAGATTAAGTTAAGGAACAAGTGAAGTATCACTTATCATCATGATTAGTAATGATCGATGAGGGTTCAGTGTATAACATAGGAATGCTAATAAGATGTAGAAAACGATAATAAAAGAATGAAGAGAATGAATAACGTATAACGTTGATAAGCCAAGGTAATGGTAATAACTTGAATAACGTTCCGAGTCGAATGGATCGGACGTTGTAAGAAATGTAATGATGAATAAATTCACGAACATTATAGTTATAATGGTTCGGATAAGTTAAGTCTAAAAAGATAATGCAGTCGTAGTCTATAATGGTCGAACGATTCCGTCAGAGAGCGACGGAATATACGAACTAGCAACCGGTCTAACTAACTGTGTAAGACAGTGTAGACAAGACGGTAAGCTAGTTTGTTGGTTGTTTGTGGGAAACCACTTAGTGCACTATATTTGACTACTGTTAGAGACTTGATACGTGTTAAGTATAATGCTAGTGAAAGAATGGAAGTAAAGATTGGTCGCGTAATCTTAGTTAACAAGAACACAAAACATAAGAAGTAAAGTGAAGATAAGCTAATTCTTAAGTCATGAATGTGACTAATGGATATGTATATTCTTTATGTGTTATGCAGGAATTGTGGTGAACAATAAGGCGTAAGAAGTACGCAGCGCTAAGGCAAGTTTCTAATCTTGCTTAAGTTCTACTTGATGCAAGTTCCTAACTTTATTCATTTTTATATGAATGTTAGTTTCTTAACTTCCTCAGATGTTGAACATGAGGAAGAAATTTCGTATGTCCAAATGTGCGATATTTGTATAAGATGGTAATATATATGAGGCCTTATGTCACAATGTTAACACTTCGGTGTTTAAGTGAAATGAACTGTTCTGTGATTGAACTGTTAAGCATAAAAGAGTTCGGTTTATTCATGAACAATTTTGTTAAGTTTGTGCTATTGATTCTAGCCAAACATAGTGTGTATGAAAGAAGTAGAAAGATGAAAGTGTGACAAAGTATATGTGATATATGTGTTAAAATGATAGGAATTTGAACGTATTCCTATTATTCAAGTTGCTTCATAACCATTGTTCGATTATTGAATTTTTAAAAGAACTTTGATTCTTGCTTTGGTTGTTATTCAACTGCTATGAAGTGCTGAGCAATTGAATGCTCACACTTGCTTGAAATAAAAACATTTTCAACAAACGACGGTAGTATGTATATAAGGACCTAAGTGACGATCAAGTGGATCGATGTCCTGTAATAATGAGACGTTTTGGTTGCGAGTACCTTTAGCGCCACAAGATGAAGTATTGTTCATGTTATGAACAAGCGTGAAGATCAAGTCGAGACTTAGAGAATAGTTGGATTAAAACTATTCTATAGATAGGGTGACTAGTTAAGTCACACTTGTAATGTGATATGAATAATGTAATTTCCATTATTTTTAATGAATGAACGTTTTGAGGTAACAAAACATGGGAATGTGTGAATATATCATGTATCTTCAGGATATAATGATGTATGTATGGAATAAGAAGTATCGTAACGTACAAAATTCGATTGTCAAAAATAGGCCAAATTTAGGGGTGTCACAGATTGGTATCAGAGCTGATAGGTTATTAACCTTAGGTATGAGTACCTACGACTATAGCCTGAGAAGAGAAGGATAAGAAAATTATTGAGTTAAACGATTAAGGAAGAGATCACTACGTGATCTCATTAAATCGTAAGAATAGGTTTCCTATTAAACGATGGATAGATTATAGTTGAGGGCTATAATAAAATGGGAACTATGAATAGTACGGGGAAAAGGAACTTGGCAAAGTGATAAAGGATGGTATACGAATTAAAGAAAATTCGTAGTAATTGAAGAGAAAGTTAGAAGGTGGTAAATTTTATTTGAAGACTCATGTGATAGTTGAGTTGTGTGAACTTTTGTAATGGGCAAGAGTTTGTACTTTGGTGTAACAACCACTCAGTCTATTACGGTGATAATCATTGGAATAGTAATGTCACGCTGTCGATGTGTATATGACGAGAGGGTAAATCCTTTCTCATGTGCATATTGGATAGTAGAATGTATTAAGTTAGGTGTAAGTTCTTGAAACTCATACTTATGAAAAGTTTTTAACTCATAGTTGTATGCTATGTTTCTGAGCCTTGAGCATATGGACAGTCCTTGATTTGTTCTTGGATTACATACTGCGAAGATAAGTCCTTAAACACATATGGTTGTGGAAAGTTCCTAAACACATAAAGTGTGGTAAGTTTGATGAACTATACTAAGGTATAGGGAAGTTTAGACTGAAAATAAGTTATTTTCAGTATAGATAGCACCTTAAGTGCTAGAAGAGGTTAATATTGTCGCAAGTATGGGAATAAAAGAAGAAGGGAGTAGAAAATTCCAAGTCTTCTAGCTATGCTAGATTTCAAAATTTATTGACATCGTGCGGATGTATATGTCTTTGAATCAAAAATATTGGTTTCAACTTTTGGAAACCAATGGATTTTAAAAAGAGCTATTTTTTGGATGTCTATGCTAATCATTTCGGCTAGATAGAGTTTGATTTGAAACATCAAAATGAATTTTATATCATCAATGCAATTGATACAGAGACGGTAAAAAGACGGAGTTATTATTACATCTAAACATACCTTGAAGTGTATGACAGTATGTAGTATAATAAAGTCAGAAAATGACGAAGTCCTCAACGTGCTGTAAAACAGTACGGTATCAAGACGTTATTTTACGTTTTGAGTTATTGTGAAAGAATTTATAAAGAGTAGTCGATTTCAATTGATTTGACTAAACGACTGTTTCAAGTTGGAGTCCAATTTATTTGATGGACTAAGCTATTGATTTGGCTAGACAAATGATATATCATTTTAAAAAAGAAATAAAGCTTTCTTTGAGAAGTTATACCGAGCCAAATTGTTTTGGTGCTGAATCTAATATAATTCTGAGGAGATATGAAGATGGGCAAATCAGTCAAATTACCTTAAAAGGTGGTTTACCTTCGTTGTGATTGTAAACGCACTGGGTAAACACGCATGGTTTACGATGAAATGTCGTCGACCTAGCAAGAGATCATGACCTATAAGACCCCTCAGCATCGTATGACATGTTGTAAAGGAATCTTTATATTCCTGATCATTCGTTCAAACTTCATAATTAGTGTGTAAATTGTGAAGACTATTGAATGTGGGAAGATGAGAACTTCTTGGAATAGAAGTTGGGAAGAAGAGTGTGTTAACAATGTCGAGCATACGGTCTTGGTGCAGGAATGTTCCTTTATGAATGAAACATTCTTGAATAGACGATGTATGATAACTTCTGTCAGGAGAAGTTGAGTAAAAGGTTATGGTAACAATTTCGAGGGCAAAATTTTTAGAAGAAGGGGAGAATGTGATATCCTGAGATTTTAGAAGTATAGTTGTCAGGATATTGTTGGGTTTGTACATAACGCAATCATGCAATCAAATCACATAAATAGGGCGGAAGCGTAAAAAACTAGGTTTTCAAAATTTATACAAACCCATTACCATGATCATTCTTGTGCATCAATTATCAGTGAATGAAGAAGGAGAAAAATAGAATTATACCTTTGAAGATCCAAGCTTTCTCAAGTACAAATTCTACTCCTTTGATTCCTTTGATTCCTCTGTAGTGGCTTCTTCCCTTGATCAATGTCAGCCACCGAAATGTTTGGCCTCTAACAGTGATCCACCAAGGAAGATGAAGAACTCAGTAAGATGGGTTATTGGCTTAACCCTTGTTTCTATCTCTATAGAATATGTGTACTCCCAACTCTTGAAAAATTCACGTACCTTATTTCTGATATAAGACTCTCTTATATAGATATTAGGTTAACCCTCCTAATCCAATTAGAATAGGGTTTTATTTAATTAATTAATTAAATACTTTTAATTAATTTATATCCTAATCTTTATTAGGATTGAGAGAGAGTACTGATATTATATTAATTCCTAAACTCCTTTAGAATTAAAATAATAATAATATTAATAAGACTCCTCTTATTAATTTATATTTAATATTTCTAAAATATTAAATAATAAACATTAAGCTATTTAATTTATTCTATCATCATAGATTAAATTAATTATACTTAATGTATTATTACTATCATGCCATTTTCTTCTTAAATAATTCTTCTTCCTTTTATGGTGTGACCCTTTAGGTTCTCCATATTAAACCGGTTGTGAATAAATCAATTAGAACAATTCTAATCTTATTTAAATAAACAAATTAAACTAATAATCTATTTAAATAAATAACATTTATTCTACAATAGGGATAAGCCTCCCTAGCGATCAACGACTTTCCAGATAATATAGATTTCAACATTAATCATAAAAGAACCTGTGAGTTAATAGTTACCGTACAATTCAATCCTTCCACCATACAATGTCCCAATTAAATATAAGACATGGATTTACTGTTAAGTCTTAATTTATTTAATTATATGTATTTCGATTAGAAAACGCACAACTCCAAATAATGCAAATTAAAAACCTCTTTCTAATTTCATTCCACCTTGGCCAAGGATTCCTAGGTTGTCATTTAACGAATCACATAGGACATATCTCCTCTTTTACTAGAGGTGGTAGATTCTTTATTGATCATACATTATCTCCATATGTAACTCATTAAACCCAAGCATACTATGATGATCTCAAGTCCAAGGATCACATGTACTACTATCACATTAGGAATTTCTATTGACAGGCGAGTAAAACTCCATTACGTATTCCATAGCGAGTCACGTTCAGTGAACTTATTCTCCAATAAGCACCTACATACTTGCTTTAGTGTCTCCACACAAATGACCATGAGATCAGTCATCCTCATCCAATGAGCAAGCAATATATGTACCAATCTATCCGGATTTACTAATCCCCATTTTAGTAATCCCACAATTGGGAACTATTTTAGTTTTTAAGCTTTCTAAGAATTTAGATCTCATTATCATGATCTCATCATGATTCTAAAAGCATTGCTTAAAACTATGGGTTATTTACATATTATAAAAACAGCACCATGTAGATAATTAAATGCCTTTAATAAATGAATATTTTATTTATAAATAAATAATATTATTTACAAAGTATGTGCTTTATCATCATACATGATTGGCTTGTATGCACACTACTATCAATCTCCCACTTGCACTAAAGCCAATCGCCATGGTATCTCATACCCATCTTCTCTAAGTGACGATTAAACTGCTGTTGTGTTAAAGCTTTAGTAAATGGATCTGCAATGTTATCTTGAGAGTCTACACGCTCCAAGGTGACGTCTCCTCTTTCAATGATCTCCCTGATCAAGTGAAATCGCCGCAACACGTGTTTAGATTTTTGATGAGACCTGGGTTCCTTAGCCTGTGCAACCGCTCCGGTGTTGTCACAGTATACGGGAACTACTTCTCCAATGCTAGGAACCACACCAAGTTCAGTTATGAACTTCTTCATCCAAACAGCTTCCTTTGCAGCTTCACTTGCAGCTATATACTCTGCCTCTGTCACTGAATCAGCAACCGTTTGCTGCTTGGAACTCTTCCAACTCACTGCACCTCCGTTCAAGGTAAACACATACCCTGAAACAGATTTACTGTCATCTTGGTCTGTTTGAAAACTTATGTCCGTGAATCCCTCGAGTTTTAATTCAGACCCACCGTAGACAAGAAAAATATCTTTAGTCCTTCTCAAGTACTTTAGGATATTTTTCACTGCCTTCCAGTGCTCTTCTCCTGGATTCGACTGGTATCTGCTTGTTACAGTATGTGCTTGAGCAACATCCGGTCTAGTACATATCATACCGTACATGATAGATCCTATTGCAGAAGCATAAGGGATCTTACTCATACGGTCTCTCTCCTCAGGTGTCTTTGGGGCCTGTTTCTTGGAGAGATTTATTCCATGGCTCATCGGCATGAGACCTCTTTTGGAATCTTCCATGCTAAACCTCTTTAGCATCGTATCAATGTACGTTCCTTGTGATAAGCCGAGCATCCTTTTAGATCTATCTCTATAGATCTTTATCCCCAAAATATAGGATGCTTCACCCAAGTCCTTCATGGAGAAGTTTTTAGATAACCAGATTTTAATGGATTGTAACATAGGAATGTCATTCCCTATCAGTAATATATCATCAACATATAATACAAGGAATGATACTGCGCTCCCACTAACCTTCTTGTATACACATGGTTCATCCTCGTTTTTGATAAAATCAAACTCTTTGATTGTCTCATCAAAACGAATGTTCCATCCACGAGAAGCTTGCTTCAACCCATAAATGGATCGTTGTAGCTTACAGACTTGATTTGTTCCAACTTTTGAAATAAATCCCTCTGGCTATGTCATATACACATCCTCCTCAAGTTTCCCATTGAGGAAGGCAATTTTCACGTCCATCTGCCAGATCTCATAGTCGTTGTAAGCTGCAATCGCAAGCAAAATCGGAATGGACTTGAGCATGGCTACTGGTGAGAAGGTTTCATCATAGTCAACTCCTTGTCTTTGTTTGAAACCTTTTGCAACCAGTCGGGCCTTATAGGTCTCTACCTTTCCGTCTGCTCCAGTCTTTTTCTTAAAAACCCATTTACACCCAATAGGTTTAATACCTTCAGGTGGTGAAACCAAAGACCATACTTTATTTTCATACATGGAGTCCATTTCGGATTTCATGGCTTCAAGACATTTCCCTGAGTCTTTATTACTCATAGCCTGTTCATAATTCAATGGATCATCATCATTCATGATGTGTACCTCATCGTCATCCTCTATAACGAATCCATACCTCTCAGGTATCTTCGGTACTCTTCTAGATTTACGAACAGGGTGTGGTACAGTAGGTTCTTCTACTTGGTTAGGTACCTGACTTTGGTCCGTGGTAACTTATGATTCTTGAACTTCTTCAAGATATATCTTGCTCCCACTGACCCCTTCATGGATAAACTCTTTCTCCAAGAAGGTAGCATGTTTCGCAACAAACACCTTTTGATCAGTTGGATGATAGAAATAATACCCTACGGTTTCTTTAGGGTATCCCACAAATCTACACTTATCGGATTTAGTCTGTAGCTTATCATTTTCAAACTTTTTGACATAAGCTGGACAACCCCAAGTCTTAACATGCTTAAGATTTGGTTTTCTCCCTTTCCACATCTCATATGGAGTCTTTGGGGCGGATTTGGTAGGTACCTTGTTAAGTAGGTATGCAGCCGTTTCTAGGGCATATCCCCAGAAGGAAATTGGCAGGTCGATAAAACTCATCATGGATCGAACCATGTCCAACAGTGTTCGATTTCTCCTTTCAAATACTCCATTTAACTGTGGTGTACCTGGAGGAGTCCATTGTGAGATTATACCATTTTCTCTGAGACAATTGAGAAACTCACTGCTTAAGTATTCTCCACCTTGATCTGATTGAAGTATCTTAATACTCTTGCCCGTTTGTTTCTCTACTTCACTTCTGAACTCTTTGAACTTTTCAAATGATTCTGATTTGTATTTCATTAAATACACATATCCAAATCTTGAGTGATCTTCAGTGAAAGTAATAAAATAAGAATACCCACCCCGTGTACTTGTTGTCATAGGTCCACAAACGTCTGTGTGAATCAATGCCAACAACTCTGTAACTCTCTCTCCTTTTCCACTAAAAGGAGATTTAGTCATTTTACCCATGAGACAAGATTCACAAGTTGGATATGATTCATAATCAGATAGCTCGAGGAGCCCATCTTTATGCAACTTGGATAATCTTGTTTCATTGATATGACCGAGTCTACAGTGCCACATATAGGTATAATTAATATCATCTCTTTTCCTTTTCTTAATTAGTTCAATTTGAAATATATTTTCTTGTAAGTCAAGTGTATAAAGTCCATTTCGTAAATTTCCAATACCATATAAAACATCGTCTTTATAAATAGAACAACCATTGTTCTTTATAATAACGTCAAAACCTTCCATATCCAATACAGAAATTGAAATAATGTTTTTAATAATATTCGGAACATAATAACAATTATTAAGATAAATGGATTTTCCCGAAGGCGTTGCTAAACAATAAGTTCCTACAGCTAATGCAGCAACTTTGATCCATTTCCAACTCGTAGGATCACCTCATCTTTGTTCAGCTTTCTACTTCTGACCAGTCCCTGCACAGTATTACATATGTGAGAACCACAGCCGGTATCCAATACCCAAGTAGAATTATGACTTTCAAAAAAATTAATTTCAATCATAAACAAACCTTGATTGGAAGTCGAAGCTTCTCCAAGCTTCTTCTCTGCTAGAAACTTCTTGCAGTTCCTCTTCCAATGTCCCGGCTCATTGCAATGAAAGCACATTCCTTTAGCTGGTTCAGGTTTCTTTTGCTCCTTTTCTTTCCCTTTTCCATTAGCCTTCTTAGATTTCTTCTTTTCAGAAGACACCTTGGGCCTCTTCCTTTTATTGGAAGAATCCACCATCAAGACATGGTTCTTCTTGGATGAGAAGTGACCTTCGGCAGTTTTCAGCATGTTAAGAAGCTCAGGTAAGCTGACATCTAGCTTATTCATGTGAAAATTAACCACAAACTACGAGAAGGTCTCAGGGAGTGACTGCAAGACCAAGTCTTGACTCAACTCCCCATCCATGACGAACCCAAGCTGTCCAAGGCGTTCAATCAAATTGATTACCTTCAGAACATGAGTCTCAACGGCAGTGCCCTCGGTCATCCGAGATCGGAAGAGCTCCTTAGATATCTCATATCTAGCAGTCCTACTCTGTTCACCATACAACTCCTTGAGGTGAAGCAGCATAGCAGGAGCATCCATTTTTTCGTGTTGACGCTGAAGCTCGTTATTCATGGATGCGAGCATGATGCATTGAGCCACAGATGCATCATCTTGCCACTTATTGAAAGTGGCAATCTCTTCCTCAGAGGCTGTTTCTGAAACAGATTCAGGGATAGTGGAATTTAGGACATAAGAAATCTTTTCAGCAGTGAGAACAATTCTCAGATTTCTTAGCCAGTCCTCATAATTCGGGCCGGTAAGCTTATTTGCATCAAGTATGCTTCGTAGTGAGATTAGTGATTTTGACATTTTTAAAATTCTGCATGTGAAAAGACAACATTTTAGCAAACATTCATTTTATTAACTTTGCATACCAAAATAAATTTAGGTCTTTATTTTAAATTGGTATCTCCCACTATTTTCATCAAACTATATTACCCTCACTCATATAGTTCGGCAACATCTAATTAAAGATTTGCTAGTGAGATTAATGATCCCATTTCAAATGTATATAACCTTGTGGATAGCACAACAAGCGATATACAAATAAATAGGTAGACAACTCTTGTCAATTACATCACCATGTAACTCCTTTTATTTTGCCTCTTAAATCATAATGGTCATGTGTGTGCACATCAGAACTAAAATGATTTAAGTTAAGTCCAGCCTAGCACTTCCATAAATTCAAAAAAGAAAAATTTCCGTCCTTGTGGATAGCACAACAAGACTAGATCGTTCAATTTTCTTGATAAGCATCAAATGTGATTAACTAACATCTTAAATATTCAATACTCGCCTTGTGGATAGCACAACAAACTCATATTAAATATTTAATACTCTATTAACTAATCATGCTAGAAGGCGACGTTCGATATTCCAAATATCATTTGAATGCTTCAGACTTAATAATATTTCTTTGAGGGGTTTGTTATTATTTGTCTCATCTTTTTAAGCGCGCATGCACATATATATATATAAAATACGCGTCATTTTATTAAACATGCAAAGGATGTTTGTATAAAATATAATATATATACTATTTAGCATGCAATATAGAATACTATATTCTACCCGGATTGATTATGGACTTTTATTCTAGTTTGGTTCACTAGAGCCACCAAGTGAACCAAAAGGTCAAACCTAGGAGTGCAAAAATTTAAATTTAAACGTAACTGTTACATTTAAACCCGGGCTCCATACAAACGGGTCTTCATGCGCTCCTTGCTCCTTGGTCTCCAGTTTCTTCAAGATAATTCTAACTATCTCAATTACATAAATTATTTTTAAATAGAAACCTTGATCAGCAGTCAAGGGGAAGTACATAGAAGGGAGATAGAATTTTACACCGAGAATAAAATCAGAGAAGACGAGGTACGCAGACCCCATTTTATAAAACCCATACATTTAAGCATTCATCCAAAATAAAATCCAATCACATTGGTCATAGTCCATAATCAATCCCTTTTATTACCATACATATCGATAAAACTTATTCATCTCATGAAAGTAAATTCATTCCATATATGTATTAATATCAGTTAATGGGCAAAAGTTTGCTAAACTTTGTTTTTTGGAAAAATAAACTCCTTTATTTCATTCAAAAAACAATTCCAAATTAAACTCTTTAATTTTAGCAAGTCTGAAATCTCATTTCATATAAAATAAACATCTTTATTTTAAACCTTTATTAATTAAATAAATCATTCATTTAATTAAATAAAATAAAAAAAAATCAGATTCTGTTAGTGGCGCAACTGCGCCAGGAATATAAAAGAACCAGCGCAGCATGAAAAACCAGGCCAAGACACCGGCGCAGCTGCGCAGCAAGAAGGCCAGGAACCGGCGCAGCTGCGCAGCTTCGCAGAATCAGAAAAAATTTTGTTGCCCAGAACTCGATCCAATCGCATATTATACAAGTATGGAATCACATAGACTGATAATTAGCACATGATTGGCTCTGATACCACTGTTGGGTTTGTACGTAACGCAATCATACAATCAAATCACATAAATAGGGCGGAAGCGTAAAAAAATAGGTTTTCAAAATTTATACAAACCCATTACCATGATCATTCTTGTGCATCAATTATCAGTGAATGAAGAAGGAGAAAAACAGAATTATACCTTTGAAGATCCAAGCTTCCTCAGTTACAAGTTCTACTCCTTTGATTCCTCTGTAGTGGCTCCTTCCCTTGATCAATGTCAGCCACCCAAATGTTTGGCCTCTAACGGTGATCCACCAAGGAAGATGAAGAACTCGGTAAGATGGGTTATTGGCTTAACCCTTGTTTCTATTTCTATAGAATATGTGTACTCCCAACTCCTGAAAACTTCACGTACCTTATTTCTGATATAAGACTCTCTTATATAGATATTAGGTTAACCCTCCTAATCCAATTAGAATAGGGTTTTATTTAGTTAATTAATTAAATACTTTTAATTAATTTATATCCTAATCTTTATTAGGATTGAGAGAGAGTACTGATATTATATTAATTCCTAAACTCCTTTAGAATTAAAATAATAATAATATTAATAAGACTCCTCTTATTAATTTATATTTAATATTTCTAAAATATTAAATAATAAACATTAAGCTATTTAATTTATTCTATCATCATAGATTAAATTAATTATACTTAATGCATTATTACTATCATGCCATTTTCTTCTTAAATAATTCTTCTTCCTTTTATGGTGTGACCCTTTAGGTTCTCCATATTAAACCGGTTGTGAATAAATCAATTAGAACAATTCTAATCTTATATAATTAAACAAATTACACTAATAATCTATTTAAATAAATAACATTTATTCTATAATAGGGATAAGCCTCCCTAGTGATCAACGACTTTCCAGATAATATAGATTTCAACATTAATCATAAAAGAACCTGTGAGTTAATAGTTACCGTACAATTCAATCCTTCCACCATGCAATGTCCCAATTAAATATAAGACATGGATTTACTGTCAAGTCTTAATTTATTTAATCATATGTATTTCGATTAGAAAATGCACAACTCCAAATAATGCAAATTAGAAACCTCTTTCTAATTTCATTCTACCTTGGCCAAGGATTTCTGGGTTGTCATTTAATGAATCACATAGGACATATCTCCTCTTTTACTAGAGGTGGTAGATTCTTTATTAATCATTCAATATCTCCATATGTAACTCATTACACCCAAGCATACCCTATATATGCCTTAAAAGGCCTTAAGGAATTAGTCAAAGTATAATTTGTTACATACAAGATACTATGATGATCTCAAGTCCAAGGATCACATGTACTACTATCACATTAGGAATTTCTATTGACAGGCGAGTAAAACTCCATTAGGTATTCCATAGCGAGTCACGTTCAGTGAACTTATTTTCCAATAAGCACCTATATACTTGCTTTAGTGTCTCTACACAAATGACCATGAGATCAGTCATCCTCATCCAATGAGCAAGCAACATATGTGATAGTAGTGTGCATACAAGCCAATCATGTATGATGATAAAGCACATACTTTGTAAACAATCTTATTTATTTATAAATAAAATATTCATTTATTAAAGGCATTTAATTATCTACTTGGTGCTGTTTTTATAATATGTAAATAACCCATAGTTTTAAGCAATGCTTTTAGAATCATGATGAGATCACGATAATGAGATCTAAATTCGTAGAAAGCTTAAAAACTAAAATAGTTCCCAATTGTGGGATTACTAAAATGGGGATTAGTAAATCCGGATAGATTGGTACATATGTTGCTTGCTCATTGGATGAGGATGACTGATCTCATGGTCATTTGTGTGGAGACACTAAAGCAAGTATGTAGGTGCTTATTGGAGAATAAGTTCACTGAACGTGACTCGCTATGGAATACCTAATGGAGTTTTACTCGCCTGTCAATAGGAATTCCTAATGTGATAGTAGTACATGTGATCCTTGGACTTGAGATCATCATAGTATCTTGTATGTAACAAATTATACTTTGACTAATTCCTTAAGGCCTTTTAAGGCATATATAGGGTATGCTTGGGTATAATGAGTTACATATGGAGATAATGAATGATCAATAAAGAATCTACCACCTCTAGTAAAAGAGAAAATATGTCCTATGTGATTCGTTAAATGACAACCCAGGAATCCTTGACCAAGGTAGAATGAAATTAGAAAGAGGTTTCTAATTTGCATTATTTGGAATTGTGCATTTTCTAAACGAAATACATATGATTAAATAAATTAAGACTTGATAGTAAATCCATGTCTTATATTTAATTAGGACATTGTATGGTGGAAGGATTGAATTGTACGGTAACTATTAACTCACAGGTTCTTTTATGATTAATGTTGAAATCTATATTATCTGGAAAGTCGTTGATCGCTAGGGAGGCTTATCCCTATTGTAGAATAAATGTTATTTATTTAAATAGATTATTAGTTTAATTTGTTTATTTAAATAAGATTAGAATTGTTCTAATTGATTTATTCACAACCGGTTTAATATGGAGAACCTAAAGGGTCACACCATAAAAGGAAGAAGAATTATTTAAGAAGAAAATGGCATGATAGTAATAATGCATTAAGTATAATTAATTTAATCTATGATGATAGAATAAATTAAATAGCTTAATGTTTATTATTTAATATTTTAGAAATATTAAATATAAATTAATAAGAGGAGTCTTATTAATATTATATTATTATTATTATTTTAATTCTAAAGGAGTTTAGGAATTAATATAATATCAGTACTCTCTCTCAATCCTAATAAAGATTAGGATATAAATTAATTAAAAGTATTTAATTAATTAATTAAATAAAACCCTATTCTAATTGGATTAGGAGGGTTAACCTAATATCTATATAAGAGAGTCTTATATCAGAAATAAGGAACGTGAATTTTTCAAGAGTTGGGAGTACACATATTCTATAGAGATAGAAACAAGGGTTAAGCCAATAACCCATCTTACTGAGTTCTTTATCTTCCTTGGTGGATCACCGTTAGAGGCCAAACATTTGGGTGGCTGACATTGATCAAGGGAAGGAGCCATTACAGAGGAATCAAAGGAGTAGAACTTGTACCTGAGGAAGCTTGTATCTTCAAAGGTATAATTCTGTTTTTCTCCTTCTTCATTCACTGATAATTGATGCACAAGAATGATCATGGTAATGGGTTTGTATAAATTTTAAAAACCTAGTTTTTACGCTTCCGCCCTATTTATGTGATTTGATTGCATGATTGCGTTACGTACAAACCCAACAGTGGTATCAGAGCCAATCTTGTGCTAATTATCAGTCTATGTGATTCTATATATGTATGATATGCGATTGGATCGAGTTCTGGGCAACAAAAATTTTTCAGATTCTGCGAAGCTGCGCAGCTGCGCCGGTACAAGGCAATATTGCTGCGCAGCTGCGCCGGGTGCTGTTCCTGGTTTTCATGCTGCGCAGCTGCGCCGGTTCCCTTTACATTCTTGGCGCAGCTGCGCCACTGGACAGGAACTGAATTTTTTTTTGTTTTATTTAATTAAATGAATGGTTTATTTAATTAATAAAGGTTTAAAATAAAGATGTTTATTTTATATGAAATGAGAGTTCAGAATTGCTAAAATTAAAGAGTTTAATTTGGAATTATTTTTGAATGAAATACAGGAGTTTATTTTTCCAAAAACAAAGTTTAGCAAACTTTTGCCCATTAACTGATATTAGTACATATATGGAATGAATTTATTTTCATGAGATGAATAAGTTTTATTGATACGTATGATGATATGTATGGTAATAAAAGGGATTGATTATGGACTATGACCAATGTGATTGGATTTTATTTTGGTTGAATGCTTGAATGAATGGGTTTTATAAAATGGGGTCTGCGTACCTCGTCTTCTCTAGTTTTATTCTCGATGTAAATTCTATCTCCTTTCTATGTACTTCCCCTTGACTGCTGATCAAGGTTTCTATTTAAAAATAATTTATGTAATAGAGATAGTTAGAATTATCTTGAAGAAACTGGAGACCAAGGAGCAAGGAGCGCGTGAAGACCCGTTTGTATGGAGCCCGGGTTTAAATGTAACAGTTACGTTTAAATTTAAATTTTTGCACTCCTAGGTTTGACCTTTTGGTTCACTTGGTGGCTCTAGTGAACCAAACTAGAATAAAAGTCCATAATCAATCCGGGTAGAATATAGTATTCTATATTGCATGCTAAATATTATATATATTATATTTTATACAAACATGCTACGCATCTTTAATAAAATGACGCGTATTTTATATATATATGTGCATGCGCGCTTAAAAAGATGAGACAAATAATAACAAACCCCTCAAAGAAATATTATTAAGTCTGAAGCGTTCAAATGATATTTGGAATATCGAACGTCGCCTTCTAGCATGATTAGTTAATAGAGTATTAAATATTTAATATGAGTTTGTTGTGCTATCCACAAAGCGAGTATTGAATATTTAAGATGTTAATTAATCACATTTGATGCTTATCAAGAAAATTGAACGATCTAGTCTTGTTGTGCTATCCACAAGGACGAAATTTTTTTTTTTTGAATTTATGGAAGTGCTAGGCTGGACTTAACTTAAATCATTTTAGTTCGGATGTGCACACACATGACCATTATGATTTAAGAGGCAAAATAAAAGGAGTTCCATGGTGATGTAATTGACAAGAGTTGTCTACCTATTTATTTGTATATCGCTTGTTGTGCTATCCACAAGGTTATATACATTTGAAATGGGATCATTAATCTCACTAGCAAATCTTTAATTAGATGTTGCCGAACTATATGAGTGAGGGTAATATAGTTTGATGAAAATAGTGGGAGATACCAATTTAAAATAAAGACCTAAATTTATTTTGGTATGCAAAGTTAATAAAATGAATGTTTGCTAAAATGTTGTCTTTTCACATGCAGAATTTTAAAAATGTCAAAATCACTAATCTCACTACGAAGCATACTTGATGCAAATAAGCTTACCGGCCCGAATTATGAGGACTGGCTAAGAAATCTGAGAATTGTTCTCACTGCTGAAAAGATTTCTTCTGTCCTAAATTCCACTATCCCTGAATCTGTTTCAGAAATAGCCTTTGAGGAAGAGATTGCCACTTTCAATAAGTGGCAAGATGATGCATCTGTGGCTCAATGCATCATGCTCGCATCCATGAATAACGAGCTTCAGCGTCAGCACGAAAAAATGGATGCTCCTGCTATGCTGCTTCACCTCAAGGAGTTGTATGGTGAACAGAGTAGGACTGCTAGATATGAGATATCTAAGGAGCTCTTCCGATCTCGGATGACCGAGGGCACTGCCGTCGAGACTCATGTTCTGAAGGTAATCAATTTGATTGAACGCCTTGGACAGCTTGGGTTCGTCATGGATGGGGAGTTGAGTCAAGACTTGGTCTTGCAGTCACTCCCTGAGACCTTCTCGCAGTTTGTGGTTAATTTTCACATGAATAAGCTAGATGTCAGCTTACCTGAGCTGCTTAACATGCTAAAAATTGCAGAAGGTCACTTCTCATCCAAGAAGAACCATGTCTTGATGGTGGATTCTTCCAATAAAAGGAAGAGGCCCAATGTGTCTTCTGAAAAGAAGAAATCTAAGAAGGCTAAGGGAAAAGGTAAAGAAAAGGAGCAAAAGAAACCTGAACCAGCTAAAGGAATGTGCTTTCATTGCAATGAGCCGGGACATTGGAAGAGGAACTGCAAGAAGTTTCTAGTGGAGAAGAAGCTTGGAGAAGCTTCGACTTCCAATCAAGGTTTGTTTATGATTGAAATTAATTTTTCTGAAAGTCATAATTCTACTTGGGTATTGGATACCGGCTGTGGTTCTCACATATGTAATACTGTGCAGGGACTGGTCAGAAGTAGAAAGCTGAACAAAGATGAGGTGATCCTACGAGTGGGAAATGGAGCAAAAGTTGCTGCATTAGCTGTAGGAACTTATTGTTTAGCAATGCCTTCGGGCAAATCTATTTATCTTAATAATTGTTATTATGTTCCGAATATTATTAAAAACATTATTTCAATTTCTGTATTGGATATGGAAGGTTTTGACGTTATTATAAAGAACAATTGTTGTTCTATTTATAAAGACGATGTTTTATATGGTATTGGAAATTTGCGAAATGGACTTTATACACTTGACTTACAAGAAAATATATTTCAAATTGAATAAATTAAGAAAAAGAAAAGAGCTGATATTAATTATACCTATATGTGGCACTGTAGACTCGGTCATATCAATGAAACAAGATTATCTAAGTTGCATAAAGATGGGCTCCTCGAGCTATCTGATTATGAATCATATTCAACTTGTGAATCTTGTCTCATGGGTAAAATGAATAAATCTCCTTTTAGTGAAAAAGGAGAGAGAGTTACAGAGTTGTTGGCATTGATTCACACAGACGTTTCTGGACCTATGACAAGAAGTGCACGGGGTGGGTATTCTTATTTTATTACTTTCACTGAAGATCACTCAAGATTTGGATATGTGTATTTAATGAAATACAAATCAGAATCATTTGAAAAGTTCAAACAGTTCAGAAGTGAAGTAGAGAAACAAACGGGCAAGAGTATTAAGATACTTCGATTAGATCGAGGTGGAGAATACTTAAGCAGTGAGTTTCTCAATTGTCCCAGAGAAAATGGTATAATCTCACAATGGACTCCTCCAGGTACACCACAGTTAAATGGAGTATCTAAAAGGAGAAATCGAACACTGTTGGACATGGTTCGATCCATGATGAGTTTTACCGACCTTCCAATTTCCTTTTGGGGATATGCCCTAGAAACGGCTGCATACCTACTTAACAAGGTACCTACCAAATCCGCCCCAAAGACTCCATATGAGATGTGGAAAGGGAGGAAACCAAATCTTAAGCATGTTAAGACTTGGGGTTGTCCAGCTTATGTCAAAAAGTTTGAAAATGATAAGCTACAGACTAAATCCGATAAGTGTAGATTTGTGGGATACCCTAAAGAAACCGTAGGGTATTATTTCTATCATCCAACTGATCAAAAGGTGTTTGTTGCGAAACATGCTACCTTCTTGGAGAAAGAGTTTATCCATGAAGGGGTCAGTGGGAGCAAGATATATCTTGAAGAAGTTCAAGAACCACAAGTTACCACGGACCAAAGTCAGGTACCTAACCAAGTAGAAGAACCTACTGTACCACACCCTATTCGTAAATCTGGAAGAGTACCGAAGATACCTGAGAGGTATGGATTCGTTATAGAGGATGACGATGAGGTACACATCATGAATGATGATGATCCATTGAATTACGAACAGGCTATGAGTAATGAAGACTCAGGAAAATGTCTTGAAGCCATGAAATCCGAAATGGACTCCATGTATGAAAACAAAGTATGGTCTTTGGTTTCACCACCTGAATTTACTAATCCCCATTTTAGTAATCCTACAATTGGGAACTATTTTAGTTTTTAAGCTTTCTAAGAATTTAGATCTCATTATCATGATCTCATCATGATTCTAAAAGCATTGCTTAAAACTATGGGTTATTTACATATTATAAAAATAGCACCATGTAGATAATTATATGCCTTAAATGAATATTTTATTAATAAATAAATAAGATTGTTTACAAAGTATGTGCTTTGTCATCATACATGATTGGCTTGTATGCACACTACTATCAGATATGTATCATCTGACAATTATAACAAGATAATGATCCTTGGGGGGAAGGATGTAGAAGAGAAAATGAGAAGGAATGACTAGGTAAATACCTAACTGAATTGTATGTTGAGATTTTTCAACATAAATACGAAGAAGTATGATTAACTCTTCGTCGAAGGGTTGTAAGGATAACGCATTTGGGTATGGATGTGGTTTGAGAAATTTCGAGGACGGAATTTTTATAAGGAGGGAAGAATGTGACAACCCATAAAATCAGATTGTCCAAAAATAAATTTAAGAATTGATAATTAATCAAAGTAATTTTATTGATTATATTCTGTGATATGTGTATATTAATCATTCTATGACATATGATGATTAAAAATAGGGAGGATTCTGGCTACGAGCTAGAATGAATGAGTACGAATTTTCAAGATGAAAATAAAAGATTTCTGGGAATAAAAATATTTTCGAGAAAAAGATGAAATAGGCACTATTCATAAAATCCTAAGGGTTAAGATTTGACCCTAATGGTTAGGGTTCGTGAAACCCTAAGCCTTTCCGGGAGATTGGAATGCAGGAATGACATTTTGTCGAAAGATTTGACTGTAATATATCGTAAAAAGTTAAGTTAGCTGTGAGAAGTTTTCTCGGGAAGAAAATGACGAAAATCAATATTCATCTTTTTCTGCTTGGGAATTTATTTTAAAATTCTGAGAAACACATAATGATAGGATTTTGAGACGAGATGGAATATGTAATAATATTTCATTTATGGCTCGCAAAGTTTTCGCTTGTGGACTTAAAACCTGAAGGGTTAGGGAAAGTGAACTCAAAGAATAAAATGATTATGTGTAATAATAAATGATTATCATACATAATGAATGAATACGTGTATAATAGTAATTATTATACGAGTATAATATGAGGAGGATACGAGAATTAATACGACGTATAATACGAATTTTATACGAAGTAGATAAATTTAATTTGAATTAAATCTAAGAATTTAAACCCGTGGGTCAAACCGACGGGTAAATGGGTGGGTAAAATCCATGGGGCAACCCATGGGGCAACTCATGAGCACATGGTGGCCATGTACTAGCATATGCTAGCACATGGGAGGCATGTGGGGGACACAATTTGCATGTGGGGTGGCATGTGAAGGAGGTGGGATTGAGGAGGTTTGATTTAATGACCAAACCACCCTTGGTCTTCATTTTCCTATAAAAGAGAAAGTGGGGGAGCTCATTTGGGGCTTTTGAAAATCACCAACATAGAGAGAGAGAGAGAGAGAGAGAGAGAGAGAGAGAAGAGAAGAGAAACGGAAGAGCTTGATGAGAAAACCAAGAAGCAAGAAGAAGCTAGTCTAAGACTTTGTCAAGAACAAAGTCTAAGGACTCAAGAACACTTAAGTTATAAGTGTTAACTTTGATTTTTCATCTTTATTTCAATTCTCATATTGATAGAGAAGTGAAAATGATAGAGAATGAATTGTAGGATGTAATAAGATTGGTATTAGTGGACTTTAAAACACTAAGAACCAAGAACAAGTAAAATCATAAGTAAATGATTAAGGAGTTAATGAAAAAATGTGTTAAAACCTTGAAATGGTTAGGTTAAACCATAATGAAATGGTTAATGAACGAAGAGATGTTAGAAGATGTTAGTGGATGATTCGGATGAGTTATATTAACTCTCCGATGTTATAAGGTTGAATTATAAAACTTATAACGTTAGAATGAGAGCAAACGTAAAATCATAATCATAACATTGATTACGAACGAAGAACGAATGAAGAACACGAATAACGTAATGAAGAAAACCATTAAAACATAGATGTTTAAAATGGTTAGAATCATGGAGGAATAACCAATGGATTGATTCCATTTGGTTTGATATAAAAATATCGAGTAACGAAGATTCGACGGAAGTTTACGCGATTAGACGTTAAGAATCAAAATCTTGAATTTTTCAGAATAGAAGTCAAAAGTCATCGTGTGATTCAAAAATGATGATTTTCGATTGCAACACATGTAATTATGTAAACAAGATTTGCGATAACAAGAACGAACCAATTCTGACTTAAAACGAAGAATTGAGCGTCGAACGTTCACGAACATTTAACGAAAACGTAGAAATGGACTAATCGGTGAATTTCTCTCCGACGGATTCAGTAATGAATTCTGACTTGATAGGATGATAGAGCATATCATTTGTGAACTATTGGGTTTAGAACGAGCTAATTCTGAGTTGTAACGGTTACGTTACGAGCTTGGGAATTTTAGAATTTTCAAACTTAAGAAATTTTCTGAGGCACAGGGGCAGCGCGGGCCGCTCCTTAACCAGCATTGACCGCTTCATTCTGGGTTAGGGTCCCTGCATAAGTAAGGCAGACCGCATCGCTTGAAAGAGAAATAGGGCGCTAACCGCGCCAAGCAAGAAAATTGTTAACCAAGTGGGTCATGAACTCTACCCTTTTCCATAAGTAATAATGTTTTAGTAAGTAATGAATGAACATGAATGTATACCCTTTAAACGACATGTTTAACCAAGAGTTTAGGAGAACTAAACGATTACCAAACGTAATTGAACTTAAGTCTTGGAAATCGTAAACCAATATTAAGTTAAGGAACAAGTGAAGTCTCACTTATCATCATGATTAGTGATGATCGATGAGGGTTCGGTGTATAACATAGGAATGTTAATAAGCCGTAGCAAACGGTAATAAGAGAATGAAGAGAATGAATAACGTATAACGTTGATAAGCCGAGGTAATGGTAATAACTTGAATAACGTTTCGAGTCGAATGGGTAGGACGTTGTAGTAAATGTAATGATGAATAACTTCATGAACATTATAGTTATAATGGTTCGGATAAGTTAAGTCTACAAAGATAATGCGGTCATAGTCTATAATGGTCGAGATATAATATCTGAGCTAAATGATTCTGTCAGAGAGCGACGGTATATACGAACTAGCAACCGGTCTAACTAACTGTGTAAGACAGTGTAGACGAGATGGTAAGCTAGTTTGTTAGTTGTTTGTGGAAAACCACTCAGTGTATTATATTTGACTACTGTTAGAGACTCGATGCGTGTTAAGTATAATGCTAGTGAAAGAATGGAAGTAAAGATTGGTCGCGTAAACTTAGTTAACAAGAACGCGAACCATAAGAAGTAAAGTGAAGATAAACTAATGCTTAAGTCATGAATATGACTAATGGCTATGTGTATTCCTTATGTGTTATATAGGAATTGTGGTGAATGATAAGGTGTAAGAAGTACACAGCGCTAAGGCAAGTTTCTAATCTTGCTCAAGTTCTACTTGATGCAAGTTCCTAACTTCATTCATTTTCATACGAATGTTAGTTTCTTAACTTTCTCAGATGTTGAACATAAGGAAGAAATTTTGTATGTGCAAATGTGCGATATTTGTACAATATGGTAATATATATGAGGCCTTGTGCCATAATGTTAACACTTCGGTGTTTAAGTGAAATGAATTATTCTGTGATTGAACTGTTAAGTATGAAAGAGTTCGATTTATTCGTGAACCGTTCTTGTTAAGTATGTGCTATTGATTCTAGGCAGACAAGGTGTGTATGAAAGAAGTAGAAGGCTGAAAGTATGAGAAAGTATATGTGTTGTATGTGTTAAAATGATAGGAATCGGAACATATTCCTATTATTCAAGCTGCTTCATAACCATTCTTCGGTTATTGAAATCTTAAAAGAACTTTGATTCTTGCTTTGGTTGTTATTCAACTGCTATGACTTGCTGAGCAATTGAATGCTCACACTTGCTTGAAATAAAAACATTTTCAGCGAACGACGGTAGTATGTATATAAGGACCTGATGACGATCAAGTGGATCGATGTCCTGCGATGATGAGACGCTTTGGTTGCGAGTACCTTTAGCACCACAATATGAAGTATTGTTCATGTTATGAACAAGCGTGAAGATCAAGTCAAGACTTGGAGAATAGTTGGATTAAAACTATTTTATAGATAGGGTGACTAGTTAAGTCACACTTGTAATGTGATATGAATAATGTAATTTCTATTATTTTTAATAAATGAACGTTTTGAGGTAACAGAACATGGAAATGTGTGAATATATCATATATCTTCATGATATAATGATGTATTTATGGAATAAGAAGTATCGTAACGAACGGAATTCGGTTGTGAAAAAAAGGCCGGATTTCGGGGCGTCACAACAAGGGAAATGGCAGACCTTCAAGAGGATAGAGAAACAGGAGACATTAGGAAGAAGATGCGACAGATGGAATATGTTATCCGATCTATGATGGGGACAGGATCCCACAAAAGTTTTACTTATTATGATTTATGTATCTTCCCCAAAGCCAGATACCCTAATAAATTTCAAGTCCCAGAATTTGAGAAATACAACGGTTTGGGCGACCATTACACCCATATGTAGGTATACATAAGCGATTTAGGATCCTATACCTAGGATGAGAACCTCTGAAAGCAGTTGTTCCAAAAAAGCCTTACTGGTGAAGCCCGAACTTGGTATGCTCGGATTGACAATTCCAAAGTCCAAGGTTGGGACAATTTGGCCCATGCATTCCTTAACTAGTATAGCTTCCAAACCTAAATGGCATATGATCGCTACCAAGTGACTAAGGTTAAGAAACTGAGCAATGAATCATTCAGGGATTACGCGTAGAGGTGGAAGCGCATGGAAGCCCAGGTTAACCCGCCAATGAATGAAGTTGAGATTGTAATAACTTTCATCGACATCCAAGAAGCGATTTATTACGAGAGAGTCCTAGTGAGAATAGGCAAACCCTTCTCCGAAATGATAAAACATAGCGAAATGGCAGAGATAGGTTTGCAGTCTGGTAAGATCAAAGACCTCACGGCCTTGGAAGTAGTGGCCGAACATATATAGTCTAGAAACTATGCAAACACTCCCAAGACGATACACAAGGAGAGAGATGAAGAAGTACCCTTCGTTTCACAAGGGCAATCTATGAGACCCGACAATAGTCCCTCTACCTGGATAAAGGGAAGCGATCTGCCATAGCAACAATAGGCCACATTCAACCAAAGCCAGGATAGACAAAGAAAATTTGAAAGAACAAAAAATAGAGTGTTTACTCCACTGGGCGATTCCCTCAAGAACGTATTAGCCTTATTGATTGACCACAAGAAAATTACTGATTTAGCTCCACCTCTAGATCCAAAGAGTAGCAGATATGATCTAAACAAGAGATGTATTTGCCACTCATATTCTCTGGGACACGATACACAAGTCTGTTGGTCCTTAAAGCATAAAATCCAAAATCTGATTGAAAGTGGTGATATTGTGATCAAACAACCTGACCAACCAGATGTCAACACCAGCCTTTTGCGCCAGTACAATACAGAGGGAGTGAATATGATCAGGCCAGGAAGCGTAGGAATGGATCCAAATCGTAAGTACATACGGAGGATGGAAAAATACCCCCAAAGGAGAGAAGCAAATGTCTTAGGGTGGGAAAGTCCGAAGGAGTGTATGACAGTAAGACCAAAATTGAAGATGATCCAGCATCAAGCAACTCTGTTAGCCAAGCTGGTAGTGCATCAACATCAGGTTACAAGAGAGCTTTTCACTCAATCATCAAAAAACCTAGAGAAGGAAAAAGTTAGCCAGGATGCAAGCCTATATCCCTCCAAGATAATCCACCCGACTGAAGAATAGCAAAGCAAGCTAAAAGGGCAGGAAAATTGGAATGATAAAAATACAAGAAGATCTCGTCAGCGGAAAAATCACCCATAGGAATGTGAATTCTCAAAGAGGAAAGATCAAACAACACTCCAGACACCTGCAAACCCCCAAAATCCTACAGCACCGAGGGTTGAGGAGAATAGGCAAGGAAGGGTATTCACGTCTCTGGGGGACTCGTTGGAAAATATATTTACAGTGTTGGTTGCGCAGAAAAAGATCACTGAGCTCGCTCCTCTAGCCGATCCCAAAGGAAGGCAATATGATATCAACAAGAGGTATCTTTACCATTCTAACTCACTTGGACATGCGATCGAGGAATGTTGGACCCTGCGACACAAAATTTAGAATCTCATTAAAAATGGAGAGCTGAAGATAGATATCCCCATAACCAAAAAGCGCGAAAGGGAAACAAAAAGCTCAAGATTTTCACTCGAGACAGAATGTTCAAAGGAAGTTATGACTATAAGCACCAATCTTGGCAAAACTGCAAGGTGGACTGGTTATAATGCGAGGAGTGGTAGAGGAAAGTAGTGGGTCCCCTAAGGGAATTCCTCTGCCAGAGTCAAACATCCTGTTGCCCAAAGTTAGCAACCACATTCGTGGTTCTACCTTGTTGGATGAGGAGGAGGAAATATTGATCCTTTCGAATGAGGAAAAAGCCAAAAGGGAAAGTTTCTGATGAGAAATGCAACAACAGTTCTAGAGAACTTTTAAAGTCGAAACCTCCTAGGCCCATAGAACAGATGAAGGAATAGAACAAGGAAAAAGAGGCGAGGGTATCAGGAAAGTTAACCCATCAAGGAATCAAGAGCTCGTCCCTTTTTACGATGGGTCTAGTTTGAGCGTCCCCGAGGGATGTGCCGAATCAAGAGGTGATCAAGTTATGGTGGTGATTAAAGATGTTCCATATAAGGAAGTAACCCCTACTTCCAGCATCAAAGGCAACCTGACCTCTTCAACTGAACTATTATGCCGCAGCTAACCCGAAATGAGTATATTCAGAGAATTTGATTGCGAGTACCAGGAGATGTTTGGACGGTATCATTAGCTTTATATCTTATTTAATGATTTATGCATTATTATGTTATGAGTTGTTTATGTAAAAAAAGGAAAAAAAGGAAAAAAATTAATCTTATGATATCCTTTGCGTGACCTACGTAAGACCTAATCTCCTTTCAAATGAGTACCTAGATAGCCAGTAATGGCGCAGTCTAACTATTACAAAAGTCACAAAACCTTGTCAATAATTCAGCGATCCCAAGATACGACTCTTCAACAACTCATCAACCTTGAAAGTACGAGAAGACTTGATCTATTTTTTACCTACAGAAGTGTGTGAGTGGCCATTGTGATAAAGTCTATCTCATATCTGATGATATGTTCTCTAAGATAAAAGCCACAAATCAAGCCTTACAGATCCAACCAAGCCTGGTTGAAACTGTCACATCAGAAACTAAGCCGAGCTCTTATATCCAATTCAATGGAATCCGAAGGCCTCTCAACATCAATCATCAAATCCAGAGCGATTGCATGAAATGAGAAACACAGCTATATATCAAGCATGATCATCAGCGAGGACAAATACAAACAAGGGTGATGCGAAATACAGGGAAGATTACCATAAATAGTGATTCAACGAGACGAAGTAACTATTTGATGACCTCTAAAGACCTTGAAAGAGCTAACACCCTCAGCACAAGCCTTCCTCACGTCAGAGGAAAAAGGGTCATCAAAGCCAAGTGCACCTATAAGTCAGAAGCGAGAATTAGGGCACCCGAACGTCAAAGCTCACCTCGACCTGTTCACCATGTGGAACATAAGGTAGAAGATTTTTGCGATCTTGGCATCTTCTCAGTCCGTGCATCAAACACAACAAAGCGACTACTCCAGACGACAAGCAAGACTGGGGTAATTTCAGAATTGACGGCAACCCGATTTTGGGACCCTAACAACAAACGAGACTGGGGAAATGTCGAAGACAATGACAACTCGACGCTGAGGCATTCATTGACCATCCCAAAAGGGAAAATGCAAGTCAACACCCATATTGTGATCCCATCAGCATGCGACTAAATCATCAAAGTTTCTCTCATATCATTTCACTGGTGATTCGGTATGATCACTTGGTATTTCCCAATCATAATTTTCTTATAATACAATGATCCACATGTGAGGTACGACTCTTTCATCCATTTACGTGTTTTTCTATCTCTATACATTAGAAATGATATACATTAGCGATTATAACCAGTTTAAGTATAGATTAATCTTACGTTAGAATCTTAGAAAAGGTTTTAAAAGAAAAGATTTTGTTTAACTTGTTTTGAATAGATTAATTCCGATAAGCATCCGTGGAGCAAGAATCACAAGAACGATTAGAGAATTAAGACTATTCAACCTTTTGATTAGGCACGACATCCTCGTTCAAAGTGCTTGTTAGAGCAGAATCGACCTCATATGCATGCCTACACTTTGCAGTTGCCCTGACTCTTAATTGTGGGGTATGAAACTATGGCGACATGGATGACAATTAATTAGAAGATAGAAGATAAGTGATGGAAAACCTAATGTCTCAAATCGTGGCATTGGTTACTCGAGTAATTAAGCCTGAGTGGTGTCTTTACATCTGGTGCCCTAAAGCCGTTTGGTTTTGGAGTCACTGGCCTAACTCTCGCTACATGGGTAACTTAGTACCTAAGGAAATGAGCATTATGTGGAGGTCAAAGGCAAGACCTGAGTAGATCTGAATCGTGGCCTAAGTTACTTGAGTAAATAAGCTTGAGGGGTGTTTTTACACCTAGTGCCCTAAAGCCATCTGGTTTGGGAGTCACCAACCTACCACTCGTTATATGGGTAACTTAAGCATAAGAAAACGAATCTTGCATAGGGTTAGGTGAAGAGAAAATAGATGAGACCGCCTGACTTATCTCAAAGTGTGTTCTTTGTTACTCGAGCAAGTAAACCAGAAGGGGTGTCTTTACACCTAATGCCTTAAAGTCGTTTGGTTTAGGAGTCATTGGTCCAAAACTCATTAAATGGGTAACACTGAATAGCCTAAGAAAACGAGACAAGTTAAGCGAGGGGAAAAAGAAAAAAAGAAAAATTGGAGTTAAGAAAAAATTTACGAGAACAGAACGAGATCATCTAAAGTCATAGAAGAGAAACCCCTACTAAGGGTTGTGTCACTCATAGTGCGCATGTCATATGACGTCAATTATGCAAAGAGCGGCATCTATAGCGAAGACGAAGTATCTTTGATAAAGGAATATAGCTCTTTTGAATTTAATATTACTCATGAACAACGACCATGGATGCTTAAAAGTTTTCTTGTGATTTCATAACTTGTTAAATGAAAAAATTCCTTAAGATAAAAGATATAAAAAATAACCTTGAGGTTAGCGATTCACAACTTGCATAGAGAAAAATTCATTTTCATACTCAAGTTCAAGATCTTTAGCGTTAAGATGAAAACTCAGTAATTACGAAATAAGTGGCAGACTCGATGAGCACTCAATCTCATATAACTTTATATGTCTCATCGACAAGATTGTACTAATCTTTATATCAAAGCTATCCCCGACGGCCCGAGCCTTTAAGCTTTTGGCGCATTTTGTTATTCGTCTAATGTGCAGGATATTGCTCACTCTTGACGTGGTTAATAAAGCGAGTTTCTTATATAAATCCCCGATAACGCCATACGAAAGCGCTGGGGCATTTTGCGATTTAGCGAAAAGGAAGGAGGTTAAGAAAGGACCAAGCTTCTCATCAAAAGAAATGAGAGGACTTCTAAAAGAAATTACAATGACACGAGCTTGCGACGACAAAAGAAAGGAAAAGTTCCTTGAAGATCCTTACCCGAGGAAAAAACCAACGCCTCATCTGTAAAACAGTATCAAAAGACTATGCAGGGGTCAATCCAACCTCACAATTTTTAAATGTGAATCCACGACATATAATGCATGCATCATGACATAAGTAGTAAATGAAAAGCATTATATATACATCTCTGCAAAATATATAAAATTGTATACATCAAATATCATCTCCGTCCTACAAATAAAAGTAAAAAGTACAGGGAAATGGGGCGAAGCCGCCCGTCAACTAACAAAAGGCCTAACAAATGAAATCTACATCATCAAACATTTTAACCTACGCCAAGTCCTTTTAAGTCGAGGCCTCTACACCGAAGTTTAAATTTGTATAGTGAAATAATGGGTCGCATCCTCCAAGGACGTCAGCGGCACCCAGGTCATCAGTCAAGCCAGTATCTAATCCAACGGGGTAGCAAATAAAAAAAACTCGCCCTTTTATAATCAATGATGAAATCCGTTGGTAACAACCCAACGCAGACGTCGTCTCAACCCTGATGGTGTAATCTGTTGGCAATAACCTATTGAAGACATCGGCCCAACCCTAATGATGTAATCCATTGGAAACAATCCCAATGAAGGCATCGGCACAACCCCAATGCTAGAACTCATTGGCAATAACCCAATGACGGCATCGGCTCAACCCCAATGATGTAATCTGTTGGCTACAACCCAGTGAAGGCGTTGGCTCAACCCCGATGATGCAATCCATTGAAAATAACCTAATAAAGGCATCGGTACAACCCCGATGGTGTAATCCATTGGCAACAACCCAAATAAGGTATCGGCTAAACCCCAATGGTGTAATCCGTTTGCAACAACCCAGTGAAGGTGTCGGCACAACCCTGATGGTGTAATCCGTTGGCAACAACCCAATGAAGGCGTCGGCTCAACCCCGATGGTGTAATGCATTGGCAACCACCTAGTGAAGGCGTCGGCTCAACCCCGATGATGTAATCCGTTGTCTATAAACCAGTGAAGGCGTTGGCACAATCCCGATGATGCTATCCATTAGCAACAACCCAATGAAGGCATCTGCACAACCTCGATAGTGTAATCCATTGGCAACAACCCAATGAAGACATCGGCACAACCCCGATGATGTAATCCACTGGCTACAACCCAGTGAAGGCATCGGCTAAACCCCGATGATGCAATCCATTACCAACAACCCAATGAAGGCAGCGGCACAACCCCGATGGTGTAATCCATTGGCAAAAATTTAATGAAGGCATTGGCTAAACCCTGATGGTGTAATCCATTGGAAACAACCCAACGCAGACGTCGGCTCAACCCCGATGGAGTAATCTATTGGCAAAAACTCAATGTAGGCATCGGCTCGACCCCCAATGATGTAATCCATCAACAACAACCCAATAAAGGCATTAGCTCGACCCCTGATGATGTAATCCGTTAGCAACAACGCAGTGAAGACATCGACATAACCCCGATGATGTAATCCATTGGTAAAAACCCAACGCAGATGTCGGCTCGACCCCCGATGATGTAATTCATTGGAAACAACCCAATGCAGACCTTGGCACAACCTTGTTGGTGTAATCCGTGGAAAACAAACCAGTAAAGGCATCGGCTAGACCTCCAATGATGTAATTAGTTGGAAAAAACCCAACGCAGCTCGGCTCAGCCCCGATGGTGAAATCCGTTGGTAACCACCTAACGAAGGTCGGCTCAGCCCCGATAAAGTAATCGGTTGGCTACAACCCAATGTGGGCGTCGGTTTAACCTCGACGACATAATCCTTATGACTTTCTTATAATCTCACATATCATTACATATTTTATACATGACATTGCATCATCAGATATACCTTGTCATGCATTCTCGGTGTCTAGTAATCTTTGTCGTGTTCATTCCATTACATTGCATAAACATGATAAAGAGGGGCATCAGTAGACACTCAAAATTTTGCTTTCTTTATACTAACCTTGTAGAAGGGCAAGAGTGTAATTTTACTTTGAAGATAACCCCGAGGTAGGGCAAAAGTATCTGGTCACCCCAGAGACAGCCCTGTGGATGATTCAAAGGGTCAATGATGTCCGAACATAACGCGAACCGAACGAGGATCGCATAGCTGAGACAATATCTGCCAGAAGCCACCTTAGTAAACCTCGAACAGCGTGCCATTAAAGATAAGCCAGTTAAGTGCAGTTTGGAACTGAAAGATACCTGTCAGCTACCAATATCATATTCCCGGACCCCAATTTAGTCAGACTCAACCTTATTCTGCAGCATTCTGCAAAGACTTTCTGAAAGTATGGTCTGCGATGATCAACTTTCTCCGAACCAAGATCGAAGGAACAAACTTTGAGACCGCAGGACCCGCGGGTGTGACGCCCCCAAATTTGGGTTCCCTAATCTCGGGTTTAGTGCTCACGATCGATCATATATATCACATCTAACTACCCATTCATTAATGAAAAATATCATTCATAATATTACTTAATACAACTTATAACAATATCCCAGGTAAACTAACCTTGACATAACTTACATACCCTTATATAACCAAAAGGTTTACATAATATAACATAATCATTAAAAGTTGACAATAACTAGTCCTGAGCCTTGCCTTTGCCTTTATCCCTGTTGGAACCTTTCGCTACCTCGGCCTTAGCTGAAATATTTTATTTAAGCAAGGGTGAGCAACGAATTTGCTCAGCAAGTTAACGTATACAATAAATGTTATATATATCATGAATAGAAGAGTCTAGCTTCTATAGAACTTCAACAATAATCAAAGGATTTCGAAGTAGCTGAATAATAATTCAATCTCAATAATAAAACTTTCTCAAATTTTATATTGAATGACATATCAGGGATGAAAGAGTAAAATTCTTTCAAAGATTCAATAATATTCGATTGAATAAGAAGAATTAACAATACTGCAACAATATTCAATAAAGTGGGATATATCCAGATTTCATGCTGAGTGATCACTAAAAGGATCATGAACTAATAGAAGAATCATTAGTTATTAAAACTAAATTACCACAGGAATATAAGTTAGTTATAAAAACTAAACTATACGCCTCTGCAAGTACCTAGAGCGGCCAACTCCTTTGTACACTATATATTATGCATAATACTCAATACTAGCGCATAGGTCGATTTACGACAATAAAGTTTGTTCATCTCAGTCTTACATCATGAGTCCGTACCACAACAATATGGTTTGGATTGCTTTCAAAGAAATACTATGATTTTAATATATAATATCAATATTGATCTAGCCGAAAACAATGGCATAGATCTTCCAATAATAAATCAGTTCATAATAAATAGAACGTTTCATGCGTTAATAAATATTAGTCTCGCCAAAACAATTAGCTGAGACATGACTTCTAAAAAGTTCAAATACTAGAACAAGAATCAATTGCACTATGTGCTAACAACAATAATCATTATAGATGTGAATGACTAACAATAATTATTCACTACCATGCTTGAAAAACAATAACTCAAGTTGATTTAGGAAACTTGCCTGATTCGTTGACTACATCTACGCAGTTTAAGTTAACTTCTTTTGTAAGACCTATCATTAATAAGATCGATCTTTTAATTAGCATCATATATCTTACTCATAATAATTTATCTAACATGTAAACGTATAATCATCATTAATAAGTACAACTATACTACCTTAGACTTAACACTACTATATCATGTAACTTATAAATTAACACTTAGTCTTTCATTTTATAAGTCCTTTATAATTAAGTAAGCCGAATACCTAATCCAGCAACCTAGAATTAAATAACTTGTTGCTTCAAAACTTACTTAACTAATCCAGCAACCTGGATTCAAATTGAATTTAAATTTAGTAAACTATTTTCAATCCAGCACACTAGATTCAACTGATCTATAATTCAGCAAGCCTGGATTCAACTCTCATCCAATCTAGCAAGCCTAAATTCAACTAACATCTTATCCAGTGACCTGGATTATCTAAACATCTCATCCAGCATCCTGGATTATCCAAACATCTCATGCAGCAAGCCTGGATTCATTAATCCTTCAATCCATCAAGCTGGATTCCCCCTTTTTAACCAAATCATCTTATTCTTTTTTTATCTTTTGTCCACACATAAATACATGTATTTCATACACAAAAATAATTTTTCAGGAATTTTTCAATTTCCTTTAGTATTTTTCAAAAATCCATTTCTAGTTAATTCCTTAAGAAATTAGCTACCTCACGCTTAACTCCAGAAATTCCCAAATCTTGGCGGAATCTTACACATGTTAACGTGAGCCTCCAGTTTAAATTTCATGGCCATCGAAGTTATACAACTCCGGTTATAGCGATTTCGTCGAAAAAACGCAAATATTGAAATAGTCATAACTTGCTCATTTTAAGTCGGAATGAGATTATTTTTGGACACAAGCTATTTTATCTCATATATTTTCATGTCCCAAAAGATTGGTTTTATTACATTAATTAAGTTGCCGAAATTTCCCTTACAATTTCTGGACAGCCTACTTTTTCGACTTTTTCAAATTTTGCTTCCTTTACTAAAATCAGTGCATACAAAAATCTACGACATATTTTTCAGTGATTCCACTTGGATATATTAGAAGACTCATATATATAACTCTAAAAATTGACCACACTCAAAAATTTGAAGTAGAACGAGAGATATGGTCGTTTCCATTTTATAGTTCATTTTCCCAAAAATTGATTTTTCAATCTTTGGTGATTTTTAATAAAACTTTTATATTTTCACATAAACCAACATAGCTCATCATAATACTTAAAATAACTCATATACTCTAGGATATACCATGATCCATGATCTATATCACCAAATAATCATCAAACACAAGATCAAACATAATCAAAGCTAAAAAAAATTAGGTTTTCTACATTTTGAGCAACCTAATATCCATTTCATGTTTTAGATCCAACTTTTGATCCTTGAAAGTGTTAGATCTAAACATGAAACACTAATAAATATAAAGATCTAAGGTTTTAAACCTTGAGATCAAAACTTTACACAAATCAAAGACCAAATCAAATCAAAAAGAAAACTAAACTATTAAAGTAGAAATCTTTTTGTTATACCTTTGCTTTCCTTCTCTCTTTTCTTCTTAAGCTTAGATTAGAGAACTATGAACTTTGAAAAACTCACTCACTCTCCTAACCCCTCTTGTCCGTCCTCCTCTATTCTCTCTCTTGCTCTTGCTTTGTTAACTTAAGAAAATGAAATGAAATGAGATGAGAAGTAAGGTTTTGCTTGTTAGTAAGTTTGTATAGATATATTTGATATATCTATCATTATCTACCAATCACTCTTACTCCTTCTCTCTCTTACTTATCACCTAATGTTGCTTGCAAGCTAAAGCTTGCTTATAGAATTGGTTAATATGTTGGTAAAATAGAAATTGGACACCTAAGGAGGTTAGGTGGGAGTTAGTAGATTGTAATGATCACTTCACTTGGCCTCTCTCTCTCCCTTTCTCTTCCCTTGGCCGAATTTGGACTTTTATCCTTCAATTGGGTTTGTTTTTAAGGCTCTTTTAGGTTACTAAAGGTCTAATAAATTCCCTTTTCCATTGGGCTAAAGGTTGGGCCACTCAATTAATTCTTTAGGCTAGCAAATTTTAATTCTTGGGCTTGCAATTCAAAATTGTTCCATACTTTTAATTTTTATCTTACCCTAATCATTTAGTTAGGGTTTTCATTACACACCTAAGCATGTTAATTCCTTAGTCATATATCTTTAATTTCATAACGCAATTAGACTTGTTTTACTTAGGTTATAAAATTAACTAATAGAGATGTATAAAATAAATCTATTAGGGTTAGTATATATTTTAAATACTAACATTATTCGATATAATTCATAACACATTTGTCATTGTTGGTAATTTTTTAAATACTCACTTACTCATATAATCATTCAATATAGATAATTCATATTAGTAATTAATTACTTAAAGATTATAAATCCTTTTAATATAATAATCAAGGCTAACATTCAAGCTATGTTAATTTCTAACATAACTTATATTACTCTTCCTTGAAAATGATTAAATACACTTCTTAGTTAATAAATTAACTTTCTAGCTTAATTCACATATACACTTATATGGTTCAAATACTTTCTTAAAAAAAATTATTCATAAAAATTGCACATATAATCATGTGAAATTCTCGGTCCTTACATTCTCCCCTCCTTATAAGGATTCTGTCCCCAGAATCACTATATCCTTACACTCAAATTATGTCTATCCTTAGACATTCATTTATTAATTAATTTTTATTTAATTACTTTCCTGGTATTTATTATTTCATTCATTATTTCCTATCCCAATACAAAGCGAAAAAATCGTAGCTTACTTCAAGTCTCATTTGACTTGGCATAGCTCATATTTACCTGTCGTATTTAGGTATCAACATTATGTTTATAATGACATTCCTTTAATATATTTAGTAACTTGTGCTTTCTTTCACTCTATTTTGGAACCTCTAAAGGTTACTATAGACCACATGGGCATACTCGTGTTCTACTAACTTTTTAAAGTTGTATCATCAATTCTTTCAAATTTATGTACGCAATACGAACCCTATACTCATATATCAAGCTGTGACTCAGACCCGTATTGGAATAGTTCCTCGCAGTGATATTTCTCAAATAAATCGTATACGGTTATATTATTAGGTTAAATCTTTACCTGACACCACTTCTTTAGCAGCCACTACGTCTTGCACTGTCATGTTAAACGTGCGCGCCATCGGTCTTCCCGGCTGAGCAGGTCCTTTGATCGTCAGTGTCCCACTCCTGTTTCCTTTATTGTTACTTCCTTTCTCTGCATTCTTCTTTGGACAGTTACGAATTTGATGATCTAACCAGCCACACGAAAAATAACCTTGTATCTTCTTTGGACTAGGACAATTGGGAGAGATGTGTCCCTCTTGTCCTCAATTGAAACACACTCCTTTTCCCCTCAAACATACTCCCGAATGCTTTTTACCGCAATTTGCACATGGCTCACCTCTCTTCCTATTATCTCCTGACTTGTCTCCAGATTCGGTATTGTCCTTCCACTTAAGCTTATTAGAGTTACTTCCTCCATTGCTACCTCCTTCATTCGTATTTTTCTTCTTCTCTTGATGATATCTTGACACAACTTCACTTCCTCCTTCGGCGATGATTGCTTTTTCCAACAGGGCCAAAAATGTCTTAATCTGCAACGCAGCTACTTTGTTATATATCCCTGGCTTCAGTCCATTCTCAAACCTTCGCGCCTTTCGTACCTCAGTGTTCACCTGATGCGGAGAAAATCTCGCTAGTTCGTTGAATTTCACGGCGTATTCTGCAATCGACATACTCTCCTGTTTCAACTCTAAGAAGTTTACCTCCATTCTTGCTTGCATATTTTCTGAGAAATTTTTTTTGAAAAATAATTCCTTAAACCTTGCCCAGGTTACTACTGCTGTACCAGCTCTAGCCTTGTTTGTCTCCCACCAGTAATTCGCCTCACCCTTCATCAAATAGGTAGCAAAATCTGTCTTTTGTTCCTTCGCTACTCTAGCAATAACAAAAGCTTTCTCCATCTCCTTTACCCATGTCTGGGCTTTATAGAGTCATAGTTCCCTTGAATTTCGGCGGTCCTACAGCCTTAAAGTCTTTAAAGTTAGCCAATCGATTAGCTAGTCGATTTCTTGCTGTTGGGGCTCTAGTTTGCATAGCTTGAGCTAGCATATCTATGAAATTCTTCATTGGATCTGCTTGATCTCCTTCATTATTCACTGACCGTTCCTCTCTTTAGTTACGATTTTGTCGTCTTGGCGGCAATATCTAATGAAATAAAGACTTACATTAATACTTTGTCTTTATGCCACATCTTATTAGTAGTAAAATAAGATATTAATACAAAATTTTAAACTTAGACCAATTCAGCTTGCTGGATTTACGAATTCAGCTTGCTGAATCTACGAATTCATCAGATAAGCATCTTAATAGTTTAATTCTCAAAATTTAATTACTTATTTAGACATATAATCATATCATTGCATTTATATTTATATTCATACAAATAGTACATAGTACTTTTTAGTACATAGCGCATACTGCTACAAACAGTTACTATCCCTTTGTGACAAAAGTCAGGATTCATTACTACAACTTTACACAAAAAGTTGAAACATACCAAAAGTTATCTTGATATTCATAACAAAGCGAATATTATACTCCAAAAGATTATACTCCTCACACTTAATCTTTCTTCCGTCCACTTCCTTCACCTTTCTTTGTCTTAGGATTATTCTTAACCCAATGACCCATTCCACCACATGAAAAACATCCTCCTTTCCTTGGCTTAGGACAATTTGGTGATATATGTCCTCCTTGTCCGTAATTATAACACACATTCTTACCCTTCATACATTCCCCGAAATGCTTCTTTCCGCAGTCAATACATGTCTTCTTCCTTAGTAGTGTATTCTCTTGCTGGTCCCCCGAGTCACTGTCGTTGTTCCTTTTCCTTTTATTATTATTTCCCTTCTCCTTCTTGATCACAACTTTAGATGATACATTGCCCTCAACTCTCATACCATCGATTTGTGCCTTCAGACCTATTTCATTATTCTGTCATCTCGCTTAATGCTTTTATCAACTGGTCATTTGATAATCTTTCCGCATTCCACATTTCCTCCAAGAAAAACACCTTATCTTTTAAATCTTGAACTTCCACTGATGCTTGATCTTCTTCTATTACTACTATGCCTTTTTCCCCATCTTCGATCTTTGTTTCTGGCTCCACCTTAGTTTCTTTGGAATATACTTCTTTTTCTTCATTCAACTACATCTCGGGGTATTCATCATGATCACTTGCCAGATTTACCGCAAGTTCATCTCTTAAAACATCATCAACTGATTCACTCTGAACTAGCTCCTCGGCTAATGGCATTGTTGCAGCTGCTAACATCTCTGTAACTATCTCATCATCTCCTGACATCCTGTCACCAGTTTTAAATAACTTTATTAGTACATCACTATCAAACACAATCCATAAACACTAAGTGTCCACATATCTTACTATTGATGAATTTTTCCTAATCCATAACATAGAACTCTAAATAATTTTTCTCTATCCTATTTATGGTTATATTCCTAAGGCTTCTTCCCCCCCCCCCCCACCTAAGGTTTATAACCTACAACTTTGATACCAACTTATGACACCCCCAAATCCGGGTTCCCTAACCTCGGGTTTAGTGCTCACGATCAACTACCAATTCATTAATGAAAAACATAATTCATAATATTACTTAATACAACTTATAACAATATCCTAGGTTAACTAACCTTGACATAACTTACATACCCTTATATAACCAAAAGGTTTACATAAACAATTTACATAATAAAACATAATCATTAAAAGTTGACAATAACTACTCCTGAGCCTTGGCTTTGCCTTTATCCCTGTTAGAACCTTCCGCTACCTCGGCCTTAGCTGAAATGTTTTATTTAAGCAAGGGTGAGCAACGAATTTGCTCAGCAAGTTAAAGTATACAATAAATGATATATATATCATGAATAGAAGAGTCTAGCTTCTATAAAACTTCAACAATAATCAAAGGATTTCGAAGTAGCTGAATAATAATTCAATCTCAATAATAAAACTTTCTCAAATTTTATATTGAATAACATATCAGGGATGAAAGAGTAAAATTCTTTTAAAGATTCAATAATATTCAATTGAATAAGAAGAATTAACAATACTGCAACAATATTCAATAAAGTGGGATATATCCAGATTTCATGATGAGTGATCACTAAAAGGATCATGAACTAAAAGAGGAATCATTAGTTATTAAAACTAAATTACCACAGGAATATAAGTTAGTTATAAAAACTAAACGATACGCCTCTGCAAGTACCTAGAGCAGCCAACTCCTTTGTACCCTATATTATGCATAATACTCAATACTAGCGCATAGGTCGATTTACGACAATAAAGTTTGTTCATCTCAGTCTTACATCATGAGTCCGTACCACAACAATATGGTTTGGATTGCTTTCAAAGAAATACTATGATTTTAATATATAATATCAATATTGATCTAGCCGAAAACAATGGCATAGATCTTCCAATAATAAATCAGTTCATAATAAATAGAACGTTTCATGCGTTAATAAATATTAGTCTCGCCAAAACAATTAGCTGAGACATGACTTCTAAAAAGTTCAAATACTAGAACAAGAATCAATTGCACTATGTGCTAACAACAATAATCATTATAGATGTGAATGACTAACAATAATTATTCACTACCATGCTTGAAAAACAATAACTCAATTTGAGTTAGGAAACTTGCCTGATTCGTTGACTACATCTACGCAGTTTAAGTTAACTTCTTTTGTAAGACCTATCATTAATAAGATCGATCTTTTAATTAGCATCATATATCTTACTCATAATAATTTATCTAACATGTAAACGTATAATCATCATTAATAAGTACAACTATACTACCTTAGACTTAACACTACTATATCATGTAACTTATAAATTAACACTTAGTCTTTCATTTTATAAGTCCTTTATAATTAAGTAAGCCAAATACCTAATCCAGCAACCTAGATTTAAATAACTTGTTGCTTCAAAACTTACTTAACTAATCCAGCAACCTGGATTCCAATTGAATTTAAATTTAGTAAACTATTTTCAATCCAGCACACTAGATTCAACTGATCTCTAATTCAGCAAGCCTGGATTCAACTCTCATCCAATCTAGCAAGCCTAAATTCAACTAACATCTTATCCAGTGACCTGGATTATCTAAACATCTCATCCAGCATCCTGGATTATCCAAACATCTCATGCAGCAAGCCTGGATTCATTAATCCTTCAATCCATCAAGCTGGATTCCCCCTTTTTAACCAAATCATCTTATTCTTTTTTTATCTTTTGTCCACACATAAATACATGTATTTCATACACAAAAATAATTTTTCAGGAATTTTTCAATTTCCTTTAGTATTTTTCAAAAATCCATTTCTAGTTAATTCTTTAAGAAATTAGCTACCTCACGCTTAACTCCAGAAATTCCCAAATCTTGGCGGAATCTTACACATGTTAACGTGAGCCTCCAGTTTAAATTTCATGGCCATCGAAGTTATACAACTCCAGTTATAGCGATTTCGTCGGAAAAATACAAATATTAAAATAGTCATAACTTGCTCATTATAAGTCGGAATGAGCTCATTTTTGGACACAAGCTACTTTATCTCATATATTTTCATGTCCCAAAATATTGGATTTTATTACATTATTTAAGTTGCCAAAATTGTCCTTACAATTTCCTGACAGCCTATTTTCTCGACTTTTTCAGATTTTGCTTCCTTTACTAAAATCAGTCCATATGAAAATCTACAACATATTTTTCAGTGATTCCACTTGGATCTATTAGAAGACTCATATATATAACTCCAAAAATTGACCACACTCAAACATTCAAAGTAGAACGAGAGATATGGTCGTTTCCATTTCATACTTTGTTTTCCCAAAAATTGATTTTTCAATCTTTGGCGATTTTCAATAAAACTTCCATATTTTCACATAAAACCAACATAGCTCATCATAATACTTAAAATAACTCATATACTTATGGATATACCATGATCCATGATCTATATCATCAAATATACATCAAACACAAGATCAAACATAATCAAAGCTAAGAAAAATTAGGTTTTCTACATTTTGAGCAACCTAATATCCATTTCATGTTTTAAATCCAACTTTTGATCCTTGAAAGTGTTAGATCTAAACATGAAACACTAATAAATATAAAGATCTAAGGTTTTAAACCTTGAGTTTAAAACTTTACACAAATCAAAAACCAAATCAAATCAAAAAGAAAACTAAACTATTAAAGTAAAAATCTTTTTGTTATACCTTTGCTTTCCTTCTCTCTTTTCTTTCTAAGCTTAGATTAGAGAACTATAAACTTTGAAAAACTCACTCCCTCTCCTAACCCCTCTTGTCTGTCCCCCTCTATTCTCTCTCTTGCTCATGCTTTGTTAACTTAAGAAAATGAAATGAAATGAGATGAGAAGTAAGGTTTTGTTTGTTAGTAAGTTTGTATAGATATATTTGATATATCTATCATTATCTACCAATCACTCTTACTCCTTCCCTCTCTTACTTATCACCTAATGTTGTTTGCAAGCTAAAGTTTGCTTGTAGAATTGGTTAATGTGTTAGTAAAATAGAAATTGGACACCTAAGGAGGTTAGGTGGGAGTTAGTAGAATGGAATGATCACTTCACATGGCCTCTCTCTCTCTTCCTCTTCCCTTGGCAGAATTTGGCCTTTTATCCTTCAATTGGGTTTGTTTTTAAGGCTCATTTAGGTTACTAAAGGTCTAACAAATCCCCTTTCCCATTGAGATAAAGGTTATGCAACTCAATTAATTCTTTAGGCTAGCAAATTTTAATTCTTGGGCTTGCAATTCAACATAGTTTCATACTTTTAATTTTTATCTTACCCTAATCATTTAGTTAGGGTTTTTATTACACACCTAAGCAAGGTAATTCCTTAGTCATATATCTTTAATTTCATAACCCAATTAGACTTGCTTTACTTAGGTTATAAAATTAACTAATAGAGATGTATAAAATAAATCTCTTAGGGTTAGTATATATTTTAAATACTAACATTATTCCATATAATTCATAACACATTTATCATTGTTGGTAAATTCTTTAAATACTCACTTACTCATATAATCATTCACTATAGATAATTCATATTAGTAATAATTACTTAAAGATTATAAATCCTTTTAATATAATAATCAAGGCTAACATTCAAGCTATGTTAATTTCTAACATAACTTATATTACTCTTCCTTGAAAATGATTAAGTACACTTCTTAGTTAATAAATTAACTTTCTAGCTTAATTCACATATACACTTATATGGTTCAAATACTTTCTTAAAAAAATTCTTCGTAAAAATTGCACATATGATCATGTGAAAGTCTCGGTCCTTACATTCTCCCCTCCTTATAAGGATCCATATATACATACGGCTGGCTCTGATGATTTAATAGAGCAATATCAGCTCATTTAGAGAAAAAGAAGAAGAGTTTTAGAGAGAGAAAATCATTTTTAGAAAGAGCAACCCTCGGGTTTGATCAATATACACACACTTTGAGTTTTTAATCTTGTTTGATACATACTTGGAGTCCTGAGAGTGTTCTTAGTTGGTTCTTGGTGATAAAACGCTTGTTCACGCGTCCTACAAGGTGGAAAAACACTCTTTTTAGCAACGTTCTTTGTAAACCTTATTTAATGTACTAGATTGATGTTATATATTGATTAAATCTAGTTAAACTTGTTGTTTTCTAAGTATATTGGGTATTAGTTGGTTGATATTGAATTTCTACCGGTTATATTGTGCATATTTGGTTGTAAATCAAGTTCGCAGGCTAGATCTACCTAGATCTAAGCCGGATCTAGCCTTTTGAGTGGTTATTAAGCATGAAGCTTTAACCTGTATGCTAGATCAGCTTAGATCCGTGATTAATCTATGTATTTACTACTTTTAATCGGTACCGGTTACCCCGTATAGGCCTAGATCTATATCTAGAGGCGGAAGGGGTCCGAAATGGCTTGAATGGGTGATTTCAACCGATGAAATCATCTAATATCAAGTCTAGGACATTATTGTGTATATGTTTATTTCAATAAATGTGAGCCTAGGAATCCTGGGGGTTGAGATCTAATGATTAGATCTTAACTAGATTCCCACGATGGACATTTTATTCACTTTGTAATGTTTAAATAACGTCGAATCATTGTATATATGTAATCTTTGGATCATGAAGACGAACTCGAGGGGTTAGTCCTGGGAAATCGAATTTAAGATCCTGTGATAGTGAAAGCTGTGATTGTGGGCGTTCGGATTCATCGAGATGGCTTACATGCCCGGTGACGATCCGACCATTTTTGGCGCTTTTAGCAAAGAGCTTTCATAATAAAAATAAAGTGATTTGGGGATAGACATTAGATTATAAATGGATGTATCAAAAGACCTCGATTCCTATTGGACGAAGGATTTGAAAACTTTATTTTCAAAACAGCATTGATATATATTGTGTTCTAAAAATTAACTTTTATATAAATCAAATCCTTTGCACATAGGGTTAAAGAGGTACGACACTACTTCAAAATAACTCACAATGAGGCTTAGAATAAAACTTTTCAAATAAAACACATACACACACAGACACTCACACACACACATATTTTATGCATAGGAAGTCAATAAGATGTGGTACCGTGTTTTCACGGGAGTCGGGGGGTTCCTAACACCTTCCCCCCCCCCCCCCCCCCCCGCTTAACCTAGCCCCCGAATTCCACAAATCTCGGGCTTCAGACCAATCTTTCAGAGTCACATATTGGACGATATTGCAAAAACTTTTAAAACTTAGATGAGTTGGTACATCCATTTAAACCATACCAACTGGAGACTATGTCTCATTTGGTCCAATCATAAAATAATAAAATAATTCTTTTCAAAATCGTCGACACTTATGTCGGTACAGCTTTCCCAAAACTTCACCCTTTAATAAAACCCAAAGACATAGCGAACACAAAAGGGTAAAAACAAACAACACAAACTTAGTAAAGACAGACACATTACCTTTAACGAACTTTAATTAAACAATAAATTGTTCCCGGCATCGACAAGCTACATACCTTACACAACCTTGTCTCAACAACTTCTTGCCCTACAACCTCGTCAGACAACTCGCTTGTCTAGACGACTTACTGCCATAAAATACTACCTTTGACGGGGTCATAAGGTTAATACACTTCTTTTGGCAATCAATTATTGCCCCATAATTGAATAGCCAATCCATTCCCAAGATAACGTCGAATTCCCCAAGTTTAATCGGGAATAAGTTTACGATCATCACGTTTCCCTTAATATCCACTCTACAGTTCTTATGTACAAACATAATAGGAATTACTTCTCTATTTGCAATTTCTATGTTCAAAGGGTAATCTAGTTCCTCCTTAGGCAATTCTAAATTCTTAGCAATGTTATTAGATATAAATGAACAAATAGCACTCGAATCAAATAACACATAAGCATTAATATAATTGATCAGAGTGATACCTGACACCACATCCCATGACTTAATAGGCTCTCGCACAGTCATGTTGAAAGTCCCGACGGTGGGTCGGTTTGACGGCGTTGATGCAGTGATAGTCAGAGTGCTAGCATCGTTGTTTCCCCTACTTCCACTCGCTCCAGCTCCTCCCATTGTCTTCTTGGGACAATCTCTAACCAGATGGTCCCTTAACCCATAAATGAAGCAAGCACCCTTCTTAGGATTAGGGAAATTTGGTGTTATGTGACCTTCCTGACCATAAATATAGCAAACACTCTTTCTTATCATGCATACCCCCATGTGGTTCTTTCTGCAGGTAGTACAAGCTTCCACTCTCTTCTTCTGATTTCCTTGTTGATTCCCAGTCGACGTACTGTCGTTCCACCCCCTCTTCTGACTGTTACCACCACAACTATTTCTTTCACTAGCCTTGTTTTTCTCACCTTCATTCTTCTTCTTCTTTTGTTCCAGGTTATACCTTGTCAGAGCATCGCTTCCACCTTCCATGATGATTGCCTTCTCCAGAACTTCTGCAAAGGTGTTCAACTGGAATATTGAAACCTTGTTATACAACCATGGCTTCAACCCCTGTTCAAATCTCCTCACCTTTGTCTCATCGGTATTCACCTAGTATGTTGCAAACCTAGCTAACTCATTGAACTTCGCAGCGTATTCTAGCACAGACATGTTACCCTACTTCAACTCCAGGAATTGAACCTCCATCTGGTTCTGAGAGCTCAACGGGAAATATACCTCAAAGAACATCTGTTTGAACCTATCCTATGTGTTTATCCCTTCTCCTCCTCTAAATTTATTCGTCTGCCACCAGTAGTTGGCCTCTAACTTCAGCATAAAGGTTGCGAAGGCAGTCTTCTAGTCGTCATTGACACTCGCAACATCGAAGAATTTCTCCGTCTCCATCACCAATGTCTGGGTTTTGATTGGATTCATAGATCCCCTAAATTTTAGCGATCCTACAGCTTTGAAGTCCTTAAAAGAAGTAGCTTGTGGAGCTTGCGGCTAATTCTCAAGTGCTCCTGTTAACAGGTTTATTAACTGCTGAACATGATTAGCATTGGCATCATTGTTGTTATTATTAGTATATCCCTCTTGAGCTTGCTAACGATTTTGGCATATTCTTGTCGGCAATTTCTGTTTAAGATATACGTTTATTAGATCATTACTCAATTTCTAAAGTATTTAAGACTTAGCTTAAATATTTTAAGATTATCACTTAACATATAATATCTCAAATAAACTCTGATATTTTATTCATTCAAAAGTTTAAACATAAAAAAGATAACATCACTGCTATTTACATCAACTTTCCTGAGATAAAGAATCTTCAGGATTAAACCATCATATTCCATTGTTGATAACCACATTAGAATTTACATTATTAACTACCATAGATATTCTCATTACTCTTCCTATCACGACCTACTAAGACGTCGCATAGCTTCTCTGCGCTCTTCCTCCTTGATACAGAATATCGTGCTATGATCCAGTATGTACCAAGGTAAGTCCTCGAACTAGACTGGATAGTAGACAACTTGATCCTGGGCCCTATAAATTATTATCTTAAAAGTGTAGTCTATCTCCTCAATCCTAGCCTTCTTTGCTCGATCACTATCTTCAACAAGATCAGCACGTCGAGAAGCATTCATCCAAGCGTCTTCTGCTCTAGCACGCTTTGTTAACTCCTCCCTCAGGTCACTCTTCAGTTTCTCTATCTCAGCTGACATATCTTCATTTGGGCTCTCTGTCTGAACTAGTTTCCACTCCACGTCTCCAAGACGTTCATCAATATTCTTAATCTTGTCATCCTTTTGTTCTATAGCAGCCTGACGTATATCTACCAGCTCTTTCAATTCTCTAACACTATCCTGTAGCTCTATATTACCGTCATATAGCTCGTCATACATCTCAACACTAATAGAGTTCGGTAGAAACTCATCAGGATCCTCCTCTTCCTCTGTCTCCTCCTAATCCTCCTGGTCAAACACAGGCTTATGTTCTTGACCCACAACAGTGATCAACGGAGATGGATCTCTCTGAACCAACTGCTCCCAGATAGTATGAATGTCTTGGGGCTCATCCTCTCTAGCTACTCGAAGCTCAACCTCCCTAGGTTGACTGGATCGTCCAACATCCGACATCATGACAATTAAAATTTTAAGTTTTAGTTACTACGTGATGCTATTCGATACTCGCGAGCACGTGAGTTATGACACATGAGCACATAAAGTCTTTTATTATCTTCAATGAATTTCTTAATTCATTCCATAGAAATCGATATAATTTTATCACCACTATGTTTTCAATCTCCTCCAAGTCTACTACCCTAAGGTTTACCTAAGGTTCATAACCTAAAGCTCTGATACCAACTTATGACACCATCAAATCTGGGTACTTCATTTCCACAGAATTTGGTGTTCAATGTCCAATTAAAGCATATCTAACTACCCATATATAAGGAAATAACTGAAACTCATAATTAAAATAGAAATCCTCCCCTTAAGGATTACAACATCTTAAACAAATCAATCCCAGGTAATCTAACCTTAATACATCAAATGCAAAAATATAACATAATCAACATAAGTCTTATACATAAACATCATTCAAATAAATAAAAAAGTCTTCATCACTTGTTTGCCTTGCCTTTACCTTTACTAGTGGAAGGCTCGTCAACTCTTTCGACCTTAACTGCAATGTTATTATATAAGAGTGAGTAAACAATTGCCTACAAGTGTAACAATAACAATAATAATAATAACATGTGAGTAATCAATGGATACTAGATAATAGAAAGTTTGTCTTTTGAATCAAGATTTGAAAACAAGAATTAAAAGCACATCTGAGGGTTATAAGACCATGAACTATATACTATGTTATCAAGTATTTCTACTTTAAACCTTTAACAGTCAAAAGACTATATGGACCTTACTTCTCGTACTTAGGGAGATCAGCCCTTCGTACCATGTATGTGAAAGTAGTATGCATACAAGCCAATCATGTATGATGATAAAGCATATACTTTGGAAACAATCTTACTTATTTATTAATAAAAGTATTTATTTATTAAAGGCATTTAATTATCTACATGATGCTATTTTTTTAATATCTAAATAACCCATAATTTTAAGCAATGCTTTTAGAATCATGATGTTGATCATGATAATAAGATCTAAATTCCTAGAAAGCTTAAAACTAAAATAGTTTCCAATTGTTGGATTACTAAAAAGGGGATAAGTAAATTCGGATAGATTGGTACATATGTTGCTTGCTCATTGGATGAGGATAATTGATCTCATGATCATTTGTGTGCAGACACTAAAGCAACTATGTATGTGCTTATTGGATAATAAGTTCACTGAACGTGACTTGCTAAGGAATACCCAATGGAGTTTTACTTGCCTGTTAATAGGAATTCCTAATGTGATAGTAGTACAAGTGATCCTTGGACTTGAGATCATCACAGAATCTTGTATGTAATGAATTATACTTTGACTTATTCCGTAAGACCCTTAGGGTATATCAAAGGGTATGCTTGAGTGTAATAAGTTATATATGGAGATAATGAATGATCAATAAAGAACCTATCACTTTAAGTAAAAGAAGAGATATGTCTTATGTGATTCGTTAAATGACAACCCAGTAGTCCTTGGCCAAGGCAGAATGAAATTCAAAAGTAGTTTCTAATTTGCATTATTTGGAGTTGTACATTTTCTGATCGAAATACATATAATTAAATATAATAAGACTTGACAGTAATTTCATGTCTTATACTTAATTGGGACATTATGTGGTTGAAGGATTGAATTGTACGATAACTATTTACTCACAGCTTATTTTATGATTAATGTTGTAATCTATATTATCTGGAAAGTCGTTGATCGCTAGGGAGACTTATCCATATTGTAGAATAAATATTAATTATTTAAATAGATTATTAGTTTAATTTATTTATTTAAATAAGATTAGAATTGTTCTAATTTATTTATTCACAATCGGTTTAATATGGATAACCTAAAGGGTCACACCATAAAAGGAAGAATAATTATTTAAGAATGTAATGGCATAATCGTAATAATATGTTAAGTGTAATTAATTTAATCTATGATGATAAAATAAATTAAATAGCTTAATATTTATTATTTAATATTTTGGAAATATTAAATATAAATTAATAAGAGGAGACTTATTAATATTATTACAGTTATTATTATTTTAATTTCTAAAGGTGTTTAGGATTAATTTAATATTAGTTTAGAAAACTAGGGTTTAGCTAACCACCCTCTTTCTTGAACAATTCATTTTCCTTGGTGGATCACCTCTAGAGGCCAAACAGTTGGGTGGCTAACATTGATCAAAGGAAGAATCAATCTAGGAGATTCAAGGAGATCACGAAGAGCAATGAGTTGAACTTGTACCTGTAGAAGCTAGTTTCTATAAGGGTATGATTCTGATTTATCATTCTCTTTCTATTGATTGATAATTGAGCACAAAACATTATCATGGTGAGATTGTATAAAAAATTTAAAACCTAATTTATTGCGCTTCCGCTCTTATTGTGTGATTTGATTACATGTATACGTAATAAACAAACCAAACAGTGGTATCAGAGCCTAAATTTGTGCTAATTATCAATTTTATGATTCCATGTATGAATTGATGTGAGATTAGATCGAATTTTCTGGACAAAAATCGAAGTGTGATGTTTCTGCGATGAATAGCGCGGCCGCGACACATCCCAGTTCATTATGGGCCCGGGCGCGCCTGGCTACAAAACTGAAACCAACGAACAGCACGACCGCGCCGCATCCCAGTTCATTCTGGGCGAGGGCGTGTCACTCTGCAGATTTTGAAAATTTTACTTTTCATCAATTAAAGTAAATGGTTTATTTAATTGATAAAAGTTTAAAATAAAGATGTTTCTTTTATCTGAAATATGATTTCAGATTGCTAAAAACTAAAGGAGTATAATTTGGATTTGGTTTTTGATTAAAATAAAAGAGTTTTTTTTTGTTTCAAAACTAAAATTTAGCAAACTTTTGTCCATTAAAATGACATCGATGCATATATGGAATGATTTTAATATTCATGAGATGAATGTTTATTTATTGATATATTTTTGGATGTGTATGATAATAAATGGGATTGATTATGGGACTATTGACTAATGTGATTGGATTTTATTTTAGTTGAATGCTTGAATGTATGTGTTTTATTAAATGTGGTCTGTGTACCTCGTCTTTTCTAATTTTTCTTGATATAAAATTACATCTCCCTCCTATGTACTTTCCCTTGATTGCTGATCAAGATTTCTATTTAAATTAAATAGTTTATGTAATAGGACTAGTTAGAATTATCTTGAAGAATTGGAGACCAAGGAGCAAGGAGCACGTTAAGACCCATTTGTAATGGATCCCGGGTTTAAATGTAATAGTTACATTTAAATTTAATTCTTGAACTCCTAGGTTTGACCTTTTGGTTCACTTGGTGGCTCTAGTGAACCAAACTAGAATAAAAGTCTATAGTCAATCCGGGTAGAATATAGTATCTATATGTGCATGTTAGTAATATATATTATATTTTATGCAAACATGCTTCGCATGTTTTAATGAAATGATGTGTATTATATATATATATATATATATGCATGCGCACTAAACAAGATGAGACTAAAAACAACAAACCCATCAAATAAATTACTTTAAGTCTAAAGCGTTCAAATATAATTGGAATATCGAACGTCGCCTTCTAGCATGATAAAATTAATAGAGTATTAAATATTTAATATGAGTTTGTTGTGATATCCACAAGGCAAGTATTAAGTGTTGGGAATTGCATATTCAGATTTGATATTGAAAGTAAATATAAATGCTTAAGTGTACAGTCCTTAAGAGAACATTGTACAAGGACTTAGATGATAGATCAAACATGTTAGGTTGATCTGAGCTTTAACGTTTATCATTTATGTAAATGAATGTATAGAAGAAAATATCAAACTTGTTAGGTTGATCTATTTGAGCTGTAAAAGTTAAAGTCTTGACAGAATCGTAGTCTATCAAAGACAGCATTCGAAAGACAAGGCAGAATCGTGGAGTTTAAACGAAGAGATTCAAAATCGTAGTCTGCCGAAAGGATTCCAGTCTGCAGAAGACAATATAGGACTCATGGAGCTTGAATGACTATATAAGAATCGTAGTCTGCCAAGAGATTTAGGCCTACAAAAGTTAAGGCAGAAAACGTGGAGCTTAAGTGAAGATATTCAAAATAGGAGTCTGCCAAAGAATCAAGTCTGCAGAGGCCAAGGCAAGAAACGTCGAGCTCAAGTGAAAGCATCAAAGAATCGTAGTCTGCCATAGAAGCGACATTGAGAGTCATAAAGTTGAAAAGCATCTGCCAAGCCAAGTTGGGAATCGCAGAGTGCTATCAAAAGTGTGAAGTCTGCAACACAAGCAAGCAAGGAATCGTAGTCTACCGAGAGCTTAAGAGAAATCGTAGTGTGCTCTACGAAGAAGTCTGAATCACGCTGTGCAAAGACAACACACAACGATTATGTCACAATGACCATAATTGTAGTGTTCCTCCAGTCAATATCAAAGATTGAAGATCTGATGAAGGGAGGAAGAGCAACAAATGAAGAAAGGCTTATAGCCGTTAACAAAGTGATAGTCCCAATACTTCCATATTCATCCTTAGTCCAAATCGAAGAAGCGTATTGAAGAAGCTAAGGATAGGACTAAAGCAGCCTGTAGAAAACACCTTTTCAGGTGTTAGGTGAAAGATAAAGTCTGCTATGTCAGTGGGCCAGGCGACAGAGCAGTAGAAATGCAGGATGTCAACATCACTGCATAGAAAACGTCTGAAGTATTAAATGAAGCAACGGGAGCATTCAAAACGGCTATTTTTGAATGGCTCTGTTATAAGAAAATTGGACAAGGATTCAGACTAAGTAAGCAAGACGCAAAAAGAAAGAATACATTGAAAAAGCTCAAGAACACTCAACGAGCAACACTACGATACTAAAGAAAGCTTGCTTCGCTACTCAGTCCTTTGAAAGACAGAAGCTGAACTGCAACTGAGTAGCACACCTCAAACTATCAACTGCATATCCAAGTGAGGTACCAAGTCAGAGGACTTGAAGAAGTTTAGAAGTGAACTAAGTGAAGATCCAAGTTAAAGGACTTGAAGAGTTTAGAAGTGAACTAAGAGCATATCCAAGTCAAAGGACTTGAGGAGTTCAGAAGTGAACTAAGAGCAGATCCAAGTCAAAGGACTTGAAGAGTTCAAAACTGAACTAAGTGAAGTTCCAGGGCTGTTAGCCTTGATGGGTTCTAAGTGATCCAGTTGTAAGAAGACATCCTTAGTGGATTTCCTACTCGTGGAGTAGAAGAGTGGATTAGGAGTCGCGATGGCTCTGAACAACTTAAAACCCTGTGTCTCATTGTCTCTCATTAACTGCTATAACTGCTATATCTGTTATAACTTCTATAACTGTTTATCTCGCCTTAACTGCATTATCTTGAAGGGGAACAAAACATATATTTCGCTGCAGTCAGTATCACTAATACTGACTAAGTATTTTAAATAAAGAAATTTAAAATATCTATTCAACCCCTCTTCTAGATAACTAACGTGCTTTTGGGAACTAACAATTGGTATCAGAGCAGGTTCTCATATCTAAGCATACAAGCTTGAGAAGATCCTATGGCACAACTGATAAGCGAAACCAAGACAGGTGGAGGAAGCAAACAACCTATGTGCAACAAAGATAAATTTGCAAACTGGAAAGTTCGGATGCAGGCGTACATGGATTCAATAGATGATGATCTATTTGAAACTATTCTGAACGGGCCCTATATTCCAAGAAGGCTTGCACCAACTCCAGAAAATCCAGACAACATGGTGGTCAAGGTCAAATATGAATGGACTGAAAATGAGAAGAAAGATGTTCAGCTTGACAAGAAGGCTGAGAACATCTTGTTCCAGTCCTTAGAAGACCGTCTATTCGAGAACGTGGTTAAGTGCAAAACTACAAAGGAAGTTTGGGAAGCATTACACATCATGCATGAAGGAACTGAAGATGTCAGAGAAAACAAGCAATCTCTACTGACTCAACAGTATGAGATGTTTGCTCATGTCTCAGGAGAGAATGTCACTTCCACTTATGAAAGATTCACTACAGTGCTCAACTCTCTCAGAGCCTATGGAAAGACCTATCCAAACAAAGATCTAGTCATCAAGTTCATGAGGTCTTTGCCAAGCAGATGGGATGCTAAGACCACTGCAACCATAGAGTCAAAGAATCTGCATGAAAGGAAAGTTCAATAGATCTACAAAAACCTTCTTACATACGAGCTTGAACTGACTCAACGAGCAGAAACTCTATCAAAAGGAAGAAGAAAGGACAAAGGAGTTTCTCTCAAAGCAAAGGAAGAGATCTACAGGGCACAGGTAGAAGATGAGTCTGACTCTGATGAAGAGGATGACATTGATGATGATGAAGCTGCAATGCTGGCCAGAAGATTCAAAAGACTTATGCTCAAAGGCAAAAGTAGCAAACCTAAGAAGTTCAACAACAGCAGCAGTCATGAGCAAATCAATGACCTATGCTATAACTGCAAAAAGCCTGGGCATTTCATTGCTAACTGCAACAAGCCTATCAGGGAAGAGCTGAAGAGAAAGTCAAATCAAAAGAAGGAGCTCAAAGGCTACAGAAAGAAAAAGAAGAAAGATAAAGGGCTTGTAGCTGGAAGTTCATGGAGTGATTCAGACAATGACACTAACACTGAGTCTGAAGATGATGAAGTACCTCAGAAAGCCAACCTATGTCTGATGGCCAAAAATGCACTAAGCAGGAAAGATGCTAAAGCAATCATAAATAAGGTATTTGACTTTAACTCTCCTGATATAGATATTGATGATTTAAGAACTGGCATTCGTGATATGTCAACTGATCTATATCAACATATGAAGTGGCTAAAAGTTCTATCTAAAGACTATACTGATCTTAAAAAAGAGAAAGAAAAGGTTCAGAAAGAGCTGGAAGTAGCTCTACTAAATTCTAACACTCTCTCTAAACTTGAAGATGAGAACAAAATCTTAATAGAGAAAAATGAACTAACCATACAGAGAGAGTCAGATCTAACCTATAAGATTGAGGAGCTAGAAAAGATTATCTCTACATGGAATAGATCTTCTTCATCCATGGACTCCCTGATATCCAATCAGAGAAGTGTCTCTGATAGAACAGGCTTAGGGTTTGGGGAATCAACCTCAGAACCTGTGTGGAAAAGACAAAAGAGATTAATGTAAGTAATGCTTCTAACTTAAATAGAAGTATTACATTCGTTAAGTCCACACAAAAGGATGAACCAGTGCAACCTTGCTCTTCTGAACTAAGTTATGTTCCTAAACACTACGGATCTCATGCTGGCTTAGGGTTCAGAAAAGTGAAGAGTAATTTAGTCACCACTGTCCGACCTCGACGAATCGTAGAGTCAAGTAAAACCGACTCCACCAATCAACTTGGAAGTAATCGTGGTGTTGAGACTCACTCAGCACAGAACATGAACTCCAGGGCTGCATGGAAAAGGAAGATGCAATTTAAGGGTAAAGTCAACAAATATCCACACAAATCCAATTGGAGAAAGCATCCACACACACACACAAATATAAATTATGTTGGATGTTTTGCATGTGGAAGATTTGGTCATAAAATTACATCATGCTTTCATAATACTGTGCATGGAAGACCCAAAGTCAAGCAGATTTGGGTTCCTAATGGTACTGACATTGCAGGACCCATGCTAGTCTGGGTACCAAAATGAAAGCTGAATATGTTTGCAGGAAATGAGCACCACGACTACCACATGGTATCTGGACAGTGGTTGCTCAAGGCATATGACCGAAAATAAAGCCCTCCTGCCAAATTACACAGAGAAGGAGGGACCAACAGTTATCTTTGGAGATAACAGCTCTGGCAAGACAAGAGGTTATGGTTCAGTTGGAAATGGTGCAGTGTCCTTCAGTAAAGTGGCTTATGTTGATGGTCTAAAGCACAATCTTCTTAGCATCAGCCAACTCTGCGATAAAGGCCATCTAGTTAGCTTCCTCAACAATCAATGTCAAGTCAGAGATCTGGAGACATCCTCTATCAAGCTGACAGGAACAAGAGAAGGAAATATATACATTGTCAATCTTGCTCAGCTCAGTAATGATGAGACAGTATGATTCCTTGCTAAAGCCACTGAAGAAATCAGTTGGCTTTGGCATAGAAGATTGTCTCATCTCAACTTCAAGAGTATGTCTAAACTGGCCTCCAAAGATCTGGTAGCAGGATTACCCAAGTTCAAATTCATCAAAGAAAGACCATGCAATGCATGCCGGCTTGGAAAGCAAACAAGGAGCTCATTCAAAGGCAAAGAAGTCAACTCAATTGACAGGCCCCTACAGTTACTACATATGGATTTCTTTGGGCCAATTCCAACTGTGAGCCTAGGTGGAAAGAGATACTCACTGGTCATAGTGGATGACTACACCAGATACACATGGGTGTTCTTTCTTAACTCAAAAGATGAGACAAGCTCCCAACTGATAAAGATGTTCAAACCGGTGATGAATGAAAAAGGAGAGACTATTAAGGCTATTAGGAGCGATCATGGCAGAGAGTTTGACTTCTCAGAAATGGACCAATTCTGTGCAGATAATGACATCTGTCACAACTTCTCAGCAAAATGGAGTAGCTAAAAGGAAGAACAGAACACTTATAGAAGCCGGGAGAACTCTACTTGCAGCAGCTCATCTGCCTGAATATTTTTGGGCAGAAGCCATCAACATTGCATGCTACACATAGAACAAATCTCTTGTACACTCTACGCTAAAGAAGACTCCCTATGAGATGTGGACAGAAAGAAAGCCAAATGTCAGTTACTTCCATATGTTCGGTTGTTCATGCTACATTCTCAACAATGGAAAGCAATATCTGACTAAGTTCCAACCTAAGTCAGATGAAGGAATCTTCCTTGGTTATGCCACAAACAGCAAAGCATATAGAGTGTCCAACAAGAAGACATTATGTGTTGAAGTCTCAATCCACATCATCTTCGACAAAATAGACTCGGACAAGTCTGCACCACCAGACACTACGATTGACGATACTGACACTACGAATGAAGTGGTTGAGCCTAACACTACAACAGTAGTTCCTAAAGAAAGAATCAAAGTGTCTGAAGAAGAAATCGTAGAGAGAGCTGAACTAAACGACGATTCTGAACAACAAGAACCAGAAGTCAATCTTAAGGAGTTCAGACAAGAAGGCACCAGAACTGATGTTCCAACAGGGAACAGGTGGGCAAGAGATCACACTCAAGATTTAATCATTGGTGATCCAACTGACAGAATAAGAACAAGATCTGCAACTCAGAATGAATGCTTCGATTTAAGTTTTTTATCTCAAATAGAACCCAAGAAGATTGAAGATGCCATACTACACGCAAGCTGGATTAAAGCCATGCAAGAGGAACTTAATCAATTTGAAAGAAGCAAAGTCTGGAGATTAGTTCAAAGACCAAAGAGTCACCCAGTCATCGGCACCAAATGGGTCTTCAGAAACAAAATGGATGAAGATGGGGTGATCACTAGAAACAAAGCAAGACTGGTGGCCAAAGGTTATTCTCAAGAAGAAGGCATAGATTACGATGAGACATTTTCACCAGTGGCCAGACTTGAAGCTATCATAATGTTCCTTGCATTTGCTGCTCACATAAAGTTCAAAGTATTCCAGATGGATGTCAAGAGTGCATTCCTAAATGCTGAACTTTAAAAAGAAGTTTACGTGGAGCAACCCCCAGGTTTTGTCAATCCAACCCTCTCTGATTATGTCTATAGATTAGATAAAGCCTTATATGGACTTAAACAAGCACCTAGAACATGGTATGAAATGCTAACAAACTTTCTTATTGAAAGAGGATTCACTAGAGGTAGAGTAGACACTACACTATTCCTTAGGAAACACAAAGATAAATTCTTACTAGTTCAAATATATGTAGATGATATTATCTTTGGTTCTACTGATGAAAATTTGTGCAAGAGATTTGCCAAGCTTATGCAGAGCAAGTTTGAAATGAGCATGATGGGTGAGCTGAACTTCTTCCTTGGACTACAAGTAAAATAAACTGATGAAGGAATTTTCATAAGCCAAACCAAATACATTAAAGACTTACTCAAGAAATATGGCATGGAATCAGCTACTCCCATGAAAACACCAATTACTCCAGCAACTAAGCTTGACAAAGATGAGAAAGGTAAAGGTATTGATATTACTCAATACAGAGGTATGATAGGCTCCCTTCTCTACTTAACTGCCAGTAGACTAGATATAATGTTTTCAACATGTATATGTGCTAGACTTCAAGTTAATCCTAAGGAATCACACTTAACTGCTGTAAAAAGGATTTTCAGGTATCTTAAAGGTACACCTTGTTTGGGTCTATGGTATCATAAAGAGTCCTCATTTGAACTGACAGGATATTCAGATGCTGACTTTGCAGGATGCAAAATTGATAGAAAAAGCACCAGTGGCACTTGTCAACTACTAGGCAATAGACTAGTGTCCTAGTTCAACAAGAAGCAAAATTCAGTATCAACTTCTATAGCAGAAGCTGAATATATTGCTGCTGGTAGCTGTTGTGCTCAAATCCTATGGATGAAGAATCAGCTAGCAGATTATGGGTTTGATTTCAAATCTATACCCATACACTGTGATAACACAAGCGCTATAGGAATAACAAATAATCCTGTCATGCATTCTAGGACCAAGCATATAGAAATAAGATATCATTTTATTAGGGATCATGTTCAAAATGGGACAATATCCTTGCAATACATCCCTACTGAAAATTAACTTGCTGATGTGTTTACAAAACCCTTAGATGAATCTAGATTTAATAAACTAATAAGTGAGTTAGGTATGTTAAATTTGCAACCATAAATTCTATGCTCTAGATGGTGCTAACCTTGCAGATGTAAAGGCTAAGTCAAAATCGTAGAGATAACTAAGAGGAACCACGATCATGGAGTGATCCAGTTAAGACATAAAGGCTCACTGTGATAGCAACAACAAGCCAAGCAACCCTTTTGATAAGCGTCTCATGGACAAACCTAATACTTAGTGCCAAGCTAAGAGGTTGGCCCTTCCTGAGAAACCTTAATCTAGAAGGCTTAAAAAATCCATTCTGATATGCTCCCACTTCCACTCCAGAATCTCCAATGATTGCAACAAACCACTTGGTCGTTGATGTTCAGCCTTAACTTTCTGACAAGTTAAGCACCTACTTACATATTCTTTTATTTCCCTCTTCATGTTTGGCCACCAAAAGTTATGTCGAAGGTCTTGATACATCTTATTACTACCATTATGAATTGAGTACCTCGAGTTATGAGCTTCATCCATTATCTCTTCCTTCGACTCTATATCACACGGAACCCAAATTCATCCTTCAAATCTTAACAACCCTTTGTTATCAAAACTATACTTATCTTCTGTACCGTTTGAAATCTTCTTCTTCATCTGTTCACACTCGTCGTCTCTGAGTTGCACTTCTTTCACCTCTACCACAATTGTATTTTGAATCTCTATTGTAAATAACTTCCTCCCTACTTAACTGGGTAATCTTACCTCTATTTCCATCCTTGCTATCTCTGTTATCAACTCTTCTTGAGCCGTTAACATCGATAGTCTCTCCTGACCCTTTCTACTTAAAGCGTCGGCTACTACATTCGTCTTGCCTGGATGATACAGGATATCACAATCGTAATCCTTTATCAACTCCAACCATCTTATCTGTCTCATATTCAACTCCTTCTGTGTGAAGATATACTTTAGACTTTTAGGATCTGTGTATATCTCACATTTATCTCCGTATAGGTAATGCCTCCAAATTTTTAAGGCAAAGACCACTACTGCATGTTCCAGATCATGAGTAAGATAAGCTTTCTCATAATCATTTAACTGCCGAGATGCATACGCAATGACCTTTCCATGCTGCATGAGCACGTAACCCAGTCCTATATACGAAGCATCACTATAAACTACAAATTTCACGTATCATCTGGTAAAGATAACACAGGTGCCTCACTCAACTTTTTCTTCAGTTCTTGGAAACTGTCTTTGCACTTCTCCGTCTATACATACTTCACCGTCTTCCTTGTCAAATTTGTCAACGGAGTAGATATCTTAGAGAAGTCCTGAATGAACCTCCAATAGTATCCCGCTAACCCTAGGAAACTCCGCACCTTAGTCGGTGTTCTCGGTTGCTCCCAATTAATAATTGCTTCCACCTTCGCTGGATCCACTGAAATCCTTTCTTTGTCGATAACGTGCCCAAAAACTGCACTATCTCTAACCAAAATTCACAGTTGGTGAATTTTGCATACAACTTTTTCTTTTATAATGCTTCCAACACTAATCTTAAATGCTCAGCGTGATCTTCTGGCGTCTTTAAATGGACTAGAATATCATTAATGAACACTACGACGAACTTGTCCAAGTACTATTTGAACACCTTGTTCATCATATCCATGAATGCTGCTGGCACATTACTTAACCCAAATGACATTACCAAGAACTCGTAATGACCATAACCAGTCATGAATGTTTTCTTAGGTACATCTTCTGCTCTAACGTTAAACTGGTGATACCCCGTTCGCAAATCTGTCTTAGAAAATACTTCGCCCCTTTCAACTGATCAAAAAGATCATCGATCCTGGGCAATGGGTATTTATTCTTTATTATTAGTTTTTTCAACTCTCGATAGTCTATACAAAGCCTCAACGATCCATCCTTTTTCTTTACAAACAATATTCTTTGCTCCCCATGGAGAGACACTTGGTTGAATGTACTTTTTATCCAACAATTTCTATAAATAAATCATAAACTCCTTTAATTCTACTAACGTCATATGATATGGTGCCTTCGAAACTGGTGCCGTCCCTGGCACAACATGTATAACGAATTCGGTCACCCTATCGGGTGGAAGACCTAGCAATTCGTTCAAAAATACGTCTGTAAATTCATTGACTATAGGTATCTGTTCCAATATTACTCCCACTCATTGGGTATCAACAACATGGCACAGGTATCCTACACATCATTTCCTTAAATATTTCCTGGCTTATGTCATGGTTAGACAATAAGAACGCCCCGGTGATTTACTGCTATAGAACACTACCTTGGGTTTCTTAGAAGTCCGAAGCTTTACACTTTTCTTTTGGCAATTAATAATCGCCCCATGGTTAAACAACCAATCCATCTCGAGAATTACATCGAATTCTCCCAACTTTATCGGTATAAGATCTACCGATAACTTGTTACCTCTTATATCTACACAACAACTCCTATGAATATAATCGATAGGAATTACTTCCTCGTTTTCTACCTTATTGTTCAAAGTTATTACAAGTTTTTCAGGGAATAATCCTAACCGTTTAGCAAATTCACATGCTATAAAAGAACAAGTAGCACCCAAATCAAACAGTACATATGCATTTTTATCGTTGATTGGGATAATACCTTCTACTACATCACTTGATGCAACCGCATCCTGGACCGTCATATTAATTGTACGGGTTGTCGGTCTACCCTATGGTGCAGAACCACTTATAGCTAGCTTACCACTACCAGCTCCCTTCCCACTGTCCGACCCCTTCCTCGAACAGTTCTTTACCATTTGGTCCGTTGACCCACACACAAAGCATCCATTAATTTTGTTAGGGTTGGGACAGTTAGGCGAGATATGCCCTTCCTGCCCACAGTTGTAGCACACAGCTTTACCCTTGAGACATACTCTAAGATGAGCCTTCCCACACGTCTTGCATGCCTTGATCCTCCTTTTAGGATCACCCTGCTTCACCCAATATTCCCCGATTTGAAACCCTCCAGCTTCGGTGCATTCCCGCTACTGCTAGCTCCCTCTGTTTTGAATCCTCGAACAAACTTATTCTTATTTTTCTTCTCCTTGTGCTACAGGCTCAAAGCCTCACTACCACCCTCCGCTATTACAGCTTTCTCCAACACGGTTCCAAAGATCTCACTCTAGAACACTGAGACCCTACTATAGAGCCAAGGTTTCAAACCTTGCTTAAATCTCTTCGCTTTCCTCACTTCCATGTCCACCTGATGTGGCACAAATCTGGCTAGTTCATTGAACTTGGCAGTATATTAGGGAACTGTCATGTCCTGTTGCTTTAGCTCTAGGAAATTAACTTCCATCCTACTTTGCATGCTCGTAGGGAAATATTTCTTGAAGAAAATATTCTTAAACTGTTGCCACGTAGTGTTTTCTACTCCAGCCCTACTCTGGTTCGCCTCCGACCAGAAGTCGGCCTCTGTCTTTATCATGTAAGTAGAAAAAGGAGTCTTTTGCTCCTCTTGACATTTGCTATCACAAATGCCTTTTCTATCTCCATTACCAAAGTCTGGGTTGCGATAGGATCCGTAGTTCCTTTGAACTCCGGTGGACCAACGCTCTTAAAGTCCTTAAAAATAGTAACACCTACTACCCCAGGTTTAACTCGTAGATTCTTTTCGGTCCTATTAAAGGCTGCAGCTATTAAGTTTACAAATTCCTACATAGGGTTATTCTTGCTCCTCCATAGTACGAGGCTTAGCTTCTTAATTTCTCTGTCATCTTCTTGGCGACATTCTTTGTTAACTTAAATACAGTTTCATAATTATTTATTTCTTTTAGTTGATTATTATTCACAGTTAATAATAACTCAAACAAATTTCCAATCATTTCAATAAACTTCTAATAATAATAAGCTTTCTTCTTGTAGTATAACACTACAAACGTTAGTCATTACATAGCCTTGGCCATTTACAAGACTATCCCGCAATTACTTTCCAAAGAATAGGATTTACAAAAGACTACCCTTTGATTATAAAAAAAAAGGATTTTACGTCATTACTTAGCTACACAAATATTTACATAGCTACACCTTCTCTAAATACTAACTAGACTACATCTACCTAACAACATTAGCGTAATCTGCTTTGGCAAGACTGGCCACCACATCCTGGCTAATAGTGTGTCGAGTCTGCCCTGCTTCCAACGGATACCCAGCAACCTGATGCTGGTAATCCATATGTGAACTCCAATGAATATAGGATATTTTGTTGACCTTCTGCTTCTTGCTCATAAGCTCTACCTTAAGTTCTTGGACCTCGTATTTCAGATCCCGGACCTTAGCCTTAGCTAGCACTTTCTCATCGTGATCCACCTCCCAAAAGGTCTCCATGTCCTCCTTTTCTTCCTGGATGTCGTGAAATTCCTCCTTAAGGTCATAAACCTCCTTACTTAGCTGTACATTCCTATCTAACATAGACATTAATAATGCCTTAATTGACTTTGTCGGTGTCAGATCCTCTTCCTCAGTAGGTAGTACCGTATCAAACGATACCATCTGTACTTCCTCCTTAGAGATACCATCGAACAGTGATGTAAATCCAAGGTCATCAGAATGCTCAGACGGATCCTCCTCTTTTGGATCAGTCACCTCTATGTTCATAATCGATAACTCAGCTACTGGCATCGGTACTAGCTCTATGAGGTTAACAGATTCATCGCTCACTACATATATGTCCCTATACATGGCAATATCTTCAGACATCTACAATAAGACACAATATCTTGATTTGTGCACAACATCAAAATATTACACACACATATCACATATTAAATTTAATATGTTTAAGGTTACTTTTTTCTTTGAAACTCTACTCGAGTTTATTTACTTCTAACTTCTACTTCTCTTCTAGGAGTGAGCAAAAAAACGGATAAAATCGAATAACCTAACAAAGCTAAATTTTTAAAATCGAATTATTTAAGTTATTCGATTTTTTTTCTTCTAAATTTGGTTATATCCGATTTCTTATTCAATATTCGATTTTGGGTCCGATTGTTAAAATCAGTCTATTCGGTTACCCGAATAACCGAACATATTCAGTAAAAAAAAATATTTTATACTTGTATCAGTTGTATGATGTATCACTATGTCTGATTATCTGTATTACATGTCCCTGCCCATTTTTCCCATTTTTCAATTCCCAATTCTTCTCGCCTCTTGCTCTCATTTCATCTCAGTTCTCAAAAGTCACAGCCTAAGCAGCCTCTCATCTCCGTAACTCTGTCTTCCTCTCATCTTCGTCTTCCTCTCATCTTCGTCTTACTCAGATCTCTGCCTCGCCGACCACCGTCTTACTCTTATCCCAAATCTCAGATCTCATAGCTCTGTCTATATATATATATATATGTTCTTCGATTACCTCGTCAAGCTTGTGCTCAAAGGAGAAACAAAATAATAATTGAAACCCACTTCAATTCCTCTTTGATTTGTTGGATCAACAGATTCAGTCCTAAAGGTTTGTTCTTTAACCATCTTTTTCTATAATGGGTATATGATGTGCAGTGTGTATGCTATTTTTGTTGAAATAATTAGAGTTAATTTCTTTTGTGAGCTGGGAGTTCTTGGTATTTGGAGAAGTTGGGATATGTTGTATATTAGTTGGACTTTTTGGATTTGACATGGCTATCCAAACACTTATTTGTGAACAAATTGAATTTGACCACTTTATTCAAAATATTCTAATTTTATGTGTTATATATATAGATAACACTGAATGTGATATTTAGATGCTCGCCTACTCATAACATTTTGGTGAAACTATATGGAACTTAACTTCGGTTATTAACCGAAATAACCAAATATCAAAATGGGTTATTAGGTTTTCAAAATTTTGGTTATTTCTTAATTCGGTTAATTTTTCGGATAGTGAAAATAAGTAGATTTGTATTCAATTATAACCGAATAAGCTATTCGGTTCGGTTATAACCGAATGATCAGTCTTGTTCTCTTCTCAAGGTTATAGCCTAAGGTTTTCCCCCCTTAAGTTTTATAACCTACAACTTTGATACCAACATGTGACGCCCCCAAATCCGGGTACTTTCAACCCACGGATATGGTGCTACACGGTGCTACTATCTACTCATACATTCTATTGAAGACTTCAATGACAAACAAAAGTTTAATAACTATTACATCATATTAATCCTTTCTTAGGTTCTTTATAACCATTATATTCAATCTGTATTATAATATCATTCATTACAAATATAATACTATATTATTCCAAGGATAAACTATTTATCCATCTTTGTCTTGCCCTTGTCCTTACCAGATCCTTCGGTCCGTTCGCTCTTAGCTGAAATCATGTAATTTTAAGCAAGAATGAGCATAACTAGCTCAACAAGTTTAAACATTATACACTACAACCACAAAATCAAGAATCATATGATTTAATCTTCACTAACTGCACAATAGTTATAAAGTATTACGAATAATCAAAATAGAGTTTTGATTCCTTTAAAACCATTCCCAAGGACTTATAGTCACTTAAGAATCTGAGTTGGTCAAAGTCCATGAACATTCTCTTTAGTTTCATTCATGAAAAGAACAACCCAGCACTAAGATCGCATATTCGATATAGCTTACGAGCACATCTAGGTGATCAGCCTATAGTACTCTATATTGATCAGCATTCATTTATTAAACATATTTACGTTTACGTTTTGGCATCCTCATGTGCCCGTCAATTTATAGACGTTAAAACCTTTAAGTATTCATACTCAGGCTTACCTTTGAATCCATACCAAAGCAATTGGCATAGGATAGCAACATTATGAATATTTTAAAAGATTTGCGGAAAAAATCAGCCAAAATACTTTAAATCTCAATCTAGCCGAATCGAATGGCATTGACTATTCAATAACAGTTTATGCATATGAGATCATGCATATTGATAGCTTGTCCAACCTAAATTGTAGTCAAGAGTCTAGAAAACTTGCCTCAAGTGTCTTCAAACTTTTAAGTATACTTTACTTGGGGTCTTTATAGATTCTACATGATATAAACACATAGCATACCAATTAGATTATCATAATTGATACACATTATGTTAACTATCTTCTCCTTCTTGTATAGCTTAGCCTAATTGGTAACCTAATAACATCCGTTTAAGTTATTTAACATTTGTTACTGCTTATTAACATTCCTATTCACAACCTGACGCTCGTCGATCATCGTTTAAGCAGCACGACAAACAAAACCCTAATTAGTTCGTCAACTCAAACACATTTCCACCAGATTATCTGACTCCGTATGTAAATTACATAAGTTTTATCTTCATTTCTTATCATTCTTGTACTTTGCACCTCTATTACATATCATATAACCTTAAGGCGCGTATCAAACTCGACTACGATTCACGGTTTACGTTTTCAGATTTCGAGTTTTAAATTTAAATACTTTTAATCAACGTTTAATTCCTAAAATCATCGTTAAATATGTTGTTTAGGAATTCTCTCTTCATGTATATTAAGTATATACTTGCCCCATAATTACCACGCGAAAAGTTGGGTTGACAAATGTTTGCGTCAAAAATTTTTTGGTTAAGGGCATTGCGGCTCCAGATTCAGTGTTAATAGCTACGCTGCGGCGCCGGCTTGCAGTGGATGAAGCCACACCCAGGCGTTACGACGCTGAAAATCAAGGCATGGGCGGCGCTGCGGCGCCTGCTCTGAGCCTTTGAAAAATATTTCAAGTTTTTTAAATTATGAAATTCTCGAGCTCATAACTTGATTGTTATAACTCGAAATTGGCTCGTTCAAGGGCCATTAGCTCATATATCTCATAGACTACGATTTCATCCAGACAAAATAAGTTTCTGAATACGTTTGCGATAAATTCACCATTTAAAATTTTATTAAGCGTTCGTTAAACGTTTGTGAACGTTCATAGCTCATTTCTTCATTTTAAGTCAGAATTCGACCATTCTTACGTCCGCAACTCTTAAATACCTAATTCTACGATACACATTCAGAGTTAAATGGTGACTTTTGACTATCATTCCGAGAATTCTATGATTTCGACGATTACCGTCTATTCGCGTAAAATTCACCATAACTTCGTTATTCAAGATTTTTACGCCAAACCAAATGGAATCAATCCATTAGTTCATTATCTATGTTTCTAACCATCAAATAACATATAACTTATACGCGATGGTTTTCAATTTGTCCATCAACAACAAACTCTAAGTTTTGATGTTTTTCTTCATTAAGTGCTTAATCACACTTTTATGATTTCACTGATATATGGTTATTAATGTTTAAAGTCCACTAATTAGCCATCCGTATTACTTCGATTGAGACATGCTCCACCAATTCACTTCTCTATCAATTAAGTATTGAAGGAAGATGAAGATTAAGGTGTGAATGATTATACCTCTTAGTGTTCTTGACTTTGTTCTTGAGTTTGGTTTAGCTAGCTTCCTTTCTCTTCTTTCCTTAGCAAATTTCAAATTCTCTCTCTTTTTAGTGTGTAACTCTTGCTTTGTGGGGGAATAAGTTGACGGATAAGAGAGAGAAATGCTTAAATAGGCTTGGTATTTATAGAAATCCAAGGTTTAGGGCAAAATGGTCAAGTTGGCAACCCTCCTACTATTCACACCTCCTTTTGCAATCTTGCTTACCAAGTTTTGGCCATGTGCCCACAATGTCTCCCCCATGTGCCCCCATGTGGCCCCTCATGGGCTACCCCATGGGTTTTACCCACCCGATGACCCATCGATTCGACCCACGGGTTCGAATCTTGGTTTGAGCTTCGAAATAATTCAAATTGGGCCTTGATATAAATCCTCTTATTCTCTTCGTATATACTATATATGATATTCGTATTATACGTCCTATTACTCTTCGTATTATGTAGACACTCAAAATTTTGCTTTCTTTATACTAACCTTGCAAAAGGGTAAAAGTATAATTTTACTTTGAAGATAACCCCGAGGTAAGGTAAAAACCTCTGATCACCTCGGAGACAACCCTGTGAATGATTCAAAGGGCCAATGATATCCGGACAAGATGCGAACTGCACGAGGATCGCAAAGCTAAGAACGTGTTCGCAAGAAGTCACCTTAGCAAACCTCGAACTTCATTCCATCAAAGATAACCTAGTTAATTGCAGTCTGGAACCGAAAGATACCTCTCAGCTACCAGGATCATCTTCTCGAACCCAAATTTAGTTAGACTCGACCTTATTCTGCATCCTTTCGCAAAGACTTTTTGAGAGTTTGGCCTAAGAAGTTTAACTTTCTCTAAACCGAGACTGAAGGAATGAAATTTTAGACGGTGGGACCCACGGGGCCTACCTGCCAGTATACATACGGCTGGCTCCTGAAAGTAGTATGCATACAAGCCAGTCATGTATGATGATAAAGCATATACTTTGGAGACAATCTTATTTATTTATTAATAAAAATATTCATTTATTAAAGGCATTTAATTATCTACATGGTGCTGTTTTTATAATATGTAAACAACCCATAGTTTTAAGCAATGCTTTTAGAATCATGATGATGATCGTGCAAATGAGATCTAAATTCTTAGAAAGCTTTAAAACTAAAATAGTTCCCAATCGTGGGATTACTTAAAAGGGGATTAGTAAATTCGGGTAGATTGGTACATATGTTGCTTGCTCATTGGATGAGGATGACTGATCTCATGGTCATTTGTGTGGAGACACTAAAGCAAGTATGTAGGTGCTTGTTGGAGAATAAGTTCACTAAACGTGACTCGCTATGGAATACCTAATGGAGTTTTACTCGCCTATCAATAGGAATTCCTAATGTGATAGTAGTACAAGTGATCCTTGGACTTGAGATCATCATAGTATCTTGTATGTAATAAATTATACTTGGACTTATTCCTTAAGGCCCTTTAGGGTATATATAGGGTATGCTTAGGTATAATGAGTTACATATGGAGATAATGTATGATCAATAAAGAATCTATCACCTCTAGTAAAAGAGGAGATATGTCCTATTTGATTTGTTAAATGACAACTCAGGAACCCTTGGCCAAGTTGGAATGAAATTAGAAAGGAGTTTCTAATTTGCATTATTTGGAGTTGTGCATTTTCTAATCAATATACATATAATTAAATAAAATAAGACTTGACATTAAATCCATGTCTTATATTTAATTGGGACATTGTATGGTGGAAGGATTGAATTGTACAGTAACTATTAACTCACAGGTTCTTTTATGATTAATGTTGAAATCTATATTATTTGGAAAGTCATTGATCGCTAGGGAGGCTTATCCCTATTGTAGAATAAATATTATTTATTTAAATAGATTATTAGTTTAATTTATTTATTTAAATAAGATTAGAATTGTTCTAATTGATTTATTCACAACCGGTTTAATATGGAGAACCTAAAGGGTTACACTATAAAAGGAAGAACAATTATTTAAGAAGGTAATGGCATAATCGTAATAATGCATTAAGTGTAATTAATTTAATCTATGGTGATAGAATAAATTAAATAGCTTAATGTTTATTATTTAATATTTTGGAAATATTAAATATAAATTAATAAGAGGAGTCTTATTAATATTATTACAACTATTATTATTTTAATTTCTAAAGGAGTTTAGTAATTAATTTAATATTAAGTACTCTCATTTATTCCTAATAAAATTAGGAGACAAATTAATTAAATAAATTTAATTAATTATTCCCATGTGGTGGGAAGCCTAAATTAATTAAAGGAGTTTAATTAATTAAAAGAAATCCCATGTCTAATAGGATTAGAAGGGTTGACCAATATCTATATAAGAGGAGTCTTATAATAGATATCAGTTGATGAAATTCCAATTGTTGGAGAGTACTCCTTTTCTATAGAGGATAGAAAACTAAGGTTGAGCCAAACACCCTCCTTCTTGATAATTTCTCTTCCTTGGTGGATCACCTCTAGAGGTCAAACACTTGGGTGGCTAACGTTGATCAAAGGAAGGAATCTAACCCGGAAATTCAAAGAGATCACGAAGAACAAGGAATTGAACTAGTACCTGTGGAAGTTTCGTTTTACAAGGGTATGATTCCATAACTTCTTATTTATCGTTTTAAATTAATAATTTGCATAAAGGATGATCCGGGTAATAATTTTGTAGAAATTTTTAAACTCTGATATACCATGCTTCAGTTAATTTTTGCAATTTGATTGCGTCACGATTTCGTACAAACCCATCAGTGGCATCAGAGCCAAACCTTTATGCAATTATTAATTTATTTTTGATTTCATATACATATGGGTATGTATTTAAAATAATTTATTGGGCATAATTTTATTGTATAAAATTATTTTTTTTAAGAAAAAAAATGACTTTTTTTTTGGACGAATCACAATTTTTTTTTTTGGGTGCTAATCTTGAATTCTGTAAAGAAAAGGTGTTGTCTCTTTCTTACTCCAAAAAGAAGGTGACCCATCAGGAAAGGACTCTTTTAATAAACCTGCAGGACTCTTTTAATAAAAGAATGTGACTTCTTTTTAAAAAATAAATATGAATTTATATTTTATATATATATATATATATATATATATATATAACCTGATTCGTTATATAAATATATATAATATATACGGTAATATCAAATATATATATATATATATATGATATATTTATATATTATATTCTAATTAATTTTATAATTAAAATAAAGAGTTTATTTTAATCTTGAAATTGAATTTCATGCAATTTAAAATTGCCCATTAAATGATATTCATATATATATGGAATGTTTTAATTCATGAGATGAATATTTATTTATTGATATATATGGTGATATGTATGATAATAAATGGGGATTGATTATGGACTATTTGACCAATGTGATTGGATTTTATTTAGTTGAATGCTTGAATGAATGAATTTTATTAAATGGGGTCTGTGTACCTCGTCTTCTCTAAAAAAAAATTCTTGATGTAAAATTCTATCTCCCTCCTATGTACTTTCCCTTGACTGTTGATCAAGGTTTCTATTTAAATTAAATAGTTTAATGTAATAGAAATAGTTAGAATTATCTTGAAGAAATTGGAGAACAAGGAGCAAGGAGCGAGTGAAGACCCGTTTGTATGGAGTCCGGGTTTAAATGTAATAGATATATTTAAATTTAAATTCTTGCACTCCTAGGTTTGACCTTTTGGTTCACTTGGTGGCTCTAGTGAACCAAACTAGAATAAAAGTTCATAATCAATCCGGGTAGAATATAGTATTCTATATTGCATGCTAAATATTATATATATATTATATTTTATGCAAACATGCTTCGCATGTTTAATAAAATGACGCGTATTTTATATATATATGTGTGCATGCGTGCTAAACAAGATGAGACAAATAATAACAAACCCCTCAAAGAAATAATATTAAGTCCGAAGCGTTCAAATGATATTTGGAATATCGAACGTCGCCTTCTAGCATGATAAATTAATAGCGTATTAAATATTTAATATGAGCTTGTTGTGCTATCCACAAGGCGAGTATTGCGTATTTAAGATGTTAATTAATCACATTTGATGCTTATCAAGAAAAGTGAATGATCTAGTCTTGTTGTGCTATCCACAAGGACGAACATTTTTCTTTTTTGAATTTATAGAAGTGCTAGGCTGGACTTAACTTAAATCATTTTAGTTCGGATGTGCACACACTTGACCATTATGATTTAAGAGGTAAAATAAAAGGAGTTATATAGTGATGTAATTGACAAGAGTTGTCTACCTATTTATTTGTATATCGCTTGTTGTGCTATCCACAAGGTTATATACATTTGAAATGGGATCCTTATTCTCACTAGCAAATCTTTAATTAGATGTTGCCGAACTATATAAGTGAGGGTAATATAGTTTGATAAAAATAGTGGGAGATACCAATTTAAAATAAAGACCTAAATTTATTTTGGTATGCAAAATTAATAAAATAAATGTTTGCTAAAAATGTTGTTTTTCACATGCAGAATTTTAAAATGTCGAAATCACTAATTTTACTATGAAGCATACTTGATGCTAATAAACTAACCGGACCAAATTATACAGACTAGTTAAGGAATCTGAGAATAGTTCTCATTGCTGAAAAGATTTCTTATGTCCTAAATTCACCTGTCTCTAGAACTGTTCCAGAATCAGCATCTGAGGAAGAAATTGCCACCATTGTAAAGTGGCAAAATGACGCATCTGTGGTTCAATGCATCATGCTCGCATCCATGAATAACGAGCTTCAGCGTCAGCATAAAAATATGGATGCTCCTACTATGTTGCTTCACCTCAATAAGTTATATGGTGAACAAAGTAGGACTGCTAGATATGAGATATCTAAGGAGCTCTTCCGATCTCGGATGACCAATGGTAAGATGAACATAAAGGAACAAAAGAAACCTGATCCAGCTAGCAAAGGAATGTGCTTCCATTGCAACGAGCCGGGTCATTGGAAGAGGAACTGCAAGAAATTTCTGGCAGAGAAGAAGCTTGGAGAAGCTTCGACTTCCAATTAAGGTTTGTTCATGATTGAAATTAATTTTTCAGAAAGTCAAAATTCTACTTGGGTATTGGATACCGGCTGTGGTTCTCACATATGTAATAATGTGAAGGGACTGGTCAGAAATAGAAAGCTGAACAAGGATGAGGTTGTCCTACAAGTGGAAAATGGAGCAAAGGTTGCTGCATTAGCTGTAGGTACTTATTGTTTAGCACAGCCTACGGGTAAGTCCATTTATTTAAATAATTGTTATTTTGTTTCGAATATCATTAGAAACATTATTTTAAATTCTGTATTAGATATGGATGGATTTGAAATTATAATAAAGAACAACAATTGTTCAATTTATTAAAATAATGTTTTATATGGTATTGGAAATCTGCGAAATGGACTTTATATACTTGACTTGCATGAAAATATACTTCAAATAGAACAAACTAAGAAAGAAAAAAGAGATGATATTAATTATACCTATATGTGGCACTGTAGACTTGGTCATATCAATGAAACAAGATTATCTAAGTTGCATAAGGATGGGCTCCTAGAGCTATCCGATTATGAATTATATCCAACTTGTGAATCTTGTCTCATGGGTAAAATGACTAAATCTCCTTTTAGTGGAAAAAGAGAAAGAGTTACAGAGTTGTTGGCATTGATTCACACAGGCGTTTGTGGACCTATGACAACAAGTGTGCGGGGAGGGTATTCTGATTTTATTACTTTCACTGATGATCAGTCAAGATTTGGATGTGTATTTGATGAAATACAAATCAGAATCATTTGAAAAGTTCAAAGAGTTCAGAAGTGAAGTAGAGAAACAAACAGGCAAGAGTATTAAGATACTTCGATCAGATCGAGGTGGAGAATGCCTAAGCGGTGAGTTTCTCAATTGTTTCAAAAAAATGGTATAATCTCACAATGGACTCCTCTAGGTACACCACAGTTAAATGGAGTATCTGAAAGGAGAAATCGAACACCGTTGGACATGGTTCGATCCATGATGAGTTTTACCAACCTTCCAATTTTCTTCTAGGGATATACCCTGGAGACGGCTGCATACCTACTTAACAAGGTACCTACTCCGCCCCAAAGACTCTTTATGAGATGTGGAAGGGGAGGAAACCAAATCTTAAGCATGTTAAGACTTGGGGTTGTCCAGCTTATGTCAAAAATTTGAACATGATAAGCTACAGACTAAATCCGACAAGTGTAGATTTGTGGGATACCCTAAAGAAACTGTAGGGTATTATTTCTATCATCCAACTGATCAAAAGGTGTTTGTTGCGAAACATGTTGCCTTCTTGGAAAAAGGAGTTTATCCATGAAGGGGTCAGTGGGAGTAAGATATATCTTGAAGAAGTTCAAGAACCATAAATTACTACGGATCAGAGTCAGGTACCTGACCAAGTGGAAGAACCTACTGTATCACACCCTATTCGTAAATCTGGAAGAGTACCGAAGATACCTGAGAGGTATGGATTTGTCATAGAGGATGACGATGAGGTACACATCATGAATGATGATGATCCATTGAATTACGAACAGGCTATGAGTAATAAAGACTCAGAGAAATGGTAGATGACCATAAAATCTAAAATAGATTTTGAAGCTATGCTCAAGTCCATTTGGATTTTACTTGCGATTACAACTTATTATTATTATATCTGGCAAAATGGACGTGGAGACGCCCTTCCTCAAATATACATTATTAGAGGAGAATGTATATATGATACAACCAGATGGATTTGTTTCAATAGTTGAAGCAAATCATATATATGAGCTACAACAATTCATTTATGGATTGAAGCAAGCTTCTCGTAGATGGAACATTCGTTTTGATGAGACAATGAAAGAGTTTGATTTTATCAAAAACGACGATGAACCATGTGTGTACAAGAAGGTTAGTGGGAGCACAGTTTCATTCCTTGTACTATATGTTGATGATATATTACTGATAGGGAATGGCATTCCTATGCTACAATCGATTAAAATCTGGTTATCTAAACACTTCTCCATGAAGGACTTGGGAGGAGCATCCTATATTCTGGAGAAGATCACTGTGAGACAGTGATAAACATCTTAGAGTACTTAACTGACACTAAGGATGTCATCATATCACATGATGAGTCTGAATTAAACTAGAGTGCTAAACAGACTCAAGTTTTCAGGCTGACCAAGACGATAGCAAATCCACTTTAGGGTAAGTCGTTACCTTAAAAGATGGTGCAGTGATTTGGAAATGTTCCAAACAATAAACGGTTATTGGTTTAGTGACAAAGACAAAGTATATAACTGTAAGTGAAGCTGCAAGTTGATGTTTCGGATGAAAAGTTCATTACAGAACTAGAAATAGTTCCTAAGTCTCATCTTGAATATAAACATGTGTTGCGACACCTTGATTAAAGAAATCATTGAAAGAGGAGCATATAGACTCTCAAGATAACATTGCAGATCCATTTACTAAAGCTTTAACAGAACAGCAGTTTGATCGTCACTTAGAGAAGAAGGGTATGAGATACCATGGCGATTGGCTTTAGTGCAAGTGGGAGATTGAAAGTAGTATGCATACAAGCCAATCATGTATGATGATAAAGCATATACTTTGGAGACAATCTTATTTATTTATTAATAAAAATATTCATTTATTAAAGACATTTAATTATCTACATGGTGCTGTTTTTATAATATGTAAATAACCCATAGTTTTAAGCAATGCTTTTAGAATCATGATGATGATCGTGCAAATGAGATCTAAATTCTTAGAAAGCTTTAAAACTAAAATAGTTCCCAATCGTGGGATTACTAAAAAGGGGATTAGTAAATTCGGATAGATTGGTGCATATGTTGCTTGCTCATTGGATGAGGATGACTGATCTCATGGTCATTTGTGTGGAGACACTAAAACAAGTATGTAGGTACTTGTTGGAGAATAAGTTCACTAAACGTGACTCGCTATGGAATACCTAATGGAGTTTTACTCGCCTGTCAATAGGAATTCCTAATGTGATAGTAATACAAGTGATCCTTGGACTTGAGATCATCATAGTATCTTGTATGTAACAAATTATACTTTGACTTATTCCTTAAGGCCCTTTAGGGTATATATAGGGTATGCTTGGGTATAATGAGTTACATATGGAGATAATGTATGATCAATAAAGAATCTATCACCTCTAGTAAAAGAGGAGATATGTCCTATGTGATTTGTTAAATGACAACTCAGGAACCCTTGGCCAAGGTGGAATGAAATTAGAAAGGAGTTTCTAATTTGCATTATTTGGAGTTGTGCATTTTCTAATCGAAATACATATAATTAAATAAAATAAGACTTGACAGTAAATCCATGTCTTATATTTAATTGGGACATTGTATGGTGGAAGGATTGAATTGTACAGTAACTATTAACTCACAGGTTCTTTTATGATTAATATTGAAATCTATATTATTTGGAAAGTCGTTGATCGCTAGGGAGGCTTATCCCTATTGTAGAATAAATATTATTTATTTAAATAGATTATTAGTTTAATTTATTTATTTAAATAAGATTAGAATTGTTCTAATTGATTTATTCACAACCGGTTTAATATGGAGAACCTAAAGGGTTACACTATAAAAGGAAGAACAATTATTTAAGAAGGTAATGGCATAATCGTAATAATGCATTAAGTGTAATTAATTTAATCTATGGTGATAGAATAAATTAAATAGCTTAATGTTTATTATTTAATATTTTGGAAATATTAAATATAAATTAATAAGAGGAGTCTTATTAATATTATTACAATTATTATTATTTTAATTTCTAAAGGAGTTTAGTAATTAATTTAATATTAAGTACTCTCATTTATTCCTAATAAAATTAGGAGACAAATTAATTAAATAAATTTAATTAATTATTCCCATGTGGTGGGAAGCCTAAATTAATTAAAGGAGTTTAATTAATTAAAAAAAATCCCATGTCTAATAGGATTAGAAGGGTTGACCAATATCTATATAAGAGGAGTCTTATAATAGATATCAGTTGATGAAATTCCAATTGTTGGAGAGTACTCCTTTTCTATAGAGGATAGAAAACTAAGGTTGAGACAAACACCCTCCTTCTTGATAATTTCTCTTCCTTGGTGGATCACCTCTAGAGGCCAAACACTTGGGTGGCTAACGTTGATCAAAGGAAGGAATCTAACCCGGAAATTCAACGAGATCACGAAGAACAAGGAGTTGAAACCTGTGGAAGCTTCGTTTTACAAGGGTATGATTCCATAACTTCTTATTTATCGTTTTAAATTAATAATTTGCATAAAGGATGATCCGGGTAATGGTTTTGTAGAAATTTTTAAACTCTGTTATACCATGCTTCAGTTAATTTTTGCAATTTGATTGCGTCACGATTTTGTACAAACCCAACAGCTCCAGGATCATAAATCAGCAACATCAGCTCATTTAGAAAAAAAAAGAGAAGAGTTTTAGAGAGAGGAATAGTTTTTAGAGAGAAAAGCACTCGGGTTTGATCATTCTACACACATTTTGAGTTGTTTAATCTTGTTATATACATACTTTGAGTCTCGAGAGATTTCTTAGTTGATCTCGGGTGATATAACGCTTATTCACGCGTCCCCCAAGGTGAAAACGCTTATTTTAACTAGTGTTTAACATACTAGATTTATGTGATATATTGTGTAAACATTATTAGACTTGTTGTTTTATATGTATAATGTTATGTAGGTGGTAGATCTATAGATCCCATTGGTTATTTATCTCATATTTGGTTGTAAATCAAGTCCGGAGGCTAGATCTTAGCCGGATCTAGAATTTTGAGTGGTTATTAAGCATGAAGCTTTAACCCGTATGCTAGATCAGCTTAGATTTGTGGTAGATCTGCATATTTATAGCTGTTGGTCAATCCCGGCTACCCCGTATAACCCTAGATCTATATCTAGAGGTGGGAGAGGTCCGAAATGGCTTGACATGGTGATTTCAACCGATGAAATTATCTAATATCAAGTATAGGACATTGTACATGTATATTTGCGCATAATAATGTGAGCCTAGGAATCCCAGTGTCGAGATCCCATGATTGGATCCCGACTTGATTCCTACGATGGACCGATTTTTGTGATGTAATGTTTAAATAATGCAAAAAAATCATTATATATGTAATGTTTGGATCTTGAAGACGAACTCGAGGGATTAGTCCCGAGAAGTCTTATTTATGATCCCGTGATAGTGAAAACTTTAATTGTGGGTGCTCGGATTCATCGAGATGGCTTACATGCCCGATGATGATCCGACCCTTTTTAGTGCTTTTAGAATGCATTTTCACCAAAATGATTTCCAAATCAGAATATCAAAGAGCTTTCATAATAACAATAAAGCAATTTGGGGATAGACATTAGATCATATATGGAAGTATCAAAAGACCTCGATTCCTATTTGACGAAGGATTTGAAAACTTTGCTTTCAAAACATCATTGATATATATTGTGTTCTAAAAAATGAACTTTTATATAAATCAAATCTTTTGTGCATAGGGTTAAAGAGGTACCGCACTACTTTCGTAATAATTACATAGACTTAAGAATCAATAATAGAAGTATCAAAGGTCCTCGATTACTATTCGGGCGAAGGATTTGAAAACCTTGTGTTTTTCCTAAATATCATATGAAATGTATATTTTGTCTAAAAATAAACTTTTGCTAAATCAAACCCTACGTACATAAATGCAAAAGAGGAACGGAACAACTTCCAAATAATTCACAATAAGGCTTAGAATAAAACTTTCAAAATCAAATACAAGAACACACTCACATAATTTAGGCATATGAAATCAATAAGATGTGATAACCGTGTTTTCACGGAAGTCGTGGGGTGCCTAACACCTTCCCCTAGCTTAAGCTAGCCCCCGAATTCTAAGAATCTCGATTTCAGACCAATCCTAAGGAGTCACATATTGGACCATATTGCGAAAACTTTCAAAATTAGGATGAGTTGGTACATCCATTTAAATCATACCAATTGGTGGCTCTGTCTCATTCGGTCCAATCATAAAGCAATAAAATCAATCTTTTTCAAAGTCGTTGACACTTGTGTCGGTATCAATTTCCTAAGAATTCATCCTTTAATAAAAGTCCATAGACATGGCGAATCATCAAAGGGTAAAACAAATAACACAAATTAAGGAAATGCGAATGTCCCACGATCCAGCCACAATAGAGAACCATGTTTTTTCCCGGCGTCGACAGGTGGTGACTCTTCTAGGGACTATAGAGGGCTTAAGTCGCGTTCAAACTTTTTAACTTCTATTCCGCATGTGCATCTTGTGTGAATGATCTTTGTGTGTGATTAATGTTTCAATCTTTAAGCATTATTGTATTAGTGCTTCGCACAATATATTAGTGCTTCGCACAATGTCATCATTTTGCATACGGTGAGGACGTGAATGTATGTGAATATTTATTGTGTGGTCCCTCCAATAGGAGACAATCCCGTCGGTTGTTTATTATGGGACTCATATGGATTTTTTCATTGAGCTCAAGAAAGGCACCACTCAGATTCGCTCCAATTGAAAGATAGATGTCTTCATCAAGTAAAATGCAAAGATCTAGGATCCAATTTGAAAAAGTCCGTGAGAGTAACCTTAAGATAGGTTAGCATCTGATAAACCAAATGCACGGGATGCCTCTTCATGCCCTGTTACTTTAAGAATTTACAAATGTCATTTGTACACCCTTCTTATCCTATCATCAAGTCGACTAACCCCTTGTTTTGCACGAAAAGATTTAAAAACCCATAACTTGATGCATAACATATCATGCATCCATATCACTTGCCAATATCTAGACTAAACTAGATATCAATTTTGTGCAGATTGGTCCTAGAACTCTTTTCTGAGCCAAAATCTCCAGTTCACCACCAGGCAAAATGGCTGAAGGAAGTTCATCAGAACCCATCCTTGTATCTCGAGACGAATTCAAGTAGTTTTAGAAGCAGAGTGCCGAGATGACTACCCTGTTGAGAGAACAGTGTAAAGTATCTTAGGAACCTAAGCATAAGAGTCAAACTAAACCCTTTGTGCAATGAGATATAAAAATACCGGAAAAGGACGATGATACCAAGATGTCCACACCTATCTCTCCCCTCGATGTCGAAGTAGCCAAGGAAGCCTCGGTCCAAAAAAGGGTTTGGGAAATAGTAGACCTCCGAGATGACAGAGAAACTGGAGATATCAGGAAGAAAGTTAGATAAATGGAGGATGCTATCCAGTCTATGAAAGGGACAGAATCCCACGGAGCGTGAATTATTTAGACCTATGTATTTTCCCAAAGTCGAGAAACCCGGATAAGTTCCAAGTCCCAGAATTCAAGAAGTATAATGGATTGGGTGATCCCTATACTCACTTAAAGGTTTACATAGGTGAACTTGGAACTTACGCCAAGGATGAGAACCTCAAAGTGCAGCTATTCTGGAAATGCCTTATCAGTGAAGCCCAAACTTGGTACGCCCGAATAGATAATTCTGTTTAGAAGATTTGGCCCACACTTTCCTCAACCAGTATAGCTTCCAATACCAGATGACACCTGATCGCTACCAGGTTACCAAAGTCAAGAAACTGAGCAATGAGTCGTTTAGAGAGTATGTACAGTGATGGAGGCGATTGGCAGCCCATGTTAACCCACCGATGGATGAATGTAAGATGGTGACAACTTTTATTAACATATAAGAAGTCCCTTTCTATGAGAGAGTCCTTGTCGGGTTAGGCAAATCCTTCTCTGAAATGATCAAACTTGGAGAAATGGCTGAAATGGGTTTAAAGACTGGTAAAATCAAAGATCTCACTACTTTGGAGGCCGTAGCAGAGCACATACAGTCGGGAAACTATGATAGCGCTCCCAAAATAGTATCCAAAATGAAGGAAGAAGATGTCTCTTTGATATTGCAAGGACAAGTTGCCAATAAGAGCCCAGTCCGCCTATCCAAAAACAAAACACTCAATCTGTGAATTCCTAAAATCCTACAGCATTGAAGGTTAGGGAGAACAAGCGAATAAGGATATTTACTCCTTTAGGGGACTCTTTGGAGAATATATTGGCACTATTAGTCGCCCAGAAAAGGATCATTGAGCTTGCTCCACCTTTTGATCATATCAACTTATTTCAGTTCTAAGAACTTCACCTCCATTCGGTTCTTCATGCTTTTCGGGAAGTAGTTCTCTAAAAATAGCATCTTAAACCTATCCCATGTTATCGTTCCTTCTCCAGCTCTCTGCTGATTTGCCTCCCACCAGTAGTTCGCTTCGCCTCTCATCATGTATGTAGCAAATACCGTCCTCTGGTCTTCACCCACGCGAGCTATAGTGAAGGCCTTCTCCATCTCTTTTATCCAGGTTTGCGCAATTATCAGGTCAGTTGTACCCTCGAACTCTAGGGGTCCTACACTCCTAAAATCTTTGAAACTTGTGATTGGAACAGCTTGAGGGTTTGGGCGAACGGGTTCGTTGTTCCTTCCCCTTAGAGCTTCTCCTAACAAGTCTACTAACTTCTGAATGGGATCTACTTGTTCCCTCTCATTGTTCACTGACTCCTCAGGTGCAGTCAATCTACATCTTGGTGACATTATCTGCATCACACATTTTTATTTTATTATTACTCAGTTATATTACTTAAGTATTTCTTTAATATTAAGAAGAATAAATTTATAACACATTTCTGAATTAAGCTTCATTTATATTCATATACCAAATCGTTTCATTACATGATCATCCGTAGCATATTTCTATAAATGTTATCACATATCCCCTAATATCACAAAAGACGAGGAATACTAACATACTACCATACTACCCATCTTACAAAGCTTACTCGGGATTTACATCATTATCCCATATCTTACACAAAAGATTGGGATTACAACATAGTATATACATCACATAAAGTAAATACTACTACTAGACTGACTAAGGGCATCCCATCATCCCACGCTCCACAGCGCTCTTATTCATTCTGTGCTATATATGCTACCAGCTATCGACTCATAGTATGTAGGGTCTGTCCCTACTCCGCTGGGTAGTGGTACACACCATCAATCACCCTCTCAAAAGCTGAACGGAACACATACCCCATCTTGTTCATCTTCCTCTTCATGCATCTGACCTCATCCTCTAGGTCATCAGCTCTCTCGTTAGCCACTTCCCACTTCTCGTCTAAGTGTATCCTATCCATAACCTCCAACTCTAGCTGAGTACGGAGTGCTTCCTTCTTTATCTTCTCACTCAATTCTCTCTACTCTACTTCTTCCAGTTTTTCTGCCAAATCTACATTTTTGGATACTGACTTGTGGAATAAGATTTCCATCTGGATTCCTGCCTCCCTACGGTAAGCAATCTCTACCTCTAGCTCCTGCATGGCCAGCTTCCTCTGGTGGTCCTCGTCCCTCAGCTTTTGGAACTCAGACTCTCCCTCCTGGGCCTCAGCCTCCAGCACCAGGACTCTACAGTCCAACTCTAGGATATGCTCCGCATACTCGCCTAACATCTGTTCCTCTACAGTAGCCTCATCAGAGTCCTCCACTTGGGTCATCCTCCATCGGCTCCTCCTCTGGATCGGTCTCTATCTCGATCTCGTCATCGTCGTTAGACTCGAACGATGTAATAGCCTGCACAGGCACAACCTCTAGAGGTGCCTTGTATACTACATGTATATCTCTGGGCTCCTCCTCGGCCACTCTACTAGGTACTCCCATATCTGCCATCCTACAATCCCAAACACAAGACAAACAAATAGGAACTCCATTAGAATGTTAAATAAAACATAAGTTCATTATATAGAATGAAGTTACATTTTATAACACACTAAGTCTCTCTCTAGGGAAAACTCTATGTAAGTTTTATCCCTTTCTAGCTTCTAAGTTCTCCTAAGTTATAATCTAAGGACACTCGCTCCTAAGGTTTATAACTACAGCTCTGATACCAACCTGTGACGCCCCCAAATTCGGACCGCCACAGGTGTAACGATTGAGATTTTATATTTAATTTTAAATATTTATTAAATTAAATAAATATTTATGTGAATTATTTATTGAGTTAAATAAATAAATTATGTGATTGATGGAGTGATTTAATTAAGTGTATATATTAATTAAATGAATGTGCAATATTTAATTTAATTAATGTATATTAATTTTATATTATAGTTCTAATTTAATTGAGATAATTAAATTAGATGAGATATGTGATGAAGTGTTACATGAATTATAATTAGCGAGTAATTATAATTAGGTGACAATTTTATGTGATTTATCGATGTTAGATTTTAATTGATTAAATTATTATTGATATTTAATTAATTAAAATGTGACATTAAAGTATGTGTTAAATAATTTGTTAAAATAAAGAAAAGGATTTTTAAAATTTTTTAACGAAACAAGGCCCTTATAATTGTTTTAAACCTATTTCTACCAAACGAGGCCCTAACTATCAAAAAGCTATTTAAATAAACTATTTACCAAAAATGGCCTTAGCATTAATAATCTATTTTTGAAAATAACCTTGTTTTGCCAAACAAGGCATTGTGGCTTTTTGAAATTTGTAACTAACATTATACTTAATATATTTGTCAGTTATATTATATAATTAAGCCTATATCTATTACTACGTATTATATTATACGTGAGTCTAAACTACGTTAGAAAGAATATCAATGTAAGAGAGAAAAGAAAGAATAGAGGAAGAGTTAGAGAAGAGAGAAGAAGAAGAAAATGAAGAGCTTAAGCATCATCATCTTCTTCATTAACGATTAGCAAAAAGGTTATAATCTATAATTTTACTCTTACAATTATAGAACTCAATTCATATGTTTCATGTATTTTATTCTCTGTCAAAAGTTAAGTTTTCATGAAAGTTGTGAAATCATGAATTTTATATGCATGTATTGTGTCCATGAGTTGATTGTGGTAATTGTATGACATAAGAGGATTTTCAGGAATTAAATTACTGTTAAAACAAGTTTCATGAAAAAAGTTTTGTTCATATTATTTTATGTATATTGATTGGTTTTAGAATGGAAAATTTAGGAATTTGTATGTGTTAGTATGTCTAATTAGAATTGGTTATGATGTTATATTCAATTATGAAGAGATTTCATGTGTTATAAGTTGAATTACTTAAGAAATTCTATTACAGTAGATTATTTTATGGAAAAATATGAGTTTTCATGAAAATGGCCAAATTGGATTTTTAAAACTATTGATTCTCGTTGTTTAAATGAGTTTATGTTTTGAGTGCATGTTAGATATATGTATTACAGCGTATATATGATTTAAAGTGTCTATGTTACTATATTTTTGGCTTGTATGGGTTGTCCGGTAAAGCAGGGAGCCGTGGCTGTCTGCGTCTGGCCTAGCTGCTGCGCAGCTGCGCCGGCAGCAAGGCCAGGAGCAGCGCAGCTGCGCCGCTTGCTTTTACCATAGCCTTTACCTGTGCAGCTGCGCCGGGTTCGGTGCAGTGGCAGTGTGTTTTAAACAATTGTGCAGATTATTTTCATGCCTAAGTTACATTATTGCTAAAATAATGAGCATATATCTAGCTGCTATAACATGTGTTAACACAAAGTTGGTAATTTCATAATTTGAGAAAAAAGGAAGTTTTGAAAACCTAATATAATATTTAAATTATAAGCTATAATTGTTTAATTGTAAAATAAGTTACTTAATTGTAATTTGATTAATTATAATTAAGAGTAAATCTTTAATTTAAATTATAATTCTGTGAAATTATAATGTATAGAAGTTGATTTATTTTAATCAATTAGATGTTAATTTAAATTATAATTTAAGTAATTATAATTTAATAAATACATGTTTAATTGTGAATTTTAAATTGATAATTACATGATTTATTATAAATTGTGTAATTATAATACATGTTATAGTTTAATTAATTATTGATTATAATTGATAAATACATGATTAATTATAAATTGTGTAATTATAAATGCATGAATGTGGTTTAATTGATTATAAATTATAATTTTTTTATAATTTAAAAGGTAATTATAATTTGATTAAGTGTTTAAATTATAATTGTTTAAATATAATTTAGCTAAATACATAATTGATTTAATTATGTGAATATGTATGTGATGTAATTAACTATGTGATAGATGATTATTTTTATTTATTTATTTAGAGTGAGTTAACCATGAGGGTTAACCACTTATGTGAATTAGTTATGTATTAACTAATTTAGATTATTATAATTAAATGTGTATAGGAAGTGTTTAAGTACGTGGTTGAGTTAAGTAGCTTGCGCGTAAGGCAAGTTTTCTAAACCCTAAACTCGTTAATTCTATGCAAGTTTTCTAAATTAATTTTTATGCAAGTCCTCTAACCTTAAACTTGTTAATTATATATAAATTCTTGAATTCATATATTCATTGTTGAGAATGTCCTTTCTATTTCTGTATTGGATAATTGTTTATTTAATTGAAATAATTTTAACTTATTGTTCAAGTAAGATCCACTTATTATTTTAAATGCTTTAAGTTGATTCTAAAGCATATGTTCATAATTCTGTTATTTACGAATTATTGATAGTCGATTCAACTAATCCTTAGTTGATGAACGTGAATTCTAAATTACCCTTGTAAGCTTATCCAAACCAAACTTTCTTTGGTGCGGACTTGAATTCAAATTATTGAGTTAACCAACCCTATTTACTAGGGGAGGTTACTACGCATAGCGTTAAGATGTTTGTGCACAATACATGGTACAAAGGGCTGATCCCCCTAAGTACGAGTTAAGGTCCATAGTCTTATTGACTGTTAAAGGTTTAAATAGAAATATTTATGACCTAGGACAAGAGTTCAAAGGTTTTATGACCCTCAGATAAATTCTATATTCGAATTTTAATGTTGATAGAGAATTATTATTTAATTCTTTATTATTGAAGCAAGCTAAGTTGTTCAGATTTTTTTTTTAAGATATTCTTTCATGTCTATATTATTGTTAAACTCCAGTGAGCTGTGGTTTGCTCACTCTTGCATTAAATAACAATTTTAGTAAAGGTTGATAACGCTGATGCTCCGTTTACGAGTAAGGGCAAGGGAAAGCAAAGCAAGTGAAGAATTGTTTAATTCTTTTAAAATGATTGTAATAAGACTTGAATGTTATATTTTTTATTTTCGCACTTTATTATATTCATGTCAGGGTTAGAGTAACCCGTGATTTATTTTATAAAGGTTGTAACCCTCGTTGTAAGGGAGATTTATTTATTTTAATTTAAGTTGTATTTACTTTGCATTATTCATTGGTTAGATATATGTTACATTAGAAAGTGAACACCAATTCATATGGAAACGAAGTACCCGGGTTTGGGGGTGTCACAACAGGGTCACTCGAATTCGGTTCGTCACATTCTATAATCAGACACCATAATAATAATAATACGACTAAATGTCGCATCGCACAGCGGAATAATACACAACTACTACTGAATAGATTACATTTAATTAATATAATTTATTCACTTCCCACGGTCTCGTAACTTAAACATCGATTACATAGCTTAAACATACCTTAAGCATATATAAACCTATCTAATACATAATAACATAAGTTCTTATTACAATCACAAAGTTCTACATAAATAAAAGCTACTCAGTAGCCTTTCCCTTGCCCTTGTCTGTGCGCTAGGGTTCGCACTGCTCTGCCTTAACTAAAATATTTTAGGAAAAGTAAAAATGAGCAACAAGTTTGCTCAGCAAGTAATATAACAATAAGGGTGAGTAATATAGTTCTCGAATCTCAAAAAGGGTATAGCAAGGTATGATAGTTCAAAGATAGCAAAAATATCAACATTTCTCAATAACAGTCTCTAAGGACAGAATAATATCACTATGATTCAATACTAAATCAATTTAAGATTTTAAGATAACTGAATACTGAGAAGTCACTAAGGACTATGAACTTCTACTAGAATTAACAGAAATATACTGATAATCCAATAAAACAAGTACAACAGGTGATCAGCCTAAAGTACTATACGGTATGCATATCGTTCAATCGTACTAAAGTGCGCACGTCGGTCTCCCGACAAGTATAACTTCCCTTCAAAGAAAGTTGTTCATCTCAGTTAAACACAAGATCCCGCACTAATCAATTAGTTTGGGTTGCCTTTCAACAATATAAGTCTAGCCGAATCAAATGGCATAGATCACAACAATTATAAGTTCAATCCCAAGATTTAAAGCTCGAAGATTATGAATCGACTTTTATCTTATTCATGAAGTATATAGTTTATAATACATTACTTGCAATCTCAAAGATTTACTTGTACTAAAATACTAGCACAAGATTTATAAACGCTCAATAAAGAGTAAGGTTAGGAATTTGCTTACAACGTTCCTTGGATAAAGTAAATACAAGCATAGAATACTTGTCTATCCACGTAAAGCTAATCAACACTTTCGAATCCCTATCGTCATATAGTTACGTATATATGATATCCATTAGTCATATAGTTTAACATCATACTTTACCTTATATATTTCATCCACATATAAGTTAAGTCTTTAATCTTACTATACCGTCATATATCACGTATAGTACTATATCACTTCACGACTCTAGATTGACATAACTTACATTATCTTTTATCCTTAAAGTTCCTCTTTTCGAGTTAATCAAGTTTACATATCGTCATTATCACATAAGATCATAACGAATAGCAAACATACTCTTTTTAGCAAGTTATAGCATTGTTGTAAGTTAACCATCAAAGTCGGGTTCAAGTATCAACATATGATATCACATAACATATATATATGTTAAAGGGTCTTTCTATGTTTGTTCAACCTTTCTAAGTTCAATCATACATGCTATAGTTCTAAATTATGGTTTCTAACGACTTAGGGTCATACAACGCCTTAAATTCACGTAAGTTATCATGCTTGTCATGTAAACATGTGAAGTGATCACATAACTTGATTTAGACATGCTCATAGTGTTCATAGTATTTATTCATAACTAGCATCGTTTAGTACTTTGAAACATGCTTCAAACTAATGCTTGGTCTACTACCCTTATATTAACCACATAAGAACCATGTTCAGAGACATAATGAATGTAAACACGTTATTTTAGATTCTTCAGAACTTAACTACTTATACTAATGTAATATGTTTGAAAACATATTCAAGTTTGCCTTTGAAATCATCTTAAACTTGAATAATGCAATTCAACACATACAAGACAACTTTAAAGCTCTTATTATGTGTAGTTAAGTCATGTTAACATCTTCTTAAGATCAGAATGTACATCATGTAGTATTCATGCATATTGGTTTTGATACGACAAGCTTTTATTGAAAAAGTTCTCTAATACAAAGTCTAACAAGGTTGGTCATAAACAAAGGAGCTATAAATCATATATCATGCTCATTTATGTTCGAAATCAGTCATGTATATATATCATCAAGTTCAGAACTTGCAGAACATAAATCCCATCAAAGTTCGTTTCCAAAATTTGAGGTTTGTTCATAAAATGCTAAGTTTATTTCAAAGCTATAAGTATGCGTGCAAATCTTAGTAAAACATGCTTACATTGTCTCAATATATTTATATACACGTATTACTCATGCTAGCATGCTTGTTCTAAATCATCTTAACAACCAACACTTAATAGAATCAAGCAAAAATCAGCATCTGATCCCAGAAGTTGCGCCTTGGTATAAAATCGACGCAGCTGTATCGTGTCAGGTCAATACCAGTAAACTTCCTGCTTCGGCAGGACTTAGGCCAAATACCAAATTTCCTTCACAACAAGAAGTTTAAACAGCCATAGTGTAATTCAAACATGTATATAAGTCCATATAACAACTAAATAAGTGTTCTACAATCCAATCATCATCTAATTCAACATGATTAAGAATTTAAGAATTCTCATAAACAAGAATGAAGAACAAGATGTTATACCTCTATTATACGAATTGAACTTACTGAAATTCTCAACTCACAATGCTGCAATGTTACTAATGTACTCTCACTTTCTATATGCTATCAAGTCTCAAGAAAAATTTCTCAACAAAAGAATTAGGAAGAGGAGAGGCCATATATATAGAAAAACCAATACACAGATATTGCAATTGCACTCTAAATTAAACCAACGGGAATGTAGGATTGTATGGGGGGTAAGAAGAAGTTGGTGATTTAGTTATTGGAGTTCATCATCATGCCCACTCCCCCCCATAATACGAAGCTAGAATGTTGAGTTTAAGGAATAGATAGGCTTAGTCTAGCCTTGAGTATTTCATGTGTGCAAGGATTGTGACTATCAATATGGGACAAGCAAATCAACTTCAACATTTGTAGCAACATTCATGTATACACACACTTATGTTACTTTGCACATGTTATGTACCAAGGTTGTATTCATATAGTACATGTTTAGGTTGTAGTTTTAATGACATAATGTAATTCATATAATGTAGATTTGCACACATATAATCCATGTACATTTTATCTTACCGATATAATTTAACCGGATATTCTCACATTACATCATCTTCTTTATTAAAAACAATTGTTTACAATATATCTATGATGTATTATTTTAATGTCCACATACTCACATTGTCACATAGGCATTATCCATATAGCTTACATAGTTTAATTAATCTTAATATATGATTTCTATATATAGTATAGTCACATAAATGTTGCACTACACTATATAATATAGTTGTATTCCATATACTTTATATTTAATTTTTGCATACTTGCACATAACAATTAATATAATCTTATTATATTAATAACTTACTTACTTTTTTTATCATTCATAATGGCAATTAATCAATTAATAAAATATTAATTAATTCATCCCTCATATATCAATGTAATCATTAATAACATTTAATTAATATTCATAGGATTAATTATCACATTAATAAATATAACTCTTATTATATTTATAAACAAGTTGCTTATTATTATTTTATTATTTGTAATAATAATAATCAACATATTATTAACCACCATTAATATTCCATCTTTCATAATAACAATTAAATAACCATTAATATTTGATTAATTGTTCACGTAGTAATTCCTTCACTAACTAATATAATCATTAATATTTCTCATCACTGTGCCACACAAGGCATTCAACGAGTTTATCGCAAACTCCATATATTCTCAATTATTATATTTATTTAATTTAATATAATTGAGTTAACTGATCTCATAACACAAAATTATTTATATTCAAATATATTCTCATTCCCATTAATATATATATATATTTAATAATATATGAAAATTCTCGGGTATTACATCCTCCCCCCCCCCCTTATAAAAATTCCATCCTCGGAATTGCTACAAGGTTACACAAATAAATGGGGATAATCCCTCATCATCCTATCTTCTAATTCCCACGTAGCCTCCTCGACATCGTGGTTACGCAAAAGTACTTTTACAGATGAAATAACTTTATTTCTTAAGGTTTGCTCTTTCCTATCTAATATCTGGACAGGAATTTCTTCATACGCCAAGTTCTTCTCCACTTGAATGGTCTCATAAGAAATCACGTGCTTGTAGTCGACCTTGTATGGTCGTAACACGGAGATGTGGAACACGTTGTGGATGTGCTCCAACTCGGGTGGTAACGCAACTTTGTATGCCACTTCGCCCACTCGCTTCAGTATCTCGAACAGTCCTATGAATCTTGGACTCAACTTTTCATTCTTGCCGAAACGAATTTTTCCCTTCCATTGCGATACCTTCAAGAATACGAAACTGCCGACTTTAAAGTCTCGGTCCTACCGATGCAAATTTGTGTACTTTTTCTGGCGGTCTTGAGCTGCTACTAGTCTGGTTCTTATCACTGTCACCACGTCTGCGGTTTGTTGAACTAACTCTGGTCCGAGTATTCGTCGCTCTCTGACTTCAACCTAATATAATGGCGTTCTGCACTTTCTTCCATAAAGAGCTTCGTACGGTGGCATGCCGATACTCGCATGGTAACTATTATTATACGCAAATTCGACTAAGGGTAGGTGGTCGTCCCAATTTCCCTTGAAGTCCATCACGCAAGTCCTAAGCATGTCCTCCAGCGTTTGTATAGTTCGCTCACTCTGTCCGTATGTCTGAGGATGATAAGCGGTACTCAACCTCAATTGCATTCCCATTCTCTCTTGTAAGCTTTTCCAAAAATTTAACGTGAAGCGCGAATCTCGATCATAGTAAATTAACACCGGCACTCCATGTCATGAAACAATCTCCTTTACGTAAAGGCTTGCTAACTAGTTTAAACTGTATCAGATCTTAATCGGTAAAAAATGTGCGGTCTTCGTTAGTCGATCCGCGATAACCCAAATGGCATCATATCCCTTCTGTGTGATTGGAAGTCCTACCACAAAGTCCATCGTAATATGATCCCATTTCCACTCCGATATTTCCAATGGTTGTAGTAACCCACTCGACCGCTGGTGCTCTGCTTTGACGCGTTGGCAAGTCAAACATCTACTAACGCACTTTGCGACTTTTCGCTTCAGATTGGGCCACCAAAAGTGTTGCCTCAAATCTCGGTACATCTTAGTGCCTCCCGGATGAACGAAATACGTTGTATTGTGGACCTCGTGCAAAATCTCTTCTATAAACTCGATTATCGCTGGTACCCACACTCTTCCTTCGAATCTCAAAATACCGTCTTTATCAATTCGGAACCTCTCTTTTTCATTTTCTGCGATCTTTTTTCTGATCTTCTCGCACTCCTCATCTTTCTCTTGTGCTTCTTTTACTCTATCCAATAATGTCGGACGAGCTTCCATTACAAATAACTTCTCTTCAGACCTCTCCGACACTTTTACCTCTATTTCCAATTTCTTCATCTCTCTTATCAACTCCTCTTGAGTCGTCAAGTGCAACAATTTCTCCCTTCCTTTTCTGCTTAGAGCGTCGGCAACTATGTTTGCCTTACCCGAGTGATAAAGAATATCACAGTCATAGTCTTTGATCAATTCTAACCACCTTGTCTGACGCATATTCAACTCCTTCTGTGTGAAGATATATTTCAGACTCTTGTGGTCCGTGTATATCTCACATTTCTCTCCGTACAAATAATGCCTCCAAATCTTCAACGCAAAAACTACTGCCGCTAACTCTAAGTCATGAGTAGGGTATTGTTTTTTATAGTCCTTCAACTGTCGTGATGTATACGCAATGACCTTCCCGTGATGTATGAGCACACAGCCAAGTCCCTTGTGCGATGCATCACTAAATACCACAAAATTTCCTGCATCATTTGGTAGTGATAACATAGGCGCCTCGCTCAATCTCTTTTTCAGTTCTTGAAAACTCTCTTCGCATTTGTCTGTCTATACAAATTTCACCGTCTTTCTTGCTAGATTGGTCAACGGGGTTGCTATCTTAGAAAAATCTTGGATGAATCTTCAATAGTACCCAGCTAACCCTAAGAAACTTCTCACCTCCGTTGGTGTTCTCGGCTGCTCCCAATTACTCACTGCTTCGACCTTTGCTGGGTCTACTGAGATTCCATTCTTATCCAACACGTGACCTAAAAATTAAACCTTCTCCATCCAAAATTTACACTTAGAAAATTTTGCATACATCTTCTCCTTTCTTAGCGCCTCCAAAACTATCTTCAGATGTTCGGCGTGTTCTTCTTTTGTCTTTGAGTAGATCAAGATGTCGTCGATGAAAACCATCACAAATTTATCCAAGTAGGGCTTGAAAACTCGATTTATCGAGTCCATGAATGCTGCTGGAGCATTAGTCAATCCGAATGACATTACCAAAAAACTCGTAATGTCCATAACGGGTTCGAAATGCAGTCTTTGGTATGTCCTCATCCCGTACTTTCAGTTGGTGATATCCTGTACGTATATATATCTTCGAGAAACACTTCGCTCCTTTCAGTTAATCAAATAAGTCGTCTATCCTCGGTAGCGGATATCTGTTCTTGATCGTTACTCTGTTCAATTCTCGATAATCGATACAGAGCCTCATCGATCTGTCCTTTTTCTTAACGAATAACATTGGTGCTCCCCAAGGAGACACACTCGTTCATATGTAACCCTTATCCAATAACTCTTGCAGTTGTATCAACAATTCCTTCATTTCTATTGGCGCCATACGATATGGAGCTTTCAAAATCGGTGCCGTTCCCAGTGCTAAGTCTATTACGAATTCAATTTCTCTGTCTGGCGAAAGACCAGGCAGATCGTCCGGAAATACATCTCAAAATTCATTTACTATGGATATATCCTTAATTTCTACTCCCTTTTTACGAGTATCTACGATGTAAGCTAAATAACCTACACATCCTTTCCTTAACAATTTCTTGGCCTGCATCATCGTAACGCAACACAATTGCTTAAGCAATGAGCTACCATAAAACACTACCTTAGACTTACTCGGAGTCTGAAGGTTCACACATTTGTTCTGACAGTCACTTATTGCAGCATGGTTATACAACCAATCCATTCCCAGTATTACGTCAAATTCTCCTAATCTAATAGGAAACAAGTCTACGCTCAGTTCATGTTCTCTAATGTTTGCCCGATAATTTTGTATAGGGACTACTTCCTTATTCGTAACTTCTATGTTCAAGGGATCTTCTAATCGTTCACAGGGTGCATTAAGTTTACTAACAAATTCTTCAAATACAAAAGAATAGGTGGCACCCGAATCAAATAATACATAAGCATTTATATCATTGATTGGGATTATACCTGACACCACATCCTTCGTAGCCACTACGTCCTGGACGGTCATGTTAAAGGTTCTGGCGGTTAGGCGGTTGGATTGTGCCAGTCCATCGATCATCAGTTTGTTCCCTCCTTGTTCGTTGCTACCTCCGCTATTTCCCTTTTTCGGGCAGTCCTTAATTCGGTGCTCCGTCGAGCCACATGCAAAGCATCCTTATATCTTTTTCGATTTCGGGCAGTTGGGCGAGATGTGCCCATCCTTACCGCAGTTGTAGCAAGTGTCGCGTCCCTTCCAGCACTGGCCATGATGGTTCTTCCCATATTTTGGGCATCCTTCAGCCCTCTTCTTAAAACCTCCACGAAAATTCCCCGACTGATTGTTGTTATTTTTGTTGTTGTTCTTCTCCCACTTTCTTTTTCCCAAGTTACTTCCTCCACTACTGCTTCCTCCAGTACGGTTTTCTCCTCTAGTATTCTTTCCTTTCTTCTCTTTGTTGTACAGACTTAAGGCCTCACTGCCACCTTCCGCAAAGATCACCTTCTCCAGCAATGTCGCAAAGGAATCAATTTAAAGGACTGATACCTTATTAAACAGCCACGGCTTTAGCCCTTGTTCAAATCGTCTCGCCTTCCTTTCCTCGTCTCCAACTTGGTGTTCTGCAAATGGCGGTAGTTCATTAAACTTAGCCGCGTACTGCGCCACCGTTATATCACCTTATTTCAGTTCTAAGAACTTTACCTCCATTCGGTTCTTCATGCTTTTCGGGAAGTAGTTCTTGAAAAACAACGTCTTAAACCTATCCCATGTTATCATTCCTTCTCCAGCTCTCTACTGATTTGCCTCCCACCAGTAGTTCGCTTCGCCTCTCATCATGTATGTAGCAAATACCGTCTTCTGGTCTTTACCCACGCGAGGTATAGTGAAGGCCTTCTCGATCTCTTTTATCCAGGTTTGCGCAATTATCGGGTCAGTAGTACCCTCGAACTCTAGGGGTCCTACACTCCTAAAATCTTTGAAACTTGTGACTGGAACAACTTGAGGGTTTGGGCGAACGGGTTCGTTGTTCCTTTCTCTTAGAGCTTCTCCTAACAAGTCTACTAACTTCTGAATGGGATCTACTTGTTCCCTTTCATTGTTCACTGACTCCTTAGGTGCAGTCAATCTACGTCTTGGTACCATTATCTGCATCAGAAATTTTTATTTTATTATTACTCAGTTATATTACTTAATTATTTCTTTAATATTAAGAAGAATAAATTTATAACACGTTTCTGAATTAAGCTTCATTTATATTCATATGCCAAATTGTTTCATTACATGATCATCCGTAGCATATTTTTATAAATGTTATCACATATCCCTTAATATCACAAAAGATTGGAATACTAACATACTACCATACTACCCCTCTTACAAAGCTTACTCGGGGTTTACATCATTATCCCATATTTTACACAAAAGATTGGGATTACAACATAGTATATACATCACATAAAGTAAATACTACTACTAGACTGACTAAGGGTCTCATCCCATTATCCCACGCTCCACAGCGCTCTTGTTCGTTCTGTGCAATATATGCTACCAGCTCTCGACTCATAGTATGTAGGGTCTGTCCCTGCTCCGCTGGGTAGTGGTACACACCATCAATCACCCTCTCAAAAGCTGAATGGAACACATACCCCATCTTGTTCATCTTCCTCTTCTTGCATCTGACCTCATTCTCTAGGTCATCAACTCTCTCGTTAGCCGCTTCCCACTTATCCTCGAAGTGTATCCTATCAATAACCTCCAACTCTAGCTGAGTACGGAGTGCTTCCTTCTCTGTCTTCTCACTCAATTCTCTCTACTCTACTTCTTCCAGGTTTCCTGCCAGATCTACATTTTTGGATACCGACCTGTGGAATAAGGTTCCCATCTGGATTCCTGCCTCCCTACGGTAAGTAATCTCTACCTCTAGCTCCTGCATAGCCAGCTTCCACTGGTGGTCCTCGTCCCTCAGCTTTTGGAACTCAGACTCTCTCTCCTGTGCCTCAGCCTCCAGCACCTGGACTCTGCAGTCCAACTCTAGGATCCGCTCTGCATACTCGCCTAACATCTGCTCCTCTACAGTAGCCTCATCAGAGTCCTCCACTGGCTCATCCTCCATTGGCTCGTCCTCCATCGACTCCTCCTCTGGATCGGACTCTATCTCGATCTCGTCATCATCGTCAGACTCAAACTGTGTAATAGCCTGCACAGGCACAACCTCTAGAGGTGCCTCGTATACTACATGTATATCTCTGGGCTCCTCCTCGGCCACTCTACTAGGTACTCCCATATCTGCCATCCTACAATCACAAACACAAGACAAACAAACAGCAACTCCATTAGAATGTTAAATAAAACATAAGTTCATTGTATAGAATGAAGTTACATTTCATAACACACTAAGTCTCTCTCTAGGGAAAACTCTATGTAAGTTTTTTCCCTTTCTAGCTTCTAAGTTCTCCTAAGTTATAATCTAAGGACACTCGCTCCTAAGGTTTATAACTACAGCTCTGATACCAACCAGTGACGCCCCCAAATTCAGACCACCACAGGGTCACTCGAATTTGGTTCGTCACGTTCTATAATCAGACACCATAATAATAATAATACGACTAAATGTCGCATCGCACAGCGGAATAATACACAACTACTACTGAATAGATTACATTTAATTAATATAATTTATTCACATCCCAAGGTCTTGTAACTTAAACATCGATTACATAGCTTAAACATACCTTAAGCATATATAAACCTATCTAATACATAATAGCATAAGTTCTTATTACAATCACAAAGTTCTACATAAATAAAAGCTACTCAGTAGCCTTTCCCTTGACCTTGTCAGTGCCCGAGGGTCCGCACTGCTCTGCCTTAACTGAAATATTTTAGGGAAAGCAAGAATGACCAACAAGTTTGCTCAACAAGTAATATAACAATAAGGGTGAGTAATATAGTTCTCAAATCTCAAAAAGGGTATAGCAAGGTATGATAGTTCAAGGATAGCAAGAATATCAACAGTTCTCAATAACAGTCGCTAAGGATATAATAATATCAATATGATTCAATACTAAATCAATTAAAGATTTCAAGATAACTGAATACTGATTAGTCACTAAGGACTATGAACTTCTACTAGAATTAACAGAAATATATTGATAATCCAATAAAACAAGTACAACAGGTGATCAGCCTAAAGTACTATACGGTATACATATCGTTTAATCGTACTAAAGTGCCCACGTCGGTCTCCCAACAAGTATAATTTCCCTTCAAAGAAGGTTGTTCATCTTAGTTAAACACAAGATCCCGCACTAATCAATTAGTTTGGGTCGCCTTTCAACAATATAAGTCTAGCCGAATCAAATGGCATAGATCACAACAATTATAAGTTCAATCCCAAGATTTAAAGCTCGAAGAATATGAATCGACTTTTATTATATTCATGAAGCATATAGTTTATAATACATGACTTGCAATCTCAAAGATTTACTTGGACGACAATACTAGCACAAGATTTATGAACACTCAATAAAGAGTAAGGTTAGGAATTTGATTACAACGTTTCTTGGATAAAGTAAATACAAGGATAGAATACTTGCCTTATGCGTAGTCCATCCACGTAAAGCTAATCAACACTTTCGAATCCCTATCGTCATATAGTTACGTATATATGATATCCATTAGTTATATAGTTTAACATCATACTTTTCCTTATATATACCATTCACATATAAGTTAAGTCTTTAATCTTACAATACCGTCATATATCACGCATAGTATTATATCACTTCACGACTCTAGATTGACATAACTTACATTATCATTTATCCTTAAAGTTCCTCTTTTCGGGTTAATCAAGTTTACATATCGTCATTATCACATAAGATCACAACGAATAGCAAACATACTCTTTTTAGCAAGTTATAGCATTGTTGTAAGTTAACCATCAAAGTCGGGTTCAAGTATCAACATATGATATCACATAACATATATACATGTTAAAGGGTATTTCCATGTTTGTTCAACCTTTCTAAGTTCAATCATACATGCTATAGTTCTAAATTATGGTTTCTAACGACTTAGGGTCATACAACGCCTTGAATTCACGTAAGTTATCATGCTTGTCATGTAAACATGTGAAGTGATCACATAACTTGATTTATACATGCTCATAGTGTTCATAGTATTTATTCATAACTAGCATCGTTTAGTACTTTGAAACATGCTTCAAACTAATGCATGGTCTACTACCCTTATATTAACCACATAAGAACCATGTTCAGAGACATAATGAATGTAAACACGTTATTTTAGATTCTTCAGAACTTAACTACTTATACTAATGTAATATGTTTGAAAACATATTCAAGTTTGCCTTTGAAATCATCTTAAACTTGAATAATGCAATTCAACACATACAAGACAACTTTAAAGCTCTTATTATGTGTAGTTAAGTCATGTTAACATCTTCTTAAGATCAGAATGTACATCATGTAGTATTCATGAATATTGGTCTTGATACGACAAGCTTTTATTGAAAAAGTTCTCTAATACAAAGTCTAACAAGGTTGGTCATAAACAAAGGAGCTATAAATCATATATCATGCTCATTTATGTTCGAAATCAGTCATGTATATATATCATCAAGTTCAGAACTTGCAGAACATAAATCCCATCAAAGTTTGTTTCCAAAATTTGAGGTTTGTTCATAAAATGCTAAGTTTATTTCAAAGCTATAAGTATGCGTGCAAATCTTAGTAAAACATGCTTACATTGTCTTAATATATTTATATACACGTATTACTCATGCTAGCATGCTTGTTCAAAATCATCTTAACAACCAACACTTAACAGAATCAAGCAGAAATCAGCATCTGATCCCAGAGACAAGGCGCACGCAGCTGCGCCGTGTCCGGTCAATACCAGTAAACTTCCTGCTTCGGCAGGACTTAGGCCAAATATCAAATTTCCTTCACAACAACAGTTTTAAACAGCCATAGTGTAATCCAAACATGTATATAAGTCCATATAACAACTAAATAAGTGTTCTACAATCCAATCATCATCTAATTCAACATGATTAAGAATTTAAGAATTCTCATAAACAAGAATGAAGAACAAGATGTTATACCTCTATTATACGAATTGAACTTACTGAAATTCTCAACTCACAATGCTGCAATGTTACTAATGTTCTCTCACTTTCTATATGCTATCAAGTCTCAAGACAAATTTCTCAGCAAAAGAATTAGGAAGAGGATAGGCCATATATATAGCAAAACCAATACACAGATATTGCAATTGCACTCTAAATTAAACCAACGGGAATGTAGAATTTCATGGGGGGTAAAAAGAAGTTGGTGATTTAGTTGTTGGAGTTCATCATCATGCCCACTCCCCCCATAATCATGAGTTAGAATGCTGAGTTTAAAGAATGGATAGGCTTAGGCTAGCCTTGAGTATTTCACATGTGCAAGGATTGTGACTATCAATATGGGACAAGCAAATCAACTTCAGCATTTGTAGCAACATTCATGTATACACACACTTATGTTACTTTGCACATGTTATATACCAAGGTTGTATTCATATAATACATGCTTAGGTTGTAGTTTTACTGACATAATGTAACTCATATAATGTAGTAAGTGTAATTTGCACACATATAATCCATGTACATTTTATCTTACCGATATAATTTACCCGGATATTGTCACAGTACATCAACTTCTTTATTAAAAACAATTATTTATAATATATCCATGATGTATTATTTTAATGTCCACATACTCACATTGTCACATAGGCATTATCCATGTAGCTTGCATAGTTTAATTAATCTTAATATATGATTTCTATATATAGTATAGTCACATAAATGTTGCACTACACTATATAATATAGTTGTATCCTATATATTTTATGTTTAATTTTTGCATACTTGCACATAACAATTAATATAATCTTATTATATTAATAACTTACTTACTTGTTTTATCATTCATAATGGCAATTAATCAATTAATAAAATATTAATTAATTCATCCCTCATATATCAATGTAATCATTAATAACACTTAATTAATATTCATAGGATTAATTATCACATTAATAAATATAACTCTTATTATATTTATAAACAAGTTGCTTATTATTATTCTATTATTTGTAATAATAATAATCAACATATTATTAACCACCATTAATATTCCATCTTTCATAATAACAATTAAATAACCATTAATATTTGATTAATTGTTCACGTAGTAATTCCTTCATTAACTAATATAATCATTAATATTTCTCATCACTGTGCCACACAAGGCATTCAACGAGTTTATCGCAAACTCCATATATTCTCAATTATTATAATTATTTAATTTAATATAATTGAGTTAACTCATCTCATAACCTAAAATCATTTATATTCAATCAAATTTCATTCTCATTCTCATTAATCTATTCATTTAATAATAGATGGAAATTCTCGGGTACTACAGCTTACTAGGGCAAAAGGATGATATGGGGAAAGAAAGGGCAATTTATTATCTCAATAAACGTTTCAGCTACGGAGAGCAGAAGTACACACTGATAGAAAGAACCTGTTGTGCATTAGCTTGGGCTGTCACGAGGTTACAGCATTACTGATGAGTGGGTTTTATACCTACGAATTAGACACCTTTTAGGTTAATTCTTTGTTAACTTTAAGTTTTTTTAGTGTTATTTTATTTGTTTTTGTGTTTGTTGTGACACCCCCAAATTCAGGTACTTCGTTTTCACATGATTTGGTGTTCACTTTCTAATTAAATCATACATCTACCCAATAATAAGGAAATGTAAAGTAAATTACAACCTTCATAAATACTTAATTAAAATCTTCCTTGAAAAATGATTACAACTTGTCCAATATAAAATCCCAGGGTTAACTAAACCTTAACATCAATCAATAATAAATGCGAAAATACAACATCATTAACTAAGTCTTATTACAAACAAAATTGAAGACAACAAGTTTTCAGTTGCTCATCTTTTCTTTTCCTTTACTTGTTGACGGTTCGTCAACATTCTCGGCTTTAATTGCAAGGGGTTGTAAAATATGCAAGAGTGAGCAAACAAAAGCTCACTTAAAATGTACAATGATATGCCATAATTGAATAACTTCAAAAGAATTTGAATAACTTTTCTTTCTTCAAAATAAATAATTGAATAATAATTCTTTCATCATATTTAGGATTCGAATATATAATTTATCTTAGGATACGACCTTGAACTATGTCCAAGGTTATAAATATTTCTACTTTAAACCTTTAACAATCATTGAGACTATAGACCTTTAACTCGTACTTAGGGGGATCAGCCCTTCGTACCATGTATTGTGCAGAACCATCTTAACGCTTTCGTATAAATGTCCCCTAATAAATAGGGTTGTTCATTCTCAATATTTGAATACAAGTTTGCACCAAAGAAAGTTTGGTTTGGATAAATAAAGGAACTTTGGAGTTTCAACTTTCATCAACTAAGAGTAGTTGAATCGACTCACAATGCTTTAACAGTTCTATAATATAAGAATTATGAATCAAATGTAAGATACAACAATAGATTTCATGATAACTAGGCATGCTTTAGGAATAACTTAAAGCATTCGATAGATCAAGTAGATCTTGCTTGAACAACTAAGTCAAGATCACATTACTTAAATAATACTTCAATACTTATATTTTACGGATATTTGAATACAGTATAACTCATACAATACATAACGAGTTAAGAATCTAATATAGACTTGCATGATATAATGAGCAAGGGTTAGACAACTTGCACAATGAAAAGATACCATAAAAAAACTTGCATAACGTAGAAGAATAATGTTTAGAAAACTTGCTCAAGTAAGAGATAAGAAGTAGAGAACTTGCCTCAAGCGCAAGCTACACTTTAATAATTACAATCACTTCCACAATTACCCTACATATCACGTTACATTTAAAACATCTATTAGTACCCAACTATAACGTTTAAACCGTTGAACTTCATACTCAAGTCTAACTCACAACGTTGTTACGACGTACGTCGATACTAATACAAATACGTGAGGCTAACAATCAAGCACCTCATACACGTATAGCACTTTTACTATCATATTGTATTTTATGATAATAATATCCAAGCACACATATAATATAACCACATAAGACTTCAATCTATCTTAAACACATCAAAAGCATGATATCTCATTACCTATTACACTAATCAAGTCATAAAAATAAGTTAGCTAAACAAACGCGGCATGAAAACTCAACGAAGGGAAAATAAAATTCCCAGGCAGCTTGTTAACCAGCTGGGGTGGGTCCCACAAGGGTAAAAGCCCGCTGGGGCAGGGCCCACTATTGGTGGGAACCCCCCAGCTCGCGAATTGCAGAGAAATAAGCCAATTTGGCTTATTTCTTCCCACTGAATATGATTTTTCTCAACATGATGAACATAAAACTTGGTAAAAACAAAATTTTGGACTCTTTAACAAGATTATAACATATAAAATCCTTACAACACATAATCAAAACCTAGTTTTTATTATTTTTGAAGAAAACTACAATATCAAGCGTTCTTGACAATAATTTCTATTACGAATTCGTTTTTCAATCAATCCATGTAATTCAATTGTAATAACTCTAATTCTTAATATATTAACATAACCCATGATCAATTTAAACAATAATCCATAATCAAACACCAATTTGATAGTTTAAAAAGTCTATTTTCAAAATTAGTTCACAGTAAATTACTATGAACATGATTTCTTCATGTTCATCTTAATTACGTGGATTGAATCGCTAAGACAATTATATAATTCATATATAAACATACTATAATACATATTACACATAAATTTTATGTTTATATCAATCTTTCATTATAACTCAACCAAAAATATACGAACTCATATGAACACAAATTCTCCATTAAAACTTGTTTTTACAACAAATTTAATTTCTGAAAATCATTTATAGCATACAATTCAATTATAAACAGTATATAAACACAGATTCATGTTTACATAATATCATAAAATTTTCATATTCATAGAGAACTCAAAACATGGAAGAACAATCAATTAAATTTTTAAAACTATAAGATAGTAATTATACCCTTTTTGTTTTGATGATTGAAGAAGAAGATGATAATGATGAGCTTGAGTTCTACCAATTCTTTCTCCTTCTATTTCTTCTTTATTTCTCTCTAACTTCTCTGTATTCTCTCTTCTCTGCTCTTTCTTTGATCTAACTTTGTTTTAACGTAAAAACTATTTACATAGCTGATATACATATATTATACATCTAACAATATAATATACGTAACTTACAAATAATTAATACCTATAATTATATCATATACTAATTACCCATTATTATATAGGTTACACTTATTTTGAATTTAAAAAGCTATAAGGCTTGTTTGGCAAACCAAAGTTATTTAAAAAAATAGATTTTATTAGCTAATGCATTGTTTGGGTAAAATGGATTTAAAGCTGGTGCAAGGGCCCTGTTTGGCAAAACTTTTTTAAAACAAAAGTAAGGGCCTTGTTTGGTTAAAACAATTTCAAAACTCTTTTTTTTATTTTAATAAATCCTTTTAACACATACTTTAATGTTACACTTTAATTAATTAAATCTTTAACATTCTTATTTAATTAATTAAAATCTAACATCAATTAATCACATAAAAATTGTCACATAATTATAATTACTCACTAATTATAATTCATGTAACACTCATCACATAATTCATCTAATTTAATTATCTCAATTAAATTATAATTATACTATAAAATCAATATACATCAATTAAATTAAATATTAAATATTCATTTAATTAATATATAACTCTTAATTAAATCATTCCACAAAATCACATAATTTATTTATTTAACTCAATAAATAAATCACATAAAATATTTATTCACTCAATAAATATTAAAATTTAATATATAAAATCTCAATCGTTACAATATTCCCTCCTTAAAAGGATTCTGTCCCCAGAATCACAACAAAAAAATATTCTCATAATCTCATAATAAAAATTCTCATCTGTTACTTTCTTCCCCCCTTAAAAGGATTCTGTCCCCATAATCGATATGTAATGGGTTACATAGTAATTAAGCAAATAATTGAGGATACGATTTCCTCATTACATCTTCGAGTTCTCACGTGGCTTCTTCAGCACTGTGGTTCCTCCAAATTACCTTAACAGAAGGTATCACTTTATTTCTAAGTACTTGTTCCTTTCTATCAACTATTTGAACAGGAACCTCTTCATAAGTTAAGTCTTTATCAAATTGTATAGGCTCATATTCTATTACATGTTTATAGTCGTGTTTGTAAGGTCGTAACACGAAAATGTGAAAGACGTTGAGTATATTCTCTAGCTCCGAAGGTAACGCCACCTCATTAGCTACTTCACCCACTTTTCGCAGTACCTCGAATGGTCCAATAAATCAGGGACTCAGCTTCCCCTTCTTGCCAAATCGAATCTTCCCCTTCCAGGGAGATACCTTCAGGAAAACGAAGCTTCCTGGTAAGAATTCTCGATTTTGTCGATGTTAATCGGCATATTTCTTCTGTCTATCTTGAGCAGCAACCAGTCTCGTTCTGATCATCTTCACGATCTTAGCAGTTTGTTGTACCAGTTTCGATCCCAACAATTGACGTTCAACGACTTCAACCCAGCACAAGGCGTTCTGCACTTTCTTCTATATAACGCTTTGTAAGGCGGTATGCCGATACTCGCGTGGTAACTATTATTGTAGGCGAACTCCACTAATGGTAGATGATCATCCCAGCTTCCCTTGAAGTCCATTACGCAAGCTCTCAGCATATCCTCAAGTGTCTGAATCGTTCTCTCGCTCTGGCCATCGGTCTGAGGATGATACATTGTACTCATTCGCAATTGCATTCCCAGACACTCTTGCAAACGCTTCCAGAAATTAGACATAAAACGTGGATCTCTATCTGACACAATCGACACTAGAACACCATGTCGAGAAATAATTTCCTTAACGTACTACTTCGCTAATTGTTCTAAGTTGTACTTAATCGTAATTGGTAAAAAGTGGGCTGACTTCGTTAGGCGATCCACTATCACCCATATTGCATCAAATACCTTCTGAGTCGCTGGCAGACCAACCACAAAATCCATCGTGATGTACTCCCACTTCCATTCTAGAATTTCTAACGGTTGTAGCAATCCGCTAGGTCTCTGGTGTTCTGCTTTGACTTTCTGGCAAGTTAGACATTTCGCAGCACATTCAGCAACGTCCCTCTTCATATTCGGCCACCAGAAATGATGCTTGAGATCCTGGTACATCTTCGTACTCCCAGGGTGAATCGAATATCTTGAACTATAAGATTCTCTCAAGATCTCTTCTTTGACTTCTAGTACAGGTGGTACCCAGATTCTACCTTCAAATTATAGCAGTCCTTCGTTATCGATCTTAAACTTGAATCCTTCACCATCGGCTATTCTCTTTCTAATCTTCGCGCATTCTTCGTCGTGAAGTTGTACTTCTTTCACTTTGTCTACCAGAGTAGAACCAGTAGTTACTTGAAATAACTTTTCATCCGACTCCTTCGAAAATTTCACCTCCAGCTCTAATCTAGCCATCTGTTCTACCAACTAATCCTGATCAGTTAGCATGTTTAGCTTCTCCCGACCTTCTCTGATCAAAGCGTCGGCGACGACGTTAGATTTACCCGGATAGTAAAGTATCTCGCAATTATAGTCATTGATCAGCTCCAACCATCTCCTTTGGTGCATGTTTAAATCCTTCTGGGTAAAGATATACTTCAGACTCTTATGATCTGTGTATATCTCACACTTTTCTCCATAGAAGTAGTGTCTCCATATCTTTAGGGCAAACACTACTTCTACCAGTTCTAGGTCATGAGTTGGATACCCCTTCTTATAATCCTTCAGCCGACGTGACGCATAGGCAATGACCTTGCCGCTCTGCGTCAGCACGCAGTCTAATCCCTTATTTTAGGCATCACTATATACTACAAAATTCCCCGTACTATCCGGCAATGATAACACAAGCGCAGTACTCAACCTCTTCTTCAACTCCTGAAAACTTTCCTCACACTTTTTAGTCCAAACAAACTTAACTATCTAACGAGTCAAATTCTTTAACGGAGTTGCAATCTTGGAAAAGTCTTGGATAAATCTCCAGTAATAACCTGCCAATCCCAAGAAACTCCTCACTTCAGACGGCGTTTTCGGCTGATCCCAATTCATTACTGCTTCAACCTTCGACAGATCTACCGAAATACCATCCCTGTTGATCATGTGGCCAAGAAATTGCACACGTTCCAACCAGAATTCACACTTCGAGAATTTCGTATTAAGCTTTTTCTGTCTCAGCGATTCTAAAGTCAGCCTTAAATGTTCAGCTTGTTCCTCCTTGGTCTTGGAATAAACCAGGATGTCATCTATGAACACCACTATGAACTAGAATGGCTTAAATACCCTGCTCATTAGGTCCATAAATGCAGCTGGGGCATTCGTTAGACCAAATGACATCACCAAGAACTCGCAATGACCATACCTAGTCCTAAAGGCCGTTTTGGTATATCTTCTCCCCTCACCTTCAACTGATGATACCCGCTTCTCAAGTCGATTTTTGAGAAGTATCTAGCACCCTTCAGTTGATCAAACAAGTCATCGATCCTATGTAAAGGATACCTATTCTTGATCGTAACTTTGATCAACTCTCTATAGTCAATGCAAAGATGCATCAATCCATCCTTCTTCTTCACGAATAAAACTGGCGCTCCCCACGGCGAAACGCTCGGTTGAATATACTTCTTGTCCAACAGTTCTTGCAGTTGAAACATCAGTTCCTTCATCTAAACTAGAGCCAGTCGGTACGGAGCCTTCAAAATTGGAGCAGTCCCCGGCGCTAAATCGATACAAACTCTATCTCCCTATCTGGTGGAAGTCCTAGGTAAATCGTTCGGAAACACGTCCACAAACTCCCTAACCACTGATATCTCTTCTATCTTCGAGCTCTCCTTACACATATCTACTATGTAGGCTAGATATCCTTCACATCCTTGCGTCAAAAGTTTCTTGGCTTGCATAACCGTCAGACAACTCGCTTGTCTAGGCGATTTGCTACCATAGAACATTAACTTCGATGGAGTCGTAAGGTTTACCGACTTCTTCTGACAGTCGATTACAGCCCCATGGTTGAACAACCAGTCCATCCCAATATAACGTCGAATTCCCCAAGTTTTATCGGAATCAAATCTACCCTTAATTCCTGACCCTTAATGTCCAATCTACAGTTCTTGTAAACAAACCTAACAGGAATAATCTCCCTATTCGCAATTTCTATGTTCAAGGGGTAAGCTAACTCCTCTATAGCTAAGTCCAGGGTTTTAGCAAAATCATCAGATATGAATGGACAAGTAGCACCCGAATTAAATAATACATATGCATTTATACTATTAATCAGAATAATACCTACCACCACATCTTTTGATTGCACAGCGTCCTGCACCGTCATATTGAATGTGTGGGCAGTAGGTCGAACGGCTTGCAGTGGTCCAGCGATAGTCAGAGTGTTGTCGCTGCCATTCCCTCCATTCCCTGTTGACCCTGCCGCTGGCTTCTTTGGGAAATTACGAGCCATGTGATCCTTGGATCCACATGTATAGCAAGATCCCTTCTTCGGGTTTGGGCAATTCGGCGCGATGTGGCCTTCCTGACCACAGTTTTAGCACACCCGTTTCCCTTTCATGCACACCCCAGTGTGAGTCTTCCCGCATGTAGCACATGCATTGAGCTTCCTCTTCTGCTGGCCTCCCTACTGACTCCCAACAGAGTTATTGTCGTTCCACTTCCTTTTCAGATAGATAGCCCCGCTACCACCAGCTTTGTTTTCTGTCTCAAACTTCTTCTTCTTGTCTTGGTTGAATTTAGTCACAGCGTCGCTCCCTCCTTCAGCGAGAATGGCCTTCTCCAGCATGGCTTAAAACGTGTTCAGCTAGAACATGGAGACCTTACTATAGATCCAGGGATTCAGTCCCCACTCAAACCTTCTTGCCTTCATAGTGTCCGTGCTGACCTAGTATGTAGAAAACCTGGCCAACTCATTAAACTTCGCGGCGTATTCAGACACCGTCATCCCTCCCCGTTTCAGCTCTAGAAATTGGACCTCCGTCTGGTCCGCGAGCTAACTGGAAATACATTTCAAAGAACATCTCTTTGAAACGCTCCCATGGTATCACTCCTTCTCCTTCTCTAGTGTTGTTGGCTTGCCACTAGAAACTAGCATCCGACTTCAACATGAATGTCGTGAATGCCGTCTTCTGGTCTTCACCGACTCTAGCAACGTCGAAGACTTTCTCCATTTCCATTACCCACTTCTGGGCATCTATAGGGTTAGTTAATCCATAGAATTCAGGCGGTCCTACTGCCTTGAATTCCTTAAATGTAGTACCCTGCACTTGCGGCTGATTTGCAAGTGCCCCCGTTAGTAGGTTCACTAACTGCTGAATCGAGTTGGGGTTTGTTCCATCGTTATTGTTGTTATTCGTCGAACCCTCGGGGTTTTGACGTGTAGGTCTTCTTCTAGGAGGCATTTTTTGTTAAGAAAAATTATTATTAGCTCTTCTACTATTTCTTAAGTATTCAAGTTCAGACTTAAATAATTAAATAACTCAGTTCATATTAAACACATAGCACATCCATAAACTTCTTTTATTCATTACTAGGTAGTTTTTTTTAAAATATAGAATAGATAGCATCTCTGCTATTTACATCATCTTTCCTGAACTAGAACAAGTTACAGGACTACATCAGCACTTTATCCCATTATTATCTCAAATTATGGGATTAACATTTATTTATTACAAAAAGAAACAAATAATTTAAAAGCTCTAATGTCTAGACATATTAAGACGTCGCACAGCCTCTCTGCGTTCTTCCTCCATCACCCGAAACGCTGTCCTTTGGTCCACTACATACCATGGTAAACCTTGGAACTGTGTTGGGCAATAGAAGATACGGTCCTGGGCCCTATCTATAGCCGTATGGAATGCGAATTCTATTTCACTTAACTTGGCCCTCTTGGCTTCAGCCTCATCTTCAGCTTGATCGGCTCGTTGAGTAGCCCTCGAGCTTGTTTCCTCAGCTCTGGCACACTTTGTTGACTCTTCCTGGATGTCTTGTTTTAGCTTTGCTAGTTCGGCTCGAGCCTCGTCTCTATCATTCTCTACGTGGATTAGCTTCCATTGCGCTTTTCCTAGGTCACTATCCATCGCTTCGATAGTCTCGTCCCGCTGCAGGATGGTCTCTTCGAGCTCTCCGACTCGACCATGTAGCTCCACGTTACTGTCGTAGACCGCCTCATACATCTAAACACTAACAGAGTGAGGTGGGAATTCCTCCTCGGGATCCTCTTCCTCCTCTGACTCATCCTCGTCCTCCTCCTCTGGAATAGGTGTCAGCCCATGCTTCCGACCAGCTACGTTGATCACTGGAGATGGCTTTCTCCTAACCAACTGCTCCCAGATAACATGAATGTCTCTGGGCTCCTCCTCTCTAGTCACCTGAGGTATATCCTCCCTAGCCTGACTGGATTCTCCAATGTTCGTCATCTTGACAAAAGAATTTTAAAGTTTATTATTACGTGATATCGAGTCGTCACTCTTCGAATACTTAAACATAAACACATAGCACATAAGGTAGTTTATTATCTTTACCTATCACCACTATCTTTTCGATCTTCTTATAAGGCTACTACCTAAGGTTTTTCCCCCCACCTCAGGTTCATAACCAACTGCTTTGATACCAACCTGTGACACCCCCAAATTCGGGTACTTCGTTTCCACATGATTTGGTGTTCACTTTCTAATTAAATCATACATCTACCCAATAATAAGGAAATGTAAAGTAAATTACAACCTTCATAAATACTTAAATAAATTCTTCCTTGAAAAAGAATTACAACTTGTCCAATATAAAATCCCAAGGTAAACTAAACCTTAACATCAATCAAAAATAAATGCAAAAATAAAACATCATCAACTAAGTCTTATTAAAAACAAAATTGAAGACAACATATCTTCACTTGCACATCTTTCCTTTTCCTTTATTTGTTGACGGTACGTCAACATTCTCGGCTTTAACTGCAAGGGGTTGGAAAATATGCAAGAGTGAGCAAACAAAAGCTCACTTCAAATATACAATGATATGCCATAATTGAATAACTTCAAAAGAATTTGAATAACTTTTCTTTCGTCAAAATAAATAATTGAATAATAATTCTTTCATTATATTTAGGTTTCGAATATATAATTTATCTGAGGGTCATACGACCTTGAACTATGTCCTAGGTTATAAATATTTATATTTAAAACCTTTAACAATCATTGAGACTATGGACCTTTAACTCGTACTTAGGGGGATCAGCCCTTCGTACCATATATTTTGCAGAACGATCTTAACGCTTTCGCATAAATGTCCCCTAATAAATAGGGTTGTTCATTCTCAGTATTTGAATACAAGTCCGCACCAAAGAAAGTTTGGTTTGGATAGATAAAGGAACTTTGGAGTCTCAACTTTCATTAACTAAGAGTAGTTGAATCGACTCACAATACTTTAACAGTTCAATAATATAAGAATTATGAATCAAATGTAAGATACAACAATAGATTTCATGATAACTAGGCATGCTTTAGGAATAACTTAAAGCATTCGATAGATCAAGTAGATCTTGCTTGAACAACTAAGTCAAGATCACATTACTTAAATAATACTTCAATACTTATGTTTTACGGATATTTGAATACAGTATAACTCATACAATACATAACGAGTTAAGAATCTGATATAGACTTGCATGATATAATGAGCAAAGGTTAGACAACTTGCACAATGAAAAGATACCATGAAAAAACTTGCATAACGTAGAAGAATAATGTTTAGAAAACTTGCTCAAGTAAGAGATAAGAAGTAGAGAAGTTGCCTCAAGCGCAAGCTACACTTTAATAATTACAATCACTTCCATAATTATTCTACATATCACGTTACGTTTAAAACATCTATTAGTACCCAACTATAACGTTTAAACCGTCGAACTTCATACTCAAGTTCAGCTCACAACGTTGTTACGACGTACGTCGATACTAATACATATACGTGAGGCTAACAATCAAGCACCTCATACACGTATAGCACTTTTACTATCATATTGTATTTTATGATAATAATATCCAAGCACACATATAATATAACCACATAAGACTTTAATCTGTCTTAAACACATCAAAAGCATGACATCTCATTACCTATTACACTAATCAAGTCATAAAAATAAGTTAGCTAAACAAATGCGGCATGAAAACTCAACGAAGGGAAAACAAAATTCCCGGACAGCTTGTTAACCCACTGGGGTGGGTCCCCCAGGGGTAAAAGCATGAAATATTTATTTAATTAATATATAACTCTTAATTAAATCATTCCCCAAAATCACATAATTTATTTATTTAACTCAATAAATAAATTACATAAAATATTTATTCACTCAATAAATATTATAATTTAATATATAAAATCTCAATTGTTACATTTGTGTTATAAGAAACGGTTTCGGAGGGTAAAAACATGAAAAATGGAGCTTAATGGCATTTTTGTAATTTTAGTTACTGTTCACCCGCCGGGGCAGGGCTTTCTAGTACAAAAAGCCCGTCGGAGCGGGCTTGTCGAAAAAAAATTCTGATTTTCAGAATTTGATTCGGGAAAATATTCTAAAGTGTTGATTTGGAGAATGATCATCGGAGGGCTATAAAAGGAGTATTCACAAGGATTAGGGGGATTTGATTCCATTAGATTAGATTAGATTTCATTAGATTTGGAGATTGAACCAATTAAGGGAGTGCGAATGATTCATTGCAGGAGCTGAAGGGGAGACTCAAGGATTTCATCTACATATTTTATTCTCTTCTTTATCTTCTACTTTTGTTTCTTTAATGTTTATTCAGTTGTGGATTCTTGGTTTTAATTCAATAATTATGAACTAAATCTCTTGTTTAATATTTCAATGGATCTTATTGCGTAGTTTATTTTAATATGCTTCTCTATTGATTATTGCGATTTATTTTAGGGATTGTCTATTGTGATTTGGGCTTAATTAATTAATTGTCTAGCTAGCAATTACTGTGATAATTTATATGAACTCGTGAGAGGGATTTTAGATTTAGATCTGATCATAATAGCATGTGATTGTGTTTTCTGCATGGCGTTGGAATTCATGATTTATGTCTAGGATAGAGATATACCTATACATCACATGTAATCTCATAAAGAACTTGGATTTTAAATTCTCTTTAATTGTAATTCGCATAGAGATATAATGAATTAATTAATTAGCGTGTATTTCTTAATTCTATCATCTGTGGATTAAAGTTGATTTGAGTATGATTCATTGAGAGATGGTCAAATTTATTTATGTGTTCTTGATTAACAATTCAGAATAGTGAGCATAATTAATAAGAAGTGTATTAATTTAAATGAAGCAATAAGTGAAGTTGTAATCTTAAATCTCTGTAATCTTGTTTTAAACTAGTGGTATTTAGTAGTAGTTTAATTATATATTGTTAATTCAAAAACATGAAATTATCTGTTAAAATAAGATTAAATTGGTTACAGGTTAATACTTGGTGATTTTTATTAAATAATTCCTCGTGAAAATGATACTCTACTTTCACTTTATTACTTGTTGACCACGTATACTTGCGTGTTGTGCGTAACTAGATTTTACCCAACAATTACCTACATGGCCATACAACTTATCTCATCTCTAGGATGGATCCCTTGAAATACATCTTCAGCAAGCCGATGTTGAACTGTCGATTATCCAAATGGCAATTATTCCTCCAACAGTTCGACATCATCTATGTGACCTAAAAGTCAATCAAAGAGAAAGGAATTATAGATCACCTGTTGGCCGCACCAGCGGGAGGTTATGAACCTCTTGAAACCTATTTCCCTGAGGAGAAAGTGATGACTATTTAGCTGGCCAGTAAAGAAGATAGGGGTCAATTAGGGAAAATGTATTTTGACAGCGCATCTAACACTGAAGGTGCAGGAGCATAGGCAGTTCTGGTGTCCATCACGGGAGATCAATACCCGTGGCAATCAAGTTGCATTTTAACAATTCCAATAACACATCAAAATACCAAGGATGCACTGTAGGGTTAAAACTGGCTCAGTCCATGGGAGTTAAATAGTTAGCTGTGTTCGAAGATTTAGAACTTGTCATCGAACAGTCCACCGGGGCATACACTACCAAGGAATTACATCTATTGCTCTACCATCACCATATTCTCAAATTGGCAGGAGAGTTTGAAGGCATTGACTTCATGCATATTCCCCGGAACCAAAATGATTTTGCCAATGCATTGGCTACATTAGCTGAAAGTAGTATGCATACAAGCCAATCATGTATGATGATAAAGCATCTACTTTGGAGACGATCTTATTTATTTATTAATAAAAGTATTAACTTATTAAAGACATTTAATTATCTACATGATGCTGTTTTTATAATATGTAAATAACCCATAGTTTTAAGCAATGATTTTAGAATCATGATGATGCTCATGCTAATGAGATCTAAATTCTTAGAAAGCTTAAAACTAAAATAGTTCCCAATCGTGAGATTACAAAAAGGGGGATTAGTAAATCTGAATAGATTGGTAAATATGTTGCTTGCTCATTGGATGAGGATTATTGATCTCATGATCATTTGTGTGGAGACACTAAAGCAAGTTTGTAGGTGCTTATTGGAGAATAAGTTCACTGAACGTGACTTGGTATGGAATACCTACTAGAGTTTTATTTGCCTATCAATAGGAATTCTTAATGTGATACTAGTACAAGTGATCCTTGGACTTGAGATCATCATAGTATATTGTATGTAATGAATTATACTTTGACTTATTCCTTAAAAATCCTTAGAGTATATCAAAGAGTATGCTTGGGTATAATGAGTTACATATGGAGATAATGAATGATCAATAAAGAATCTACCACTTCTAGTAAAAGAAGAGATATGTCATATGTGATTTGTTAGATGATAACCCAGTAGTTCTTGGCCAAGGCAGAATGAAATTAGAAAGTAGTTTCTAATTTGCATTATTTGGAGTTGTACATTTTCTAATCGAAATACATATAATTAAATAAAATAAGACTTAATAGTAATTCCATGTCTTATATTTAATTGGGACATTGTATGGTGGAATAATTAAATTGTATGGTAACTATTTACTCACAAGTTCTTTTATAATTAATGTTGAAATCTATGTTATCTGGAAGTCGTTGATCGCTAGGGAGGCTTATCCCCATTGTAGAATAAATATTATTTATTTAAATAGTTTATTAGTTTAATTTATATATTTAAATAAGATTAGAGTTATTGTTCTAATGGATTTATTCACAACCGGTTTAATAGGGAGAACCTAAAGGGTCACACCATAAAAGAAAGAATAATTATTTAAGAAGGTAATGGAATAATCGTCATAATGCATTAAGTGTAATTAATTTAATATATGATGATAGAATAAATTAAACAGCTTAATGTATATTATTTAATATTTTGGCAATATTAAATATAAATTAGTAAGAGGAGACTTATTAATATTAATATAATTATTATTATTTTAATTCATAAAGGAGTTTATGAATTAATTTAATATTAGTACTCTCATTTATTTCTAATAAGATTAGGAGGCAAATTAATTAAAGGAGTTTAATTAATCAAATCCCAATACTTTGGGAAGCCTAATTAATTAAAGGAGTTTAATTAATTAAATAAAAATATATGTCTAATAGGATTAGAAGGGTTGACCAATATCTATATAAAAGAAGTCTTATGTTAGATATTAGTTGATGAAATTCTAATTGTTGGAGAGTACTCATTTTTTATAGAGGATAGAAAGCTAGGGCTTAGCCAACTATCCTCCTTGAATAATTCTTTTTTTGTTGGTGGATCACCTTTAGAGGCCAAACACTTGGGTGGCTAACGTTGATCAAAGGAAGGAATCTACCCCGAAAATTCAAAGAGATCACGAAGAACAAGGAATTGAACTTGTACATGTGGAAGCTTCATTTTACAAGGGTATGATTCCATAAATTCTTATTTATCATTTTAAATTAATAATTTGCATAAATGATGATCCGAGTAATGGTTTTGTAATTTTTTTTAAAAATTATGATATTCCATGTTTCCGCTAAATTTTGTAATTTGATTGCGCCCATGATTTCGTACAAACACAATAGTTGTATCAGAGCCAAACCTTTATGCAATTATTAATTATTTTAATTTTATAAATATATGTGTATGTATTTAGAATAATTTATTGGACATAATTTAGTTGTATAAAATTATTTTTATGAAGAAAAAAATAATATTCGCGAAACTGTTTTTTTTTTCTCACGCTGCTGGAATTCGTGGCTTCTATATATATTATTAATAGTAGCCTGATTCAAAAAGGAAGGAAAAGTGGATCCGTGCTATTCAAAAACAATGGGATCCGTGCTATTCTCAAAAGGTAACGTGAAATAATTGATAATAAAGTATATTATATATATAACCCGTTATATATATATAAGGGAAGTTAACAGGATTCATATAGAATGGTCCTATGTATATATAATTCTTAATACTTTTATAATTAAAATAAATAATTTATTTTAATCTTGAAATTGGATTTCATGCAATTTAAAATGGCCCAATAAATGATACTCGTATATGTATGGAATGATTTTAATTCATGAGATGAATGTTTCATTTATTGATGCATATGATGATATGTATGATAATAAATTGGATTGATTATGGGACTATTGACCAATGTGATTGAATTTATTTTAGTTGAATGGTTGAATGAATGAGTTTTATTAAATAGAGTCTGCGTACCTCGTCTTTTTTGATTTTTTCTTGATGTAAAAATTCTATCTCCCTTCTATGTACTTGTCCTTGATTGCTGATCAAGGTTTCTATTTAAATTAAATAGTTTATGTAATAGAAATATTTAGAATTATCGTGAAGAAATTGGAGACCAAGAAGCAAGAACCGCGTGAAGACCCGTTTGTAATGGAGCCCGGGTTTAAATGTAATAGTTACGTTTAAATTTAAATTCTTGCACTCCTAGGTTTGACCTTTTGGTTCACTTAGTGGCTCTAGTGAACCAAACTAGAATAAAAGTTCATAATCAATCTGGGTAGAATATAGTATTCTATATGTGCATGCTATTATTATATATATTATATTTTATGCAAACATGCTTCGCATGTTTTAATAAAATGAATCGTATTATATATATATATATATATATATATATATATATATATATGTGTGTGTGTGTGTGTGTGTGTGTGTGTGTGTGTGTGTGCATGCGAGCTAAACAAGATGAGACAAATAATAACAATTCCCTCAACGAAATTATATTAAGTCTAAAGCGTTCAATAATATTTGAAATATCGAACGTCACCTTCTAGCATGATAAATTAATAGAGTATTAAATATTTAATATGAGTTTGTCGTGCACACACAAGGCGAGTATTAAGTATTTAAGATATTAATTAAATCACATTTGATGCTTATAAAGTTAATTGAATAATATTATTTTATTGTGCACACACAAGGATAATATTTTTTTTTAATATATGGAGTGTTAGGTTGGACTTAACTTAAATTATTTTAGTTCGGATGTGCACACACTTAACCATTATGATCTAAGAGGCAAAATACAAGAAGTTACATATCGATGTAATTGAGAAGAGTTGTCTACCTATTTATTTATATATCGTTTGTTGTGCACACACAAGGCTATATACATTTGAAATGGGATCATTAATATCACTAGCAAATCTTTAATTAGATTTAGCCGAACTATATAAATGAGGATAATATAGTTTGAAGAAAATAGTGGGAGATACCAACTTAAAATAAGACCTAATTTATTTTGGTATATAAAATTAATTAAATGAATGTTTGCTAAAATGTTGTCTCTTCAGATGAAGAAATTTAAAAATATCAAAATCACTTATTTCACTGCGTAGCATACTTGATGCTAACAAACTAACCGAGCAGAATTACACAGACTGATTAATGAATCTGAGAATAGTTCTCACTGCTGAAAAGATTTTTTATGTCATAAATTCACTTGTCCCTAGAACTGTTCCAGAATTAGCCTCTGAGAAAGAGATTGCCACCATTGTAAAGTGGCAAGATGATGCATTTGTGGCTCAATGCATCATGCTCGCATCCATGAATAATGAGCTTCAGCGTCAGCATGAAAATATGGATGCTCCTACTTTGTTGCTTCACCTCAAGGAGTTGTACGGCGAACAAAGTAAGACTGCTAGATATGAGATATCTAAGGAGCTCTTCTAATCTCGGATGACCGAGGGCACTGCCGTGAAGACTCATGTCCTAAGGGTGATCAATCTGAATGAGTGCCTTGGACAACTTGGGTTTGTCATGGATGGGGAGTTGAGTCAAGACTTGGTCTTGCAGTCACTCCCTAAAATCTTCTCGCAGTTCATTGTTAATTTTCACATGAATAAGTTAGATGTCAGCTTGCCTGAATTACTTAACATGTTGAAAACTGCAGAAGGTCAATTTCCATCCAAGAAGAACAATGTCTTAATGGTGAATTCTTCCAAGAAAAGAAAGAGGCACGAGGTATCTTCTGAAAAGAATAAATCTAAGAAGTCTAAAGGTAAGGTGAACACAAAAGAACAAAAGAAACTTGATCCAGCTAGCAAAGAAATGTGCTTCCATTGTAATAGGCCGGGTCACTGGAAGAGGAACTGCAAGATGTTTCTAGCAGAGAAGAAGCTTGGAGAAGCTTCGACTTCCAATCAAGGTTTGTTCATGATTGAAATTAATTTTTCAAAAAGTCAAAATTCTACTTGGGTATTGGATACTGGCTGTGGTTCTCACATATGTAATACTGTGCAGGGACTGGTCAGAAGTAGAAAGCTGAACAAGGATGAGGTCGTCCTACGAGTGAGAAATGGAACAAAGGTTGCTGCATTAGTTGTATGCACTTATTATTTAGCACAGCCTACGGGCAAGTCCATTTATTTAAATAATTGTTATTTTGTACCGAATATCATTAGAAACATTATTTCTATTTTCATATTAGATATGGATGGATTTGATATTATAATAAAGAACAATAGTTGTTCTATTTATTAAAACAATATTTTATATGGTGTTGGTAATCTGCGAAATGGTTTTTATATACTTGACTTGCATGAAAATATATTTCAAATAGAACAAACTAAGAAAAAAAAAGAGTTGATGTTAATTATACTTATATGTGGTACTGTAGACTTGGTCATATCAATGAAACAAGATTATCCAAGTTACATAACGATGGGCTCTTAGAGCTATCTGATTACGAATTATATCCAACTTGTGAATCTTGTCTCATGAGTACAATGACTAAATCTCTTTTTAGTGGAAAAGGAGAAAGAGTTACAGAGTTGTTAGCGTTAGTTCACACAGATGTTTGTGGACCTTTGACAACGAATGCACGAGGAGGGTATTCTTATTTTATTACTTTCACTGATGATCACTCAAGATTTGGATATGTGTATTTTGATAGTAGTGTGCATACAAGCCAATCATGTATGATGATATAGCACATACTTTGTAAACAATCTTATTTATTTATTCATAAAATATTTATTTATTAAAGGCATTTAATTATCTACATGGTGCTGTTTTTATAATATGTAAATAACACATAGTTTTAAGCAATGCTTTTAGAATCATGATGTTGATCATGCTAATGAGATCTAAATTCTTAGAAAGCTTTAAAACTAAAATAGTTCCCAATCGTGGGATTACTAAAAAGGGGATTAGTAAATCCGGATAGATTGGTACATATGTTGCTTGCTCATTGGATGAGGATGATTGATCTCATGATCATTTGTGTGGATACACTAAAGCAAGTATGTAGGTGCTTATTGGAGAATAAGTTCACTGAACGTGACTCGCTATGGAATACCTAATGGAGTTTTACTCGCCTGTCAATAGAAAGTCCTAATGTGAAAGTAGTACAACTGATCCTTGGACTTGAGATCATCATAGTATCTTGTATGTAACAAATTATACTTTGACTTATTCCTTAAGACCTTTTAAGGCATATATAGGGTATGCTTGGGTATAATGAGTTACATATGGAGATAATGAATGATCAATAATGAATCTACCACCTCTAGTAAAAGAGGAGATATGTCCTATGTGATTCGTTAAATGACAACCCAGGAATCCTTGGCCAAGGTGGAATGAAATTAGAAAGAAGTTTTTAATTTGCATTAATCGGAGTTGTGCATTTTCTAATCGAAATACATATAATTAAATAAAATAAGACTTGACAGTAAATTCATGTCTTATATTTAATTGGGACATTGTATGGTGGAAGGATTGAATTGTATGGTAACTATTTACTCACAGGTTCTTTTATGATTAATGTTGAAATCTATATTATCTAGAAAGTCGTTGATCGCTAGGGAGGCTTATCCCTATTGTAGAATAAATATTTTTTATTTAAATAGATTATTAGTTTAATTTATTTATTTAAATAAGATTAGAATTGTTCTAATTGATTTATTCACAACCGGTTTAATATAGAGAACCTAAAGTGTCACACCATAAAAGGAAGAATAATTATTTAAGAAGGTAATGGCATAATCGTAATAATGCATTAAGTATAATTAATTTAATCTATAGTGATAGAATAAATTAAATAGCTTAATGTTTATTATTTAATATTTTAAAAATATTAAATATAAATTAATAAGACGAGTCTTATTAATATTATTATAATTATTATTATTTAAATTTCTAAAGGAGTTTAGTAATTAATTTAATATTAGTACTCTCATTTATTCCTAATAAGATTAGGAGATAAATTAATTAAATGAATTTAATTAATTATTCCTATGTGGTGGGAAGCCTAAATTAATTAAAGGAGTTTAATTAATTAAAAGAAATCCCATGTCTAATAGGATTAGAAGGGTTGACCAATATCTATATAAGAGGAGTCTTATAATAGATATTGATTGATGAAATTCCAATTGTTGGAGAGTACTCATTTTCTATAGAGGATAGAAAACTAAGGTTTAGCAAAACACCCTCCTTCTTGATAATTCATCTTCCTTGGTGGATCACCTCTAGAGGCCAAACACTTGGGTGGCTAACGTTGATCAAAGGAAAAATATAACCCGAAAATTTAAGGAGATCACGAAGAACAAGGAGTTGAACTAGTACCTGTGGAAGCTTCGTTTTACAATGGTATGATTCCATAACTTCTTATTTATCGTTTTAAATTAATAATTTGCATAAATGATGATCCGGGTAATGATTTTCTAGAAATTTTTTTAAACTCTGATATACCATGCTTCCGCTAATTTTTGCAATTTGATTGCGTCACGATTTCGTACAAACCCAACAGTGGTATCAGAGCCAAACCTTTATGCAATTATTAATTTATTTTTGATTTCATATACATATGGGTATGAATTTAAAAATAATTTATTGGGTATAATTTTATTGTATAAAATTATTTTTTTTAAGAAAAAAAAATGACGTTTTTTTTTTTGGGACGAATCACAATTTTTTTTTGGTGCTAATCTTGAATTCTGCAAGGAAAAGGTGTTGTCTCTTTCTTACTCCAAAAAGAAGGTGACCCATCAGAAAATGACTCTTTATATATACCTGCAGGACTCTTTTAATAAAAGAAGGTGACTTCTTTTTAAAAAATAAATGTGAATTTATATTATTATATATATATATATATATATATATATATAACCTGATTCGTTATATAAATATATATAATATATACGGTAATATCAAATATATATATGATATATATATATATATATATATGATATATTTATATATTATATTCTAAATAATTTTATAATTAAAATAAAGAGTTTATTTTAATCTTGAAATTGGATTTCATGCAATTTAAAATTGCCCATTAAATGATACTCATATATATATGGAATGTTTTACTTCATGAGATGAATGTTTATTTATTGATATATATGGTGATATGTATGATAATAAATGGGGATTGATTACGGACTATTTGACCAATGTGATTGAATTTTATTTTAGTTGAATGCTTGAATGAATGGGTTTTATTAAATGGGGTCTGTATACCTCGTCTTCTCTAAAAAAAAAATTCTTGATGTAAAATTCTATCTCCCTCCTATGTACTTCACCTTGACTGCTGAACAAGGTTTTTATTTAAATTAAATAGTTTAATGTAATAGAAATAGTTAGAATTATCTTTAAAAAAATTGGAGACCAAGGAGCAAGGAGCGCATAAAGACCCGTTTGTATGGAGTCCGGGTTTAAATGTAATAGTTATATTTAAATTTAAATTCTTGCACTCCTAGGTTTGACCTTTTGGTTCACTTGGTGGCTCTAGTGAACCAAACTAGAATAAAAGTCCATAATCAATCCGGGTAGAATATAGTATTCTATATTGCATGCTAAATATTATATATATTACATTTTATGCAAACATGCTTCGCATGTTTAATAAAATGACGCGTATTTTATATATATATGTGCATGCGCGCTAAACAAGATGAGACAAATAATAACAAACCCCTCAAAGAAATAATATTAAGTCCGAAGCGTTCAAATGATATTTGGAATATCGAACGTCGCCTTCTAGCATGATAAATTAATAGAGTATTAAATATTTAATATGAGCTTGTTGTGCTATCCACAAGGCGAGTATTGCGTATTTAAGATGTTAATTAATCACATTTGATGCTTATCAAGAAAATTGAACGATCTAGTCTTGTTGTGCTATTCATAAGGACGAACATTTTTCTTTTTTGAATTTATAGAAGTGCTAGGCTGGACTTAACTTAAATTATTTTAGTTCGGATGTGCACACACTTGACTATTATGATTTAAGAGGCAAAATAAAAGGAGTTATATAGTGATGTAATTGACAAGAGTTGTCTACCTATTTATTTGTATATCGCTTGTTGTGCTATCCACAAGGTTATATACATTTGAAATGGGATCCTTATTCTCACTAGCAAATCTTTAATTAGATGTTGCCGAACTATATAAGTGAGGGTAATATAGTTTGATAAAAATAGTGGGAGATACCAATTTAAAATAAAGACCTAAATTTATTTTGGTATGCAAAATTAATAAAATGAATGTTTGCTAAAATGTTGTTTTTCACATGCAGAATTTTAAAAATGTCAAAATTACTAATTTCACTGCGAAGCATACTTGATGCTAATAAGCTTACCGGGCCGAATTATACGGACTGGCTAAGAAATCTGAGAATAGTTCTCACTGCTGAAAAGATTTCTTATGTCCTAAACTCACCTGTCCCTGGAACTATTCTAGAAACAGCCTCTGAGGAAGAGATTGCCACCATTGTAAAGTGGCAAGATGATGCATCTGTGGCTCAATGTATCATGTTCGCATCTATGAATAACGAGCTTCAGCGTCAGCACGAAAACATGGATGCTCCTACTATGTTGATTCACCTCAAGGAGTTGTATGGTGAACAAAGTAGGACTGCTAGATATGAGATATCTAAGGAGCTCTTCCGATCTCGGATGACCAAGGGCAAAGTGAACATAAAGGAACAAAAGAAATCTGATCCAGCTAGCAAAGGAATGTGCTTCCTATTGCAACGAGCCGGGTCATTGGAAGAGGAACTGCAAGAAAGTTTCTGGCAAAGAAGAAGCTTGGAGAAGCTTCGACTTCCAATCAAGGTTTGTTCATGATTGAAATTAATTTTTCAGAAAGTCAAAATTCTACTTGGGTATTGGATACCGGCTGTGGTTCTCACATATGTAATAATGTGAAGGGACTGGTCAGAAGTAGAAAGCTGAACAATAATGAGGTGATCCTACGAGTGGGGAATGGAGCAAAGGTTGCTGCATTAGCTGTAGGAACTTATTATTTAGCAATGCCTTCGGGCAAGTCCATTTATCTTAATAATTGTTATTATGTTCCGAATATTATTAAAAACATTATTTCAATTTCTGTATTGGATATGGAAGGATTTAACGTTGTTATAAAGAACAATAGTTGTTCTATTTATAAAGACGTTGTTTTATATGGTGTTAAAAATTTGCGAAATGGACTTTATACACTTGACTTACAAGAAAATATTTTTCAAATTGAACAAACTAAGAAAAGGAAAAGAGATGATATTAATTATACCTACATGTGGCACTGTAGACTCGGTCATATCAATGAAACAAGATTATCCAAGTTGCATAAAGATGGGCTCCTTGAGTTATATGATTATGAATCATATCCAACTTGTGATTCTTGTCTCATGGGTAAAATGACTAAATCTCCTTTTAGTGGAAAAGGAGAAAGAGTTACATAGTTGTTGGCATTGATTCACACAGACGTTTGTGGACCTATGACAACAAGTGCACGGGGTGGGTATTCTTATTTTATTACTTTCACCGATGATCACTCAAGATTTGGATATGTGTATTTAATGAAATACAAGTCAGAATCATTTGAAAAGTTCAAAGAGTTTAGAAGTGAAGTAGAGAAACAAACGGGCAAGAGTATAAAGATACTTCGATCAGATCGAGGTGGAGAATACTTAAGCGGTGAGTTTCTCAATTGTCTCAAAGAAAATGGTATAATCTCACAATGGACTCCTCCAGGTACACCACAGTTAAATGGAGTATCTGAAAGGAGAAATCGAACACTGTTGGACATGGTTCGATCCATGATGAGTTTTACCGACCTTCCAATTTCTTTCTGGGGATATGCCCTAGAAACGGCTGCATACCTACTTAACAAGGTACCTACCAAATCCGCCCCAATGACTCCATATGAGATGTGGAAGGGGAGGAAACGAAATTTTAAGCATGTTAAGACTCGGGGTTGCCCAGCTTATGTCAAAAAGTTTGAAAATGATAAGCTACAGACTAAATCCGATAAGTGTAGATTTGTGGGATACCCTAAAGAAACTTTAGGGTATTATTTCTATCATCCAACTGATCAAAAGGTGTTTGTTGCGAAACATGCTGCCTTCTTGGAAAAGGAGTTTATCAATGAAGGGGTCAGTGGGAGTAAGATATATCTTGAAGAAGTTCAAGAACCACAAATTACCACGGATCAAAGTCAGGTACCTGACCAAGTAGAAGAACCTACTATACCACACCCTGTTCGTAAATCTGGAAGAGTGCCGAAGATACCTGAGAGGTATGGATTCGTTATAGAGGATGACGATGAGGTACACATCATGAATGATGATGATCCATTGAATTACGAACAGGCTATGAGTAATAAAGACTCAGGAAAATGGCTTGAAGCTATGAAATCCGAAATGGGCTCCATGTATGAAAACAAAGTATGGACTTTGGTTTCACCACCTGAAGGCATTAAGCCTATTGGGTGTAAATGGGTCTTTAAAAGAAAGACTGGAGCGGATGGCAAGGTAGAGACCTATAAGGCCCGACTGGTTGCAAAAGGTTTCAAACAAAGACAAGGAGTTGACTATGATGAAACCTTTTCACCAGTATCTATGCTCAAGTCCATTCGGATTTTGCTTGCGATTGCAGCTTATAACGACTATGAGATCTGGCAGATGGACGTGAAAACGCCCTTCCTCAATGGGAAACTTGAGGAGGATGTGTATATGACACAGCCAGAGGGATTTGTTTCAAAGGTTGGAATAAATCAAGTCTGTAAGCTGCAACGATCCATTTATGGATTGAAGCAAGCTTCTCGTAGATGGAACATTCGTTTTGATGAGACAATCAAAGAGTTTGATTTTATCAAAAACGACGATGAACCATGTGTGTACAAGAAGGTTAGTGGGAGCGCAGTTTCATTCCTTGTATTATATGTTGATGATATATTACTGATAGGGAATGACATTCCTATGCTACAATCGATTAAAATCTGGTTATCTAAACACTTCTCCATGAAGGACTTGGGAGAAGCATCCTATATTTTGGGGATAAAGATCTATAGAGATAGATCTAAAAGGATGCTTGGTTTATCCCAAGGAACGTACATTGATGCAATGCTAAAGAGATTTAGCATGGAAGATTCCAAAAGAGGTCTTGGAATACATCTCTCCAAGAAACAGGCCCCAAAGACACCTGAGGAGAGAGCCCGTATGAGTAAGATCCCTTATGCTTCTGCAATAGGATCTATCATGTACGGTATGATATGTACTAGACCGGATGTTGCTCATGCACTTAGTGTAACGAGCAGATACCAGTCGAATCTAGGAGAAGAGCACTGGAAGGCAGTGAAGAATATCCTAAAATACTTGAGAAGGACTAAGGATATTTTTCTTGTCTACGGTGGGTCTGAATTAAAACTCGAGGGCTTCACAGACTCAAGTTTTCAAACGGACCAAGATGACAGTAAATCTGTTTCGGGGTATGTTTTTACCTTGAACGGAGGCGCAGTGAGTTGGAAGAGTTCCAAGCAGCAAACAGTTGCTGATTCAGTGACAGAGGCAGAGTATATAGCTGCAAGTGAAGCTGCAAAGGAAGCTGTTTGGATGAAGAAGTTCATAACTAAACTTGGTATGGTTCCTAGCATTGGAGAAGCAGTTCCTGTTTACTGTGACAACACAGGAGCAGTTGCACAGGCAAAAGAACCAAGGTCTCATCAAAAATCTAAACACGTGTTGCGGCAATTTCACTTGATCAGGGAGATCATTAAAAGAGGAGACGTCACCTTGGAGCGTGTAGACTCTCAAGACAACATTGCAGATCCATTTACTAAAACTTTAACACAACAGCAGTTTGATCGTCACTTAGAGAAGATGGGTATGAGATACCATGGCGATTGGCTTTAGTGCAAGTGGGAGATTGATAGTAGTGTGCATACAAGCCAATCATGTATGATGATAAAGCACATACTTTGTAAACAATCTTATTTATTTATTAATAAAATATTTATTTATTAAAGGCATTTAATTATCTACATGGTGCTGTTTTTATAATATGTAAATAACCCATAGTTTTAAGCAATGCTTTTAGAATCATGATGTTGATCATGCTAATGAGATCTAAATTCTTAGAAAGCTTTAAAACTAAAATAGTTCCCAATCGTGGGATTACTAAAAAGGGGATTAGTAAATCCGGATAGATTGGTACATATGTTGCTTGCTCATTGGATGAGGATGATTGATCTCATGATCTTTTGTGTTGAGACACTAAAGCAAGTATGTAGGTGCTTATTGGAGAATAAGTTCACTGAACGTGACTCGCTATGGAATACCTAATGGAGTTTTACTCGCCTGTCAATAGGAATTTCTAATGTGAAAGTAGTACAAGTGATCCTTGGACTTGAGATCATCATAGTATCTTGTATGTAACAAATTATACTTTGACTTATTCCTTAAGACCTTTTAAGGCATATATAGGGTATGCTTGGGTATAATGAGTTACATATGGAGATAATGAATGATCAATAATGAATCTACCACCTCTAGTAAAAGAGGAGATATGTCCTATGTGATTCGTTAAATGACAACCCAAGAATCCTTGGCCAAGGTGGAATAAAATTAGAAAGAAGTTTCTAATTTGTATTAATCGGAGTTGTGCATTTTCTAATCGAAATACATATAATTAAATAAAATAAGACTTGACAGTAAATTCATGTCTTATATTTAATTGGGACATTGTATGGTGGAAGGATTGAATTGTATGGTAACTATTTACTCACAGGTTCTTTTATGATTAATGTTGAAATCTATATTATCTGGAAAGTCGTTGATCGCTAGGGAGGCTTATCCCTATTGTAGAATAAATATTATTTATTTAAATAGATTATTAGTTTAATTTATTTATTTAAATAAGATTAGAATTGTTCTAATTGATTTATTCACAACCGGTTTAATATAGAGAACCTAAAGGGTCACACCATAAAAGGAAGAATAATTATTTAAGAAGGTAATGGCATAATCGTAATAATGCATTAAGTATAATTAATTTAATCTATAGTGATAGAATAAATTAAATAGCTTAATGTTTATTATTTAATATTTTAGAAATATTAAATATAAATTAATAAGACGAGTCTTATTAATATTATTATAATTATTATTATTTAAATTTTTAAAGGAGTTTAGTAATTAATTTAATATTAGTACTCTCATTTATTCCTAATAAGATTAGGAGACAAATTAATTAAATAAATTTAATTAATTATTCTCATGTGGTGGGAAGCCTAAATTAATTAAAGGAGCTTAATTAATTAAAAGAAATCCTATGTCTAATAGGATTAGAAGGATTGACCAATATCTATATAAGAGGAGTCGTATAATAGATATTGATTGATGAAATTCCAATTGTTGGAGAGTACTCCTTTTCTATAGAGGATAAAAAACTAAGGTTTAGCAAAACACCCTCCTTCTTGATAATCCTCTTCCTTGGTGGAACACCTCTAGAGGCCAAACACTTGGGTGGCTAACGTTGATCAAAGGAAAAAATCTAACCCGGAAATTTAAGGAGATCACGAAGAACAAGGAGTTTTACTAGTACCCGTGGAAGCTTCGTTTTACAATGGTATGATTCCATAACTTCTTATTTATCGTTTTAAATTAATAATTTGCATAAAGGATGATCCGGGTAATGGTTTTGTAGAATTTTTTTTAAACTCTGATATACAATGCTTCCGCTAATTTTTGCAATTTGATTGCGTCACGATTTCGTACAAACCAACATATTTATTGAAATACAAATCTGAATCATTTGAAAAGTTCAAAGAGTTTAGAAGTGGAGTAGAGAAACAAACGGGAAAGAGTATTAAGATTCTTCGATCAGATCGAGGTGGAGAATACTTAAGCGGTGAGTTTCTCAATTGTCTCAAAGATAATGATATAATCTCACAATGGACTTCACTAGGTACACCATAGTTAAATGGAGTATCTGAAAGGAGAAATCGAACATTGTTGGACATGGTTCGTTTCATGATGTGTTTTACCGATCTTCTAATTTTATTCTGGTCATGCCCTAGAAACGGCTACATATCTACTAAATAAGATCCCCTCGAAATCCATCCCCAAGACTCCATATAAGATGTGGACAACGAGAAAACCTGGTCTTAAACATGTTAAGATTTGAGGATGTCCTACTTATGTGAAAAGGTTTTAAAATGATAAGCTTGGGACAAGATCTGATAAGTGCACGTTTGTGGGATATCCTAAAGAAAGTTTGGAATACTATTTCTACAATCCTACTGAGCAAAAGGTGTTTGTTGCGAAACACGCTGCCTTCTGAGAAAAGGAGTTTACCCTTGAAGGGGCTAGTGGGAAGAAAATAGATCTTGAAAAAATTCAAGAACCATAAACCACTGCAGATCAATTGGATGAATCTGTCCAAGTAGAGACACCTACTGTACAACACTCTATTCGTAAATCTGGAAGAATACCGAAGATACCTGAAAGGTATGAATTCGTCATATAGGATGACGATGAGGTACACGTCATGAATGATGATAATCCACGAATTTTAAACAGGCTATGATTAATAAAGACTCAGGGAAATGGTAGATGACCATAAAATCTAATATAGATTTTTGAAGCAATGCTCAAGTCCATTTGGATTTTAATTACGATTGCAGCTTATTATTACTAAATCTGGTAAAATGGACGTGGAGACGCACTTCCTCAAATATACATTATTAGAGGAGAATGTATGTATGATACAGCCAGATGGATTTTTTCAATGGTTAAAGCAAATCATGTATATGAGCTACAACTGTTCATTTATGGATTGAAGCAAGCTTCTCATAGATGGAACATCCGTATTGATGAGACAATCAAAGAGTTTGATTTTATCAAAAATGAGAATGAACCATGTATGTACAAGAAGGTTAGTGGGAGCGCTGTTTCATTCCTTGTATTATATGTTGATGATATATTACTGATAGGGAATAACATTCCTATGCTATAATTGATCAAAATAAAGTTGTCTAAACATTCCTCCATGAATGATTTGGGTAGAACATCCAACATTGGGGATATAAATCTGTATAGATAGATTTAAAAGGATGTTCGGCTTAACCCAAGGAACGTATATTCATTAGATGTTAAAGGCATTTAGCATGACAAACTCCAAAAGGTGTCTCATGATGATGAGTCATGGAGTGTATCTCTCAAAAATTGTCCTCAATAAAAGAGAGATCGGATGACTTACTATCATGTATGCAATGAAATATACGAGACTTGATGTTGATCAGTCATATTTTGAAGAAGATCACTGTAAGACAGTGATAAACATTTTAAAGTACTTAACTGACACTAAGGGCGTCATCATATCACATGATGAGTCTGAATTAAATTAGAGGGCTAAACAGACACAAGTTTTCAGATTGACTAAGACGACAGCAAATCCACTTTAGGGTAAGTCATTGCCTTGAACGGTGGTGCAGTGAAATAAAAAGGTTACAAACAGCAAAAGGTTGCTGTGTTAGTGACAAAGACAAAGTATATAACTGTAAGTGAAGCTACAAGTTGATGTTTCGGATGAAAAGTTCATTATAGAACTAGGAATAGTTCCTATGTCTCATCTTGAATCTAAACATGTGTTACGACACTTAGATTAAAGAAATCATTGAAAGAGGAGACGTCACCTTATAGCGTGTAGATTCTCAAGACAACATTGATGATCCATTTACTAAAGCTTTAACACAACTGCAAATTGATCGTCACTTAGAGAAGATGGTATGAGATACCAAGTCGATTAGCTTTAGTGCAATTGGGAGATTGAAAGTAGTATGCATACAAGTCAATCATGTATGATGATAAAGCATCTACTTTGGAGATGATCTTATTTATCTAGTAATAAAAGTATTAACTTATTAAAGACATTTAATTATCTACATGATGCAGTTTTTATAATATGTAAATAACCCATAGTTTTAAGCAATGCTTTTAGAATCATGCTAATGAGATCTAAATTCTTAGAAAACTTAAAACTAAAATAGTTCTCAATCGTAGGATTACTAAAAGGGGGATAAGTAAATCCGGATAGATTGGTACATATGTTGCTTGCTCATTGGATGAGGATGATTGATCTCATTATCATTTGTGTGGAGACACTAAAACAAGTATGTAGGTGCTTATTAATGAATAAGTTCACTGAACGTGACTCGCTATGGAATACCTAACGGAGTTTTACTTGCCTGTCAATAGGAATTCCTAATGTGATAGTAGTACAAGTGATCCTTGGACTTGAGATCATCATAGTATCTTGTATGTAATGAATTATACTTTAACTTATTCCTTAAAAACCCTTAGGGTATATCAAATGGTATTCTTGGCTATAATGAGTTACATATGGATATAATGAATGATCAATAAAGAATCTACCACTTCTAGTAAAAGAAGAGATATGTCTTATGTGATTCGTTAAATGACAACCTAGTAGTCATTGGCCAAGGCAGAATGAAATTAGAAAGGAGTTTCTAATTCGCATTATTTTGAGTTATGCATTTTCTAATCGAAATACATATAATTAAATAAAATAAGACTTGAAAGTAATTTCATGTCTTATATTTAATTGGGACATTGTATGGTGGAATGATTGAATTGTTCGGTAACTATATACTCACAAGTTCTTTTATGATTAATGTTGAAATTTATATTATCTGGAAAGTCGTTGATCGCTAGGGAGGCTTATCACTTTTGTAGAATAAATATTATTTATTTTAATAGATTATTAGTTTAATTTATTTATTTAAAAAAGATTAGAATTATTGTTCTAATGGATTTATTCACAACCGGTTTAATATGGAGAACCTAAAGGGTCACACCATAAAAGAAAAAATAATTATTTAAGAAGCTAATGTCATAATCGTAATAATGCATTAAGTGTAATTAATTTAATCTATGATGATAGAATAAATTAAATAGCTTAATGTATATTATTTAATATTTTAGAAATATTAAATATAAATTAATAAGAGGAGTCTTATTAATATCATTACAATTATTATTATTTTAATTCGTAAAGGAGTTTAGGAATTAATTTAATATTAGTACTCTCATTTATTTCTAATAAGATTAGGAGAAAAATTAACTAAAGGAGTTTAATTAATCAAATCCCAATATGTTGAGAAGTCTAATTAATTAAAGGAGTTTAATTAATTAAATGAAAACCTATGTCTAATAGGATTAGAAGGGTTGACTAATATCTATATAAGAGAAGTCTTATGTTAAATATTAGTTGATAAAATTCCAATTGTTGGAGGGTACTCCTTTTCTATAGAGGATAAAAAACTATGATTTAGCTAACCACCCTTCTTCTTGAATAATTCTTTTTCCTTGGTGGAACACCTCTAGAGGCCAAACACTTTGGTGGCTAACGTTGATCAAAGGAATGAATCTACCTCAAAAATTCAAGGAGATCACGAAGAACAAGGAGTTGAATTCGTACCTGTGGAAGCTATGTTCTACAAGGGTATGATTCCATAACTTCTTATTTATTGTTTTAAATTAATAATTTGCATAAAGGATGATCCGGGTAATGGTTTTATAGAAGTTTTTTAAATTCTGATATATCATGCTTCCGCTAAATTTTGCAAGTTTATTGCGCCCAAGATTTCGTACAAAATCAACATTAGCTTCATTGATGAACCTATTAGCAAGAAAGGGAATGCCTGTCATCACTTTCACTGTACAGAGTGCACCATCATTTAGAAACAGTGTAGGGGAAATATCAGATGAGATAGCACCTACTGGACCACCTTGGTGCCACAACATTAAAGAATATTTGCAAGACCGATCAACCCCTGAAGGAATGAGTCAAGCCCCAAAGATGTGAATACACAAGATGGCCATGAATTTCCATCTAAGTGGAGATGCTCTCTACAAGAGAGACCTGGGCGTAGGCCTTTTGAGATGTCTAGACAAAGATTAGGCCCAGTGACTTATGAATGAAGTGCAAGGGCGGGGGGGGGGGGGGGGGGGGGGGGTTGTGCAGAGCACATATGAGTGGACCCCTGTTTGCCAAGAAAACTCTAAGGATGAGACATTACTGGATATCCCTCAAAGCAGATTGCGACGATCACGTCAAGCGTTGTTATCAATGCCAGATCCATGCTAATATTAATTATGAACCCCCGAATCAACTGCATTGCATGACATCACCATGGCCCTTTTCTATGTGGGGAATGGACGTGATCGGACCTGTTGAGCCTAAGGCCAGTAACAGTCACAGATTCATCTTCACTATGATCGACTACTTTACCAAGTGGGTTGAAGCAGCTTCCTTCCCCAAGGCCACCAAGGAGGTCATCGTTGGTTTCATTAGAAATAACGTCATCTATCGGTATTGATAACCCGAGGTTATCATATCGAAAAATGTGAAGAATCTAAATAACAAGACGATAAGGGAACTGTGCAGTATGTTTAATATCAAACACTTCAATTCGGTTATTTATCTTCTAAAAATAAACGGCGCGGTGGAAGCCGCTGATAAGAATATCAATAAGATAATAATGAAAATGTCAGCAAATCACGGGGGATGGCCTGTTCTGTTACCGTTAACCCTACTTGCATACCGAACTTCGACTTTGTAATAAACGAGAATTTTGTATATTAATTTTAAATATTTATTGAATTAAATAAATATTTTCATTAATTTATTTATTAAGTTAAATAAATAATTGATGTGATTATGTATGGAGCAATTTAATTAAGTTCAATATGTTAATTAAACTGATATGTAATAATTTTGTGTAGTTCTAATTTAATTGAGATAATTAAATTAGATAAATATTATGTGGTATTTGTTACATGAGATTATGATTAATGAGTAATTATAATTGTTATGTGGTAATTTTACTTAGTTAAATGTTGTTAGTTTTAATTTAATTAAATTAGAATGTTGAGATTTAATTAAATAAAGTGTGACATTTGTAATTATATGTTAAAAAGGTTATTAAAATAAATTAAAAGAGTTTTAATCCTGTTTTACCAAACAAGGCCTTAGTCCTAAAAATCTGTTTTAAAATTTAAAGAGTTTTTGCCAAACAAGCCTTATGGCTTTTGATTTTCAAAAAAATTATAACTGATATGTATTTAGTAAAGGGATTAAATATTTTGTCATTTATATTATATGTAATTATGTTTTATTATATGTATATCATTTATATGTATATTACATTATACGTTAAGTGAAGTTAATCAGAGTTAGAATAGAAGAATAGAGTAAAAGAGTTAGAGAGAAAAGAGATAAGAAGAAAGAAAGAAAGAAGAAAAGCTTGTGAATTCATAAAGATAATCACCATCATCACCATCTTCATCTTCTTCCTCTAGAATCAAAGGTATAACCTAATTTTAATTATTGTTCTTCATTGTTTCATCACAGTTAGTTCTCTGTATTTATGTTTTTTTATGAAATTGATGTAAACATGAAGTTTATATGTAATTTTTGTTATAACATGCTTATATATGATTTATATAATTGTTTATGTGGTTCAATTGATGTAAATATGATGAACATGAGGAAATCATGTTCATCGCAATTTATAGTGAACTAATTTGAAAAATATCTTCTTAAATATCAAAATTTGTGTTTGATTGTGATATGTTATGTAAATTGATCATAGATTATAATAATATGTTAAGAAACTAACAAAACATGATTTGAATTATGTGTTTTGGTTAAAAAAACAAACTCACAGTGTTAATTTTCTTCAAGAACGCTTAACAATGGTGTTTTCTTCAAAATCATAAAATTAAGGGTTTTGATTATGTGTTGTGGTGTTTACGTATATTAAAAATATGTTAGAAGTTGAAAATTATGTTATTATAAAGTTTTATATACATTATGTTAGTTAAAATTGGAGTTCGGTGGGAGGAAATAAGCCAAATTGGTTTTTTCCCTGCATAGTTCGCAACCAGATTTTTCCTTTAGAAGGGACACCCGCCCTAGCAGGATTTTACCTGCCCCAGCGGGCTGCTATGCTGTCCGAAATTTTGTTTTGTGTGTTTTAAGCCTAACATGAAAAGTTAACCTAATGTGATGCACTTGATGACATGTTAAGCATACATTGAGATGTTAGAATGATTCATTAACGCATTTCACATGATAAATTTATAGATATAAAATGTATAATGTAAGTTATAGTTTGATTAATTATAATTTAATAAAAGTGAATGTATGATTTAATATCATAATTTGAGTATAGTTTGATTGATTATTAAGATGTATGGTTTGATCATTATATGATAATTGATAATTAAACCTAATAATGATGAGTTAACTTAGATGGGTTAACCAATGACGTGAGTTAGTTATATGGTAACTAATGTATGTTATTATTGTTAATTACGTGTACGTAGGATAATTGTTGAACGTGATAGTAATTGCTAGCTTACGCTCAAGGCAAGTTTTTAAACCTTACTTTTACGTTACGCAAGTTTCCTAATCCTTATCTTTATTGAGCAAGTTGTTCTATCCTTGTTATATTATGCAAGTTATTTTATGCTCTAAATTCTATATTGAGCAAGTATATTATTGAAGTTCATTATTGAAATAATGAGACCTTGACTTAATTGTTTAAGTAAGGTCTATTCTATCTTTCAAATGCTTTAAGTTATTTCTAAAGCATGACTGTTACATATGATGTCTATTGTTATGACTCATAGCTATTTCGTAATTCTTTTATTATTGAATTCTTATTTCTTGTAAGTTGATTCAACAACTCCTTAGTTGATGATAGTTGAACTCTAAATTACCCTTAGAGCTTTTCCAAACAAAACTTTCTTTGGTGCAGACTTGTTAAATAAATACTGAGATGAACAACCCTTTTAATAAGGGGATTACCATGCGAAAGCGTTAAAATATTTGTGCACAATACATGGTATGAAGGGCTGATCCCCCTAAGTACGAGTTAAGAGTCCATATAGTCTAACGACTATTAAAGGTCTAAGAAGAAATACTTACTACCTATGACATAGTTCAAGGTCTTATGACCCTAGATGAATTCTAAATCTTATTCTTGATTATTGATGATAGAAATATTATTCAATTCTGTTGAAGTTATTCAGTATATGTCATCATTATTGATTGCTATTTCAAGTGAGCTTTTGTTTGCTCACACTTGCATTATATAACCATTGCAGCTAAAGTTGAAAGTGTTGACGAATCGTCAACTAGTAAAGGCAAGAGCAAGATGAACAAGTGAAGACTTGTTTATATTTATGATATGATTTGTAATAAGACATAAATTTTATTATGTGATGTTTTATTTTCCAAATTTGTTGATGTTAAGGTTAGATAACCCTGGGAATATTTTTGGACAAGGTTGTAATCCTTTTTATAAGGATGATTTTATTTATTAATAAAGTTTGTAATTTATTTTACATTCGTTATTTATGGGCACTAGTTATGTTTTATTTAGATAGTGAACACCAAATCCCGTGAAAATGAAGTACTCGGATTTGGGGGTGTCACAAGTTCATATCAAAGCTTTAGGTTATGAACCTTAGGTGGGAGAAACCTTAGGTAGTAGCCTTATAGGAGATCGAAAAGGTAGTGATGATAGTTAAAGATAATAAACTATCTTACGTGCTATGTGTTTACGTTTATGTACGCGAAGAGTTTCAATCGATATCACGTAATAATTAAACTTTAAAACTTTATTGTCAAGATGACGAATGTTGGAGAGTCCAGTTAGGCTAGGGTGGAGTTATCCAAGATGACTAGGGACGAGGAGCCCCGAGACATCCAAACTGTTTGGGAACAGTTGGTTCAGAGAGAGCCACCTCCGTTGATCACCGTAGTAGGTCAGGAGAATGAGCCAGTCTTTGACCGAGATGACGAGGATGAGTTAGAGGAGGAGGAAGATCCTGAAGAGGAATTTTCACCTAACTCTATTAGCGCTGTGATGTATGAGGAGGTCTACGATCGCAACATTAAGCTACATGGTAGAGTCGGAGAGCTTGAGGAACTAGTGGACGAGAGTCGGACTACCATACAGTAGAGAGAGGAGACGATTCAAGAGCTGGACGATGAGCTTGGAAACACGAAGTGGGATCTAGTCCACGTGGAGAGTGAAAGGGATGATGCACTGGCTGAGCTAGCAAAACCGAAGAACGACATCAAAGAGGAGTCAGCGAAGCGTGCCAGAGCTAAGGATGCTTACTTGAGGGCTACTCAACGTGTAGATCGAGCTAAAGACAAAGTTCATGTGAAGAAGGACAAGTTGAGGGAGACGGAATACGCTTTTCATTCGACTATAGATAGGGCCCAGGATCGTGTCTTTTGTTACCCAGCTCAGTTCAATGATTTATCGTGGTATATGGTGGAACGCATAACAGCGTTTCGGGTGATGGAAGAAGATTGTGGAGAGGCTGTGCGATGTCTTAATATGCCTAGATAGTAGAGTAATATACTATATGTTTCTTTATGAATTAAATAATGGAAATCCTAGAATTTGAGACAATAATGGGATAAGACAATGATGTAATCCTGTAACTTGTTTTAGTTCAGGAAAGATGATGTAACTGGCAGAGATGCTATCTATTCTATGTTTTTAAAAACTATGAATGAATAAAAAACAAAGTTTATTGAGGTGCTATGTGTTCAAGTGTGAATTGAGTCATATTAGATGTTTAAGTTTAAACTTGAATATTTAAGAGATGGGTAAGGGATCTAATAAGAGTTTGTCTTAACAGAAAGATGCCTCCTAGAAGAAGACCTAAACGTCAACAACCAGAGGTTTCGACTAATAATAACAACTACAACGATGGAGCGAACGCCAATTCGGTTCAGCAACTGGTGAACCTACGACGTTAGCGCTTGCGAATCAGCCGTAAGTCCAAGCTACTACATTTAAGGAATTCAAAGCAGTAGGATCGCCGAAATTCCAGGGATCAGTGAACCCGATAGAGGCCAAGACGTGGGTGCTGGAAATGGAGAATGTCTTTGATGTTGCCAGTGTTAGCGATGACCAGAAGACGGCTTTTGTAAAATTTATACTGAAGTCAGAAGCTAGCTACTGGTGGCAGGCTAACAAGACTAGGGAAGGAGAAGGAGTGATAGCATGGGACCGATTCAAGGAGATGTTCTTTAAAATGTACTTTCTAATAAGCTTGCTTAAACAGATGGAGGTTTAGTTTCTAGAGCTGAAGTAAGGAGCAATGATGGTGCCAGAGTATGCTGCGAAATTCAACAAGTTGGCAAGGTTTGCAACGCACCAGGTTAGTACTGACGAGAGGAAGGCGAGAAGATTTAAGCATGGATTGAAGCCCTGGCTCTACTGTAAGGTCTTCATGTTCTAGCTGAACACGTTTGTAGCTGTGTTGGAAAAGGCGATCATCGCGGAAGGTGGAAGCGATGCCTTGACCAAATATAATCAAGACCTGAAGAAGAAGAAGAAGAATGAGACAGAAAACAAGGCTGGTGGTAGCAATGATAATAACCAAAAAAGGAAGTGGAACGACAACACATCTGCTGGGAGTCAACAGGGAATCCAACAGAAGAGGAGAATTGAAGCATGTGCTACATGCGGAAAGTATCACACTGGAGTGTGCTTGAGAGGGAAATGAGTATGCTTCAAATGTGGTCAGGAAGGCCACATTACACCAAATTATCCTAACCCAAAGAAGGGAGGTTGCTATACATGTGGATCTAAGGATCACATGGCCCGAAGTTGCCAAAGGAAGCTTGTGACACCCCCAAATCCGAGTACTTCAATTCCACGGGATTTGGTGCTCACTATCTAAATAAAATATAACTACTACCCAGTAATAAGGAATGCAAAATAAATTACAACCTTGAATAAATAATAACATCTTCCTTAAAAAGGATTACAACCTTTCCAAACATAATCCCAGGGTTATCTAACCTTGACATAAACAATTAATGCAAAAAATAAACATCATCAACATTTAAGTTCTATTACACATCATAATCAAAACAAGTCTTCACTTATTCATCTTGCTCTTGCCCTTACTAGTTGATGGTTCATCAACTCTTTCGACTTTAGCTGCAAGGGTTATTTAATGCAAGAGTGAGCAAACAAAAGCTCACTTTGGAATAATAACAATAGTAGTGATGATATAAACTGAATAACTTCAAAATATTTGAATAACTTTTCTTTCATTAATAATAAAGAATTGAATAATAATTCTTTCATCAATATTTAGAATTTGAATATAGAAATCATCTGAGGGTCATAAGACGTTGAACTATGTCCCAGGTTATAAATATTTCTATTTAAAACCTTTAATAGTCGTTTAGACTATATGGACTCTTAACTCGTACTTAGGGGGATCAGCCCTTCGTACCATGTATTGTGCACAAATATCTTAACAATTTCGCATGGTAATCCCCCATTAAATAGGGTTGTTTATCTCAGTATTTGATAACAAGTCCGCACCAAAGAAAGTTTGGTTTGGATAAGCTCAAAGGGAAATTGGAGTTCACTATCATCAGCTAAGAAGTAGTTGAATCACTTACAATAACTAACAACGCGATAATAAAGATTTACGAATTAACTTATGCTTTAGAATTAAACTTAGAGCATTTGAATAGACAACATAGACCTTACTTGAACAATTAAGTCAAGGTCACATTAATTCATAAATGAACTTCCACAAGATATTTGCTCAATATGGAATTTGTAGAGAATACAAACAACTCGCATAAATATAATCAAGAAAGAATAAGAAAACTTGCTCAAATAAAGTTGAGTTTAGAAAACTTGCTCAACGAAAGAGTATAATTAAAAGACTTGCATAAACGTAAAAGAAAGGTTTAGGAAAACTTGCCTCGAGCGCAAGCTAACAATTACTACCACATTCCTTAATTAATCTTATATACACGTAATTTACAATAGTAACATAAATTAGTTACTATATAAGTAATTCACATAACTAGTTAATCCGTCTAAACTAACTCATTATTCTTAGGTTTAATTGTCAATTATCATCAAATCATACAATCTTAATAATCAATCAAACTATTTGTTTAATCAAGTCATAATCAACTTATAAAGTTAAGTCATAATTTCACAATATTTAAATTATAATTAATCAAATTATAATTTACCTTATACATTTTCTATTTACAAATTAATCTTTTGAAATACATTAATGAATCACTTTAGCATCTTAATGTATGCCTAACATGTTATCAAGTACATCACATTAGGTTAACTTTTCATTATACGAACCAAAAGCCATATAACAAACAACCAAACATATCTCTTCTGCACCCACCCCCCCACGCCGGGGTGGGTGTTTTGGCACTGTAATACCCGAGAATTTTTGAATATTATTAAATGAATATATTAATGGAAATAAATATTTATTTGAATATAAATATTTATGTGTTATGAGATTAGTTAACTCAATTATATTAAATTGAATTTATGTAATTAGGGAAAATATGGAGTTTATGATAAGCTCGTTTAAATGCCTTGTGTGGCACGAGAATGGATTCAATGATGAATTAATTAATTCATGGACGAATGAATTATTAAGTGAACAATTAATCTATATTAATTGTTAATTGTTATTATGAGAAATATAATAAGAGTCTGTTGATTTATTATTATTGCAAGTAATAGTATAATAATAAGAAAATAGTTTATAAATATAATAAGATTTGTATTTATTAAACTATTAAGGAATGTGATTATTTATCGTATGATAATAATTGATAAGGGTAAATTAATGAAGGAATTACTACGTGAGCAATTAATCAAATATTAATTGTTATTTAATTGTAAACAAATATTAATGGTGATTAATTAATAATAATATGTTGATTATTATTATTATAAATAATAGAATAATAATAAGTAACTTGTTTATAAATATAATAAGATTATATTTATTTAATTATCGAGGAATGATAATTAATTACATAATTGTTAATAAATTTTGTTATGGAAATAAATTGATAATATAGTGGTTACTTAATTAATATAATATTTGCTCAATTTATTGCTACGTACAAGCATGTGATAATTAAATGTATAATGTATAGTAGCTACCTATATATTATATGAAGTGTAAAGTGCAATGAGATTATACAATATATAGAAACTATATGTTATGACTAATTAAATGAATACATCATGAGGCTTATGTGACAATTGTGTGTGAGCATACATTAAAATAGTACATCATGAATATATTGTAAATAATTGTTGATTAATATAATTTAATAATAAAAGAGATAATGTAATGTGATAATATTCGAGTAAATTATATCGGTATGATAAAATGTACATGGATTATATATGTGCAAATTACATTTACTACATTGAAGTAACATTTAGTTGAATTGCATTGTGACATTTCAATTATAACCTAAGTGTAGATATTATATATAAATGTATAACATAAGGGTTGTATATACCCATATTGACCAATAGATGAGCTACATTCCTTTGTCCCATATTGATAGTCACCATCTCTTCCTCACGTGAAATACTCCAAGCTATCCTATTCCCTACATCCTCAAACTCAGCAAACTTAGGCTAGCAATCAAGCAATGGGGAGTGGTTTTCATGATGCATTCCACCAACTACCACCAACTTCTCATTAGCCATCAAATAATTTATTAATCCGTTAGTTTAATTTGGGAGATTGAAGCATTGACTGTGTATTCATTCCTTTATATAAGGGAGCTCTCTACTTCTTCATTTCATTGCTGAGTTTTTGATTAAGAATTTAGAGTGTATTGTGAGTTTGTTAGATAGTTATAGAGAGAGACTTCAATTTCAGCAAGCTTAATTTGCATTACAGAGGTATAATATACATTCCATGTTCTTCAATTCATGTTTTCTAAAATTTTTGAGATTTCTTAAATTCTTGATTTTAGTTGGAATTCAAGATTTTGTGATTGGATAATGTTAATTGGTTGTTCTATAAGCTAATACATGTGTTAGTAAGGCAATGTAGTTGGTTTGAAAGCAAATTCGTAGGAAATTTCTGTGTTTGGGCAAGACTTTTGTCGAAGCAGGCAACTGTCTGGTGCGGACCAGACACGACGTAGCTGCGCCGGTTTAATACTGAGGCGCAGCTTCTTTGGACTCAGTTGGTTGCTTCTGCTAAAAATCTATTATAGTATAGTTAACTAATGTGGCTTAAACAAGTATGCTAATAAGCTTGACATGCCTATATGAGTACATTGAGACAATGTAAACATGTTTTACTAGGATTGCATACATGATTGATAAAATTATAGATTTTGAAATAAACTTAGAATTTTAGAAACGAATTTGATATGTATGCATGCCATGTTAACATTCTGATTTTGCGGTCATGTTTGTATGACTTAAAGATGTATGAAAGACATATTAACTTATGTATATAGGTTTCATAATGTAACATGAGCATGTGGACCTCAATAGTAAACGTCACTAACAAAAATATAAGCTTTGAACGTGGACTTTAACATGTTATATTAGGATTCTAGATTCTGATATTTTCAGCATGTTTGAATGTGCTTTTAAGGTATCATACATATACACCCACTTGTTAGATGTAATACAAGTTAATCAAGTATGAGTTCGATTAAGTTTCAAACAAGTAGCAATACTAAACTTACGCATCCATGACATAGAAATATGTGAGCATACTTACCAACAAAATATGTGACTACCTTATATGTCTAAATGACAAGCATGATAACTTATAAAAATTCATGGCGTTGTACGACCCTAAGTCGTTAGAGACCGTGATTTAGAACTATATCATGTATAATTGAACTTGGAAAGGTTATACAAACATAGAAGTACCCTTTAATATGTATATATGTTATGTGATATCGTAAGTTGATACTTGAATCCGATTCTTGGCATTTAACTTATAGTAATGCTATAATTACTAAATAAAATATGTTTGGAATTGATTATGGTCTTATGTGTTAATGGAGATATATGAAGATGATTAACTCGAAATGAGGAACGTTAAGGATAAAAGAAAATAAAAGTTATATTAGTCGAGATTTGTGAATTTGTATGATACTATACATGGTATGACTGTATAGTAAGGTTAAAGACTTAACTTATATGTGGATTGTATATATAAGATAAAGTATGATGTTAAACTATAAGACTAATAGATATCATATATATACGTAACTATATTACTATACGGATTCGAAAGTATTGATTTACTTTACGTAGATAGACTACGTATAAGGCAAGTATTCGAACCCTATAATTTATTGAGCATTATTTGAGCTTGTACTATTATTGGTTGTACAAGAAAATCCTTGAAAGTATGATTAATATCTCATGACTTAATACTTCGTAAGATTAGAAATGGAATTGTTTTCAAACCTTGATTCAAACGATAATTGTCTATGTATATATTTTAAAAGGAAACTATCTAAGCCATTGTTTCGGCTAGACTATTGATATATGATCGAAAGATATCCAAACCAAATTTGTGACGCCCCCCAGAATAGGTTCAGTCAACCCAACCTATTCTGAGTCGCCAAATACATGGTACAGAATTCAATTACAAACTTTATATCATACGGTAGTGCAAAATACGACCACACAACTGTGAGTGTCAATACAAATATGTAGAAAATATTAAGATTCAAACTAAGTCCTCATTACAATTATTATCACACTATTTATCAGAAATAGTGAGGACTACTACTGCTCTAACTCGGACCATCACTCTGTCCCCCGACTAGTTCCCGCAACATTCTCATTTCCTGAAGAGGACAACAGATGAAAAGGGTGAGCTCAACTAGCTCAGTAAAGAATATTATGACCTAAGATAATGGAAAATAAATTATCGTTAGCCTTCAATAAATCAGATAAAATATAATGGACAACCAATCTTAGATCAATATTCGCAGCGGAAATAACAATTCATTAGAAGAGTTAAGCAGAGAATCAAGTCTACTATCTTCTATGATTTAAAAGTCCATCATCAATATTTTATCCCTGTAACATCAATCAATATACATCTCGAATCAAATATTCATCTTTGCACTACAGGCCAAAGATATTCATTTGTATCATCAGTGGTCATATTCATCTCAACACCTGTCATCTTTGCACTACAGGCCAAAGATATTCATCAGGTAATCATTCATCTTTGCTTTACAGGCCAAAGATATTCATCAAGTAATCATTCATCTTCGCTCTACAGGCCAAAGATATTCAGTTACATCACCTTTTAGGACTGAGAATGATGAAAAATATTTTAAAAAAATGAATCCAGTGAGATAAAAGACAAAGACTAAGGATTCGTATTTTAGTATATCCAATTCAAAAATACCTCGTAATAATCAATTATGGAGCAAAATTCAAGAATAAAGCTCAAAACTTGGATACAATCAAAGATAGTAACCTTAACAAGCAATTTGGACAAATAGAAGAAAATTTAATTTTTCCGTGAATATTGCCGTATACGTGAATAGTGCCGTATACGTGAATAGTAACCCCGACGGAAAAAGTAAGAATTTCAACATAAAATCCGTGACAATATTTCTGTATAACGATATTGAAAAGAATAATATCATTTACGAAAGAAAATAACATCCCTTACCTCAAAAAGATAGTACCTCTGACTGGAATATCGGATATAATACCGAAGGAAACTTGCACTGAATAGCAACACTCAAAGTATTGAAAACTCACAAAAATACGCTCGATATTATAGAGAGAGAAAACTTCTGATTCTGGTGTGATTTTCAATTCTAACCTAAGCACCCTATTTATAGGAAAAGCTTAGGATGCCAAAGGAGACTAAAATAATAAAATATTATTATTTTTTAAAAAAATTCCGCAGCCTGGCGGCTTCCCAAATTTTTAGATTTTCAACAAAAGTGGGGCCCACCCATTAAATAATATTTATTTTCTGAAACTTCAATAATTCATAATAAATAGCCCCTTCATCAGAAAAATACAAATTCTATATCCTTCTATAGGAAATTTAATTCTCTACAACTTTGCAGAAGAAAGTTTTTCCAAATTCCAAACATAAATTATCCGAAATCCATAAACAGATGATTTCTCACACCAAAATATTGATAAAACTCATCAACGCCAATTCCTTCTTTAATATCCACAAAATAAATATTTCCTTATCATATAAATCAATAATTAATTATTCACAAATAATATTATAGAACTACAATATTAACAATCAGGTCGTTCCCAGGAAAGAGGGGGCCTTCCGATAAGGACTTCTCCTTACTGGCGCGCAATTAAATAACCCATCCTAGACAGAACTTCCTTAGACATTGTCAATAATGCTATCTAATAATATTATTCAAATAATATGAATTATTGAGTTGATAACGTGAAATACTGTGCAACGACAATTATTGAATCAATACTACAAAATATCAACTGTAGCCATTATTGAATCAATCATATAAAATGGCAACGTAGCAATTATTAAGTCAATAAAATATCAATGTAACAATTATTGAGTCAATAATATAAAATATCAACGTAGCAATTATTGAGTCAATAATATAAAATATTGAACAGTAATTACTGTAACAATAATTGAGTAATGGCTTCTCACGTAAGACTCAATAATTCGAAATACTGTGCAATACCGTGTGCTACTATGCAACACCGTGTATCACTGTATTTTAACCACCGGGTATTTCAACAGTACTAACGGTAACAACTACGCCGTTATCTTGTAAAAAAAGTTATTTCTGTCGATTTCTATATCCGACAGTTATTCCGTTGTGGGGGCCCACAAATAGCTGCGCCGTCGTACGAATATTCCCCGACAACAAGAATATTCCACGACCAAACGAATATTCCCCGACAACAAGAATATTTTATAACCACTTGCTCATTTTAAAAATATTTGCACATTTCATCCATAACTTTCATATTTATCAAAGCAACACCTTACTGTTTCGAAATAATATATAAAGAAAACTAAATCTTTATTCATAAAAGTTGGGGTCTTACAACCTCCCCTCCTTATGAAATTTTGTCCTCGAAATTGACGTACGTACCTGGTATGTCGAAAAGGTGAGGATACCTCGCTTTCATTTCCGATTCCAACTCCCAGGTCATTTCCTCAATTGCATGGTTTCTCCACAAAAATTTAACTTGTGGTATAATTTTCGAGCGTAGGACATGCTCCTTCCTATCCAAGATCTTGACAGGTACCTCCTCGTACGTTAAATCTTCGGCTATCTCGTCTGGTTCTAACTCAATAATGCGGTTTAGATCCTTCACATATTTACGTAACACGGATATGTGAAACACGTTATGAACACGAGACATGCTTGGAGGTAAAGCGAGTCTATAAGCCACATTTCCTATTCGGTCAAGAATCTCAAATGGACCAATGAATCGTGGGTTGAGCTTTCCTCTCTTCCCAAACCTCGTAACTCCCTTCCAAGGAGCAATACGTAATAACACATGGTCTCCAACATTAAATTCCACGTCCTTTCGATGAAGATCCGCATAACTCTTTTGTCGATCTTGTGCTGTTTGTATACGTTGTCGGATTATTTGAATTTTTTCTGAAGTCATACGTACCAACTCCGGTCCCAACAATGTTGTTTCACCCACCTCGTTCCAACATACTGGAGAGCGACACTTTCTCCCATACAACGCTTCGAATGGAGCTACGCCTATACTTGCCTGATAACTGTTGTTGTAGGAGAATTCCACCAATGGTAAGTACTTATCCCAACTCCCTTTGAAGTCTAGAACACAGAGTCTCAATAGATCTTCAAGAGTTTGGATAGTCCTTTCCGATTGTCCGTCTGTTTGAGGATGATAAGCCGAACTGAATCGTAAATCCGTACCCATAGCTTTCTGCAAACTGATCCAAAATCGTGAAGTAAATCTGGGGTCACGATCCGAAACTATGGATACTGGCATGCCATGCAATCTCACAATCTCATTCACGTACATATGAGCAAGACGTTCAAGGGAATAAGTCTCTCGTATCGGCAAGAAATGAGCAGACTTGGTTAATCTATCAACAATAACCCAAATCGCATCTAAGCCTTGAGAAACCTTGGGAAGACCCGTAACGAAATCCATCGTAATGTGTTTCCACTTCCATTTCAGAATCTCCAGTGGTTGCAATGGACCCTTCGGCACTTGATGCTCCTCCTTTACACGTTGACATGTTAAACATCTCGAGATGAACTCCGCGATCTCTCTCTTCATATTGCTCCACCAAAATGTATGTCGAAGATCACGATACATTTTAGTACTCCCAGGATGGATCGCAAACGGTGTGTTGTGTGTCTCCATCATGATTCTATACTTCAAGTCAGAATCGTTAGGAACACAAAGTCTAGAGTTGACTCGAAGTATTCCATCTTCATCGATTCTCGCTTCTGAAATTGCACCTTCTTGCACCTTCTTCTTCATCTTCATCAGCTCCGCATCCGTAGCTTGAGCAGCTTTAACTTTATCAATCAAAGCTGGTTCTACGCGTATACTTGACATCATTGCACTCGTTCCCACATATGATCTTCTACTCAACGCGTCAGCTACCACGTTCGCTTTTCCAGGATGGTATTGGATAGTATGATCGTAATCTTTCAACAGCTCAAGCCAACGTCGTTGCCGCATGTTGAGTTCCTTCTGAGTGAAGAAATATTTAAGGCTCTTATGATCCGTATAAATCTCCACTTTCTCTCCGTACAAGTAATGTCTCCAGATCTTCAACGCGAAAACGACTGCTGCCAACTCTAGATCATGAGTAGGATAATTCCTCTCATATTCTTTGAGTTGTCGCGAGGCATAGGCTATGACTTTCCCATGTTGCATGAGAACACATCCTAACCCTTTGCCCGAAGCATCGCTGTAAATAACAAATCCATCCGAACCAGATGGTATTGTCAGAACAGGTGCCGAAATAAGTCTCCTCTTGAGCTCTTGGAAGCTCTTCTCGCATTCCTCTCTCCAAACGAATTTCGTATCTTTCCGAGTCAACTGAGTTAATGGAGTAGCGATTCGAGAAAATCCCTCTACGAATCTCCGATAATAACTAGCTAAGCCCAGAAAGCTTCGTACTTCGGTCACCGACTTAGGTTGCTCCCAGCTTTGTATTGCTTCAATCTTCGTCGGGTCAACAGATACTCCACGTTTCGATACCACGTGCCCAAGAAATGCTACTTCCTCAAGCCAGAACTCGCATTTCTTCAGCTTGGCATATAGCTTGTTCTCACGAAGCTTTTGAAGTACTAACTTTAAATGGTGTTCATGATCTTCACGGCTTTTAGAATAGATGAGGATGTCATCAATAAAGACAACAACGAATTGATCTAAATACTCCTTAAATACACGGTTCATCATATCCATGAAAGCAGCAGGAGCATTAGTCAATCCAAAAGACATGACTAAGAACTCATAATGCCCGTACCGTGTTCTGAAAGCAGTCTTTGGAATATCCTCAGTTTTAATCTTCAACTGATGATATCCAGAACGAAGATCGATCTTTGAAAAGAATTGCGCTCCTTGCAACTGGTCGAACAGGTCATCAATACGAGGTAACAGATACCTATTCTTAATGGTGACATGGTTCAACTCCCGATAGTCAATGCAAAGTCGCATACTCCCATCTTTCTTCTTTACGAATAAAATAGGAGCACCCCAAGGAGACGTACTAGGACGAATAAAACCGATGTCTAACAACTCTTGTAATTGGATCTTTAACTCCTGAAGTTCAATAGGAGCCATTCGATATGGGGTTTTAGAAATGGGCTTTGTACCGGGCTCAAGGTCAATAAAGAATTCAACTTCACGTTCTGGGGGTAGACCGGGAAGTTCTTCGGGAAATACATCAGGAAACTCATTAACAACGGAAATATTATTCAAATCTGATGTATTCTGGTTTAGATTAGTGACATGAGCTAAGAAAGCTTGACATTTGTTTTTCAATAAACGAATAGCCTTGGGATTTGAAATGATATTGACTGATTTTAGTGGTTTGGTGGTTTGAATTCGTACAACAGGTTGATTAGGAATATGAAAACTAACAACCTTACGAAAATAATCAATTTTGGCATGGTAAGTGGTTAACCAGTCAATTCCTAAAATCACGTCAAATGCAAGTATTTTCAAAGATATAAGATCAACAGATAAGGTAAGGGTACCAATCTGAATCAAGCAAGATTTGTAAACTGTAGATGTAACAAAGGTTTCTCCTAATGGAGTTTCAACAGATAAGTCAAAGTCTAATTTATCAGAAGTCAAGTTCAAACGTTGAGCACAAGCAGGTGAAATAAAGGAATGGGTAGCACCGGTATCTAACAAGGTATAAACTTCGCAAGAGTTTATGATCAGCTTACCCGTAATCACCTCGTGTGGATTCCTCGCGTTTTGGGCTGTCACGACAAACGCTCTTCCAGGAATCACCGACTTTGACTTGTCTGCAACCGCCTTTGGAATCACCACCCCCCTGAACTTGGTTTCGCAATAGGACAATCTCGAGCTATATGTCCTTCTTTTCCACAGTTATAGCATCCTTTAAACTGTTGTGGGCAGTTTGGGCTGATATGTCCCTCTTTCCCGCATTTAAAGCATACGACCGGTGGTCGTTCTCCTCCCCTCGAAACAGTTGATGCTGGTGCTGATGTTGACATCTTCGCGTTCTCATTGTTGTACCTTCTCTTCTTGAAATCTCCTCCCGATTCGCTTCTTCTACTATCATGGCCACGATAACCACTGGAGTGGTTACCGCTTCTGTCATACTTTCCTCCTCGCTGGTTGTCATTGCTCCGATGACTGCTGCCACCGGTACGACCTTGGTTGTGGTCCCTCGGTTGAACATAATCATTATCTCGTTCTAATAACTGGGCCCTATTAACTACATCCGAATATAAAGAAAATTTATGAGAAATGAGGTATTGACGTATTTTGGGTTTCAAACCTCTTAGAAACATCCGCGTCATACGTTCCTCATTCTCCACCAAATGAGGTGCAAACCTAGACAGCCTCGTACTGGGATACCGTCATGTTGTTTTGCTCGAGTCTAATAAACTCTACTTCCTTCATATGACGAATACTTTCAGGAAAGTACTTGTCATTGAACAGTTTCTGGAACGCTTCCCAAGACATCTTAAGTGCGGCAGGCTGGGTACGTTTCACAGATTCCCACCAGTAATCTGCCTCTCCACCGAACATAAACGTGGCGAATGGAACCTTCTGTTCCTCTGTACATCCCAAGACATCAAATATCTTGGTAATTTGTTTAATCCACGTCTCTGCCTTGATCGGATCTGGCTTTCCCAGAAACTCTGGTGGTCCCAATTCTTTGAACTGCTTAGCAGTGACAGCTCGCGTGTTGTTATTATCTCCATCTGTATGTTGCACACGAGTCTCCCTCGTCTGATTTTGCATAAACTGCAAAAAACTTCTAAACATCTCATCGTTTATCGTCTGACCAGCGTTATTTTCAGGATGAACATTGCCTTCTTGTTGCACGTACTCCTGGTTAACGATTAAAGGTGTCTCCACGGTCTCATTCACTTCGTTGTTAACATTCTCAGCTGCCATTCTCAAATACTGCCATAAAACAAGGGTTAATTAAACAAATCAACATATCACATATTAACCCTATGCTCCGACTGACCAATTAAATACCACATAAGCTTAGGTAGGACACACTAGCGAAGGATTTACTCGTCTCTCCCCTCCTAGTTCTATTCCCCGATCTCCGCCAGAGATCATATCCCTAAGCTCTGATACCAACTGTGACGCCCCCCAGAATAGGTCCAGTCAACCCAACCTATTCTGAGTCGCCAAATACATGGTACAGAATTCAAATACAAACTTTATATCATACGGTCGTGCAAAATACGACCACACAACTGTGAGTGTCAATACAAATATGTAGAAAATATTAAGATTCAAACTAAGTCCTCATTACAATTATTATCACACTATTTATCAGAAATAGTGAGGACTACTACTGCTCTAACTCGGACCATCACTCTGTCCCCCGACTAGTTCCCGCAACATTCTCATTTCCTGAAGAGGACAACAGATGAAAAGGGTGAGCTCAACTACCTCAGTAAAGAATATTATGACTAAGATAATGGAAAATAAATTATCGTTAGCCTTCAATAAATCAGATAAAATATAATGGACAACCAATCTTAGATCAATATTCGCAGCGGAAATAACAATTCATTAGAAGAGTTAAGCAGAGAATCAAATCTAACAATTCATTAGAAGAGTTAAGCAGAGAATCAAATCTACTATCTTCTATGATTTAAAAGTCCATCATCAATATTTTATCCCTGTAACATCAATCAATATACATCTCGAATCAAATATTCATCTTTGCACTACAGGCCAAAGATATTCATTTGTATCATCAGTGGTCATATTCATCTCAACACCTGTCATCTTTGCACTACAGGCCAAAGATATTCATCAGGTAATCATTCATCTTTGCTTTACAGGCCAAAGATATTCATCAAGTAATCATTTATCTTTGCTCTACAGGCCAAAGATATTCAGTTACATCACCTTTTAGGACTGAGAATGATGAAAAATATTTTAAAAAAATGAATCCAGTGAGATAAAAGACAAAGACTAAGGATTCGTATTTTAGTATATCCAATTCAAAAATATCTCGTAATAATCAATTATGGAGCAAAATTCAAGAATAGAGCTCAAAACTTGGATACAATCAAAGATAGTAACCTTAACAAGCAATTTGGACAAATAGAAGAAAATTTAATTTTTCCGTGAATATTGCCGTATACGTGAATAGTAACCCCGACGGAAAAAGTAAGAATTTCAACATAAAATCCGTGACAATATTTCTGTATAATGATATTGAAAAGAATAATATCATTTACGAAAGAAAATAACATCCCTTACCTCAAAAAGATAGTACCTCTGACTGGAATATCGGATATAATACCGAAAAAAACTTGCACTGAATAGCAACACTCAAAGTATTGAAATACTCACAAAAATACGCTCGATATTATAGAGAGAGAAAACTTCTGATTCTGGTGTGATTTTCAATTCTAACCTAAGCACCCTATTTATAGAAAAAGCTTAGGATGCTAAAGGAGACTAAAATAATAAAATATTATTATTTTTTTAAAAAATTCCGCCGCCTGGCGGCTTCCCAAATTTTCAGATTTTCAACAAAAGTGGGGCCCACCCATTAAATAATATTTATTTTCCAAAATTTCAATAATTCATAATAAATAGCCCCTTCATCAGAAAAATACAAATTCTATGTCCTTCTATAGGAAATTTAATTCTCTACAACTTTGCAGAAGAAAGTTTTCCCAAATTCCAAACATAAATTATCCGAAATCCATAAACAGATGATTTCTCACACCAAAATATTGATAAAACTCATCAGCGCCAATTCCTTCTTTAATATCCACAAAATAAATATTTCCTTATCATATAAATCAATAATTAATTATTCACAAATAATATTATAGAACTACAATATTAACAACCAGGTCGTTCCCAGGAAAGAGGGGGCCTTCCGATAAGGACTTCTCCTTACTGGCGCGCAATTAAATAACCCATCCTAGACAGAACTTCCTTAGACATTGTCAATAATGCTATCTAATAATATTATTCAAATAATATGAATTATTGAGTTGATAACGTGAAATACTGTGCAACGACAATTATTGAATCAATACTACAAAATATCAACTGTAGCCATTATTGAATCAATCATATAAAATGGCAACGTAGCAATTATTGAGTCAATAAAATATCAATGTAACAATTATTGAGTCAATAATATAAAATATCAACGTAGCAATTATTGAGTCAATAATATAAATTATTAAACAGTAATTACTGTAACAATAATTGAGTAATGGCTTCTCACGTAAGACTCAATAATTCGAAATACTGTGCAATACCGTGTGCTACTATGCAACACCGTGTATCACTGTATTTTAACCACCGGGTATTTCAACAGTACTAACGGTAACAACTACGCCGTTATCTTGTAAAAAAAGTTATTTCTGTCGATTTCTATATCCGACAGTTATTCCGTTGTGGGGGCCCACAAATAGCTGCGCCGTCGTACGAATATTCCCCGACAACAAGAATATTCCACTACCAAACGAATATTCCCCGACAACAAGAATATTTTATAACCACTTGCTCATTTTAAAAATGTTTGCACATTTCACCCATAACTTTCATATTTATCAAAACAACACCTTACTGTTTCGAAATAATATATAAAGAAAACTAAATCTTTATTCATAAAAGTTGGGGTCTTACAAAATTAACTTGGTGCGGACTCTCATAACTGAGATGAACAACCTTCTTTGAAGGGAAATTATATATTGTCGGGAGACCGACGTGCGCACTTTAGTACGATTGAACGATATGCATAACGTATGGTACTTTAGGCTGATCACCTGCTGTACTTGTTTTTGTTGGATTATCAGTATATTACTGTTAATTCTAGTAAGAGTTCATAGTCCTTAGTGTCTGCTCAGTAATCAATTATCTTGAAATCTTTAATTGATTTAGCATTGAAACTTATTGATATTCTGCTGTCCTTAGCGACTGTTATTGAAAACTATTGATATTTCTTGCTATCCTTGAACTATCTTATCCTGTTATACCCTTTTGGGATATGAGAACTATATTACTCACCCTTATTGTTATATTACTTGCTGAGGAAACTTGTTGCTCATCTTGCTTTTTCTAAAACATTTCAGTTAAGACAGAGCAGGGTGGACCTTCGGGAGTCGATAAGGGCAAAGGTAAGGCTACCGACTAGCTAGCCCCTTTCATGTTCTAAATATTATGATGTTGTTTTATGTCTATTAAGATGATGTATTAAGACTATTTACGAACTATGTTTAAGCTTAAGTAGGATTATGTAATAAGTCTTTATTCGATATTATTATGTAATCTATTAAGTACTGTAGGTTGCGAGACTTGGGAGAATAATTATAATAAATCATTGTATATTATTCTAGATTAGATCTTCCGTTGTGAATGTATGTTTTAGATATTATTATTGTATTATCGTGAGAACGTGATGGACCGAATTCGAGAAACCAGTGGGGGTCCGAATTTGGGGGCGTCACAGGTTAGTATTAGAGCTATAATTATAAACATTAGGAACGAGTGTCCTTAGATTATAACTTAGGAGAACTTAGAGGTTAGGAGGAGATAAAACTCATGTAGAGTTTTCCTTGAGAGACTTAGTATGTTATGAAATGTAACTTCATTCTATACAATGAACTTATATTTTATTTAACATTCTAATGGATTTGTTGTTTGTTGTCTTGTGTTTGTGATTGTAGGATAGCAGACACAAGAGTACCTAGTAGAGTGGCTGAGGAGGAGCCCAGAGATATACACGTAGTATACAAGGCACCTTTAGAGGCTGTGCCAATACAGGCTGTTGCACCATCCGAGTCTGATGACGAGGATGAGATCGAGGTGGAGTTTGACCCCGAGGAGGAGCCTATGGAGGATGAGCTTATTCAAAATGAGCCTACCGAGGAGGAGCCCATGGAGGACTCCTACGAGCCTAACCTGGAGGAGCATATACTAGAAGAGTACGAGGAGCGTATTCTGGAGTTAGATTGCAGAGTCTAGGAGCTAGAGGCCGAGGCCCAGGAGAGAGAGTCTGAGTTCCAAAAACTGAGGGACGAGGACCACCAAAGGAAGTTGGACATGCAGGAGTTATAGGTGGAGATTGCTTATTGCAGGGAGGCAGGGATCCAAATGGGAACCTTATTCCACAAGTCGGTGACGAGGAACGTAGATCTGGCAGGAACGCTGGAAGAAGTAGAGCAGAGGGAACTGAGCGAGAATACAGAGAAGGAAGCACTCCGTACTCAGCTAGAGTTGGAGGTTTTGGATAGGATACACTTTGAGGAGAAGTGGAAAGCCGCTAATGAGAGAGCTGACGACCTAGAGGATGAGGTCAGATGCAAGAAGAGGAAGATGAACAAGATGGGGTATGTATTTCGTTCAGCTTTTAAGAGGGTAATTGATGGTCTGTACCACTACCTAGCAGAGCAGGGATAGACCCTACATACTATGAGCCGAGAGTTGGTGGCGTATATAGCACAGATGTAGAGCGGGGGATGATAGGATGAGAATCTTAGTCAGTCTAGTAGTAGTATTTACTTTATGTGATGTATATACTATGTTGTAATCTCAATCTTTTATTTAAGATATGGGATAGTGATCTAAACCCCGAGTAAGCCTTTGTAAGAGGGGTAGTATGTTAGTATTCCCCGTCTTTTGTGATATTAGGGGATATATGTGATAACATTTATAGAAATATGCTAGGGATGATCATGTAATAAAACGATTTTCTTATTTCAGAAATCGTGTTATAATTTTATTCTTTTTAGTATTAAAAGAAATACTTAAGTAATATAACTGAGTAATAATAAAATGAAAATTTGTGATGCAGATCATGGCACCAAGACGTAGATTGACTGCACCTGAGGAATAAGTGAACAATGAGAGGGAACAAGTAGATCCCATCCAGAAGCTAGTTGATCTGTTAGGAGAAGCTCTTAGGGGGAGGAACAACGAACCTGTTCGCCCTAATCCTCAAGCAGTACCAGTCACAAGTTTTAAGGACTTTAAGAGCGTAGGACCTCCAGAGTTCGAGGGTACTACTGACCCGATAATTGCGCAAACTTGGATAAAAGAGATCGAGAAGGCTTTCACTATAGCTCTCGTGGGCAAAGACCAGAAGACGGTATTTGCTATGTACATGATGAGAGGCAAAGCGAACTACTGGTGGGAGGTGAATCAACAGAGAGTTGGAGAAGGCACGATAACATGGGATAGGTTTAAGACACTATTTTTCAAGAACTACTTCCCGAAAAGCATGAAGAATATAATGGAGGTGAAGTTCTTAGAACTTAAGCAATGTGATATAACGGTGGAGCAGTACGCGGCTAAGTTCAATGAACTAGCGCGATTTACGGAGCACCAAGTTGGAGATGAATAAAAAAAAGCGAGACGTTTTGAGCAAAGACTGAAGCCGTGGCTGTTTAACAAGGTATCAGTTCTTCAAATTGATTCCTTTGCAATATTGCTGGAGAAGGAAATCATTGCGGAAGGTGATAGTGAGGCCTTAAGTCTGTACAACAAAGAGAAGAAAGGAAAGAATACCGGAGGAGAAAACCGTGTTGGAGGAAGCAGTAGTGGAGGAAGTAATTTGGGAAAGAGGAAGTGGGAGAACAACAACAACAACAATAACAACAAAAACAACAACAATCAATCATGGAATTTTTGTGGAGGTTTCAAGAAGAGGGCTGAGGGATGCCCAAAGTGTGGAAAGAATCATCAGGGCGAGTGCTGGAAGGGACACGACACTTGCTACAACTACGGTCAGGAGGGGCACATTTCACCCAACTGCCCGAAACTGAAAAAGATATAAGGATGCTTTGCATGGGGCTCGACGGAGCACCGGATTAAGGACATGCCCAAATAAGGGAAGTGGCGGAGGTAGTAACCAACAAGGGTGAAACAAACTGATGATCAGCGGACCGACACAATCCAACCGCCCAACCGCCAGAACCTTTAACATGACCATCCAGGACGCAGTGGCTGCAAAGGACGTGGTGTCAGGTATAATTCCAATTAATTATATAAATGCTTATGTATTATTTAATTCGGGTGCCACCTGTTCTTTTATATCTGAAGAATTTGCTAGTAGACTTAACACACCCTGAGAACAATTAGAAGATCCCTTGAACATAGAAGTTGGGAATAAGGAAGTAATCCTTGTAGAATATGTTTATCAAAATTATCGCGCAAACATTAGAGAACATGAACTGAGCGTAGACTTGATTCCTATTAGATTGGGAGAATTTGACGTAATAATGGGAATGGATTGGTTGTATAACCATGCTGCGATAATCGACTGTCAGAATAAATGTGTGAACCTTCAGACTCCAAGTAAGTCTAAGGTAGTGTTTTATGGTAGCTCATCGCTTAAGCAATCGTGTTGCGTTACGATGAAGCAGGCCAATAAATTTTTAAGGAAAGGATGTGTAGGTTATTTAGTTTACAATGTAGATACTCGGAAAAATGAAGTAGAAATTAAGGATATATCCGTAGTGAATGAATTTCAAGATATATTTTCGGACGATCTGCCTGGTCTTTCGCCGGACAAAGAAATCGAATTCTTAATAGACTTAGCACCGGGAACAACACCGATTTCGAAAGCCCCATATCATATGGTGCTAGTAGAAATGAAGGAATTGATGATACAACTGCAAGAGTTATTGGATAAGGGTTACATACGACCAAGTGTGTCTCCTTGGGGAGCACCAGTGTCATTCGTTAAGAAAAAGGACAGATCGATGAGGCCCTGTATCGATTATCGAGAAATGAACAGAGTAACGATCAAGAACAGATATCCGCTACCGAGGATAGACGACTTATTTGATCAACTGAAGGGAGCAAAGTGTTTCTCGAAGATAGGATCTTCGGACAGGATATCACCAACTGAAGGTACGGGATGACGACATACCAAAGACTGCATTTTAAACCAGTTATGGACATTACGAGTTTTTGGTAATGTCATTTGGATTGACTAATGCTTTGGCAGCATTCATGGACTTGATAAACCGAGTTTTCAAGCCATACTTGGACAAATTTGTAGTAGTTTTCATAGACGACATCTTTTTCTACTCGAAGACTGAGGAAGAGCACGCCGAACATCTGAAGATTGTTTTAGAGGCACTAAGGAAAGAGAAGATGTATGCGAAATTTCCTAAGTGTGAATTTTGGATGGAGAAGGTTCAATTCTTAGGTCACGTGGTGGATAAGAATGGAATCTCAGTAGACCCTGCAAAGGTCGAGGCAGTAAGTAATTGGGAGCAACTAAGAACACCAACGGAGGTGAGAAGTTTCTTAGGGTTAGCTGGGTACTATCAAAGATTCATCCAGGATTTTTCTAAGATAGCAACCCCGTTGACCAATATGAGGAGGAAGACGGTGAAATTTGCATGGACAGACAAATGCAAAGAGAGTTTTAAAGAACTAAAAAAGAGATTAAGCGAAGCACCTGTGTTATCACTACCAGATGATGCGGGAAATTTTGTGGTGTATAGTGACGCATCGCACAAGGGACTTGGTTATGTGGTAATGCAGTATGGCAAAGTCATTGTATATGCATCACGACAATTAAAGGACTACGAAAAATAATACCCTACTCACGATTTAGAGGTAGCAGCAGTAGTTTTTGCGTTGAAGATTTGGTGGCATTATTTGTATGGAGAGAAATGTGAGATATCCACGGACCACAAAAGTCTGAAATATATCTTCACACAGAAGGAGTTGAATATGCGTCAGAGAATATGGTTAGAATTAATCAAAGATTATGACTGCGATATTCTTTATCACCCGGGTAAGGCAAACGTAGTTGCCGACGCTCTGAGCAGAAAAGGAAGACAGAAATTGTTTCACTTGACGACTCAAGAGGAGTTGATAAGAGAAATGGAGAAATTGTAAATAGCGGTAAAGGGACCAGAAAGGTCTGAAGAAAAGTTATTCGTAATGGAAGCTCATCCGACATTGTTGGATAGAGTAAAAAAAGAATAAGAGAAAGATGAGGAGTGCGAGAAAATCAAAAAAAGGATCACAGAAAATGAAGAAGAAAGATTCCGAATGGATAAAGAGGTATTTTGAGATTCGAAAGAAGAGTATGGGTGCCAGCGGTACCCGAGTTGAGAGAAGAGATTTTGCACTAGACACACAATACGACGTATTCCATTCATTTGGGAGGCACTAAGATGTACCGAGATTTGAGGCAACACCTTTGGTGGCCCAATCTGAAACTGAAAGTCGCAGAATGGGTTAGTAGATGTTTGACCTGTCAACGCGTTAAACCAAAGCACCAGCTGCCGAGTGGTTTACTACAACCGTTGGAAATATCGAAGTGGAAATGGGAGCACATTACGATGGACTTCATGGTAGGACTTCTAGTCACGCAAAAAGGATATGATGCCATTTGGGTTATCGTGGATCGACTAACAAAGACTGCACATTTTCTATCAATCAAGATCTGCTATAGTTTGAATCAGTTAGCTAGTCTGTACGTAAAGGAGACTGTTTCACGACATGGAGTGCCAGTGTCAATTGTCTCTGATCGAGATCAGCTCTTCACGTCAAATTTTTGGAAAAGCTTTCAAGAGAGAATGGGAACACAATTGAGGTTGAGTACCGCTTATCATCCTCAGACAGACGGACAGAGTGAGCGAACAATACAAATGCTGGAAGACATGCTTAGGACTTGCGTGATGGATTTTAAGGGAAATTGGGACGACCACCTACCCTTAGTAGAATTTGCGTATAATAATAGTTATCGTGCGAGTATCGGCATGCCACCATACGAAGCTCTTTATGGGAGAAAATGTAGAACGCCGTTATATTGGGACAAAGTCAGAGAGCGGCGAATACTCGGACCAGAGTTAGTACAACAAACCGCAGACGTGGTGACAATGATAAGAGCCAGACTAGTAGCAGCTCAAGATCGCCAGAAAAAGTACACAGATTTGCATCGGCAGGACCGAGACTTTAAAGTCGGCAGTTTCGTATTCTTGAAGGTATCTCCATGGAAGGGAAAAATTCAATTCGGCAAGAAAGGAAAATTGAGTCCAAGATTCATAGGACCATTCAAGATACTGAAGCGAGTGGGCGAAGTGGCATACAAAGTTGCATTGCCACCCGAGTTGGAGCACATCCACAACGTGTTTCACATCTCCATGTTGCGACCGTACAAGGCCGACTACAAGCACATGATTTCTTATAAGCCTATTCAAGTGGAGAAGAACTTGGCATATGAAGAAATTCCTGTCCAAATATTAGATAGGAAAGAGCAAACCTTAAGAAATAAAATTATTTCATCTATAAAAATAATTTAGCTTAAGCACGATGTCGAGGAGGCTACGTGAGAGTTAGAAGATAAGATGATGAGGGACTATCCCCATCTATTTATGTATCCTTGTAGCAATTTCGAGGATGAAATTTTTATAAGGGGGGGGGGGGAGAGGATGTAATACCCGAGAATTTTTGAATATTATTAAATAAATATATTAATAGAAATAAATATTTATTTAAATATAAATAGTTTATGTGTTATGAGATGAGTTAACTCAATTATATTAAATTAAATTTATGTAATTAAGGAAAATGTGGAGTTTATGAGAAACTCGTTTAAATGCCTTGTGTGGGACGAGAATGGATTCAATGATGAATTAATTAATTAATGGACGAATGAATTATTAAGTGAACAATTAATCTATATTAATTGTTAATTGTTATTATGAGAAATATAATAAGAGTCTTATTGCAAGTAATAGTATAATAATAAGAAAATAGTTTATAAATATAATAAGATTTGTATTTATTAAACTATTAAGGAATGTGATTATTTATCGTATAATAATAATTGATAAGGGTAAATTAATGAAGGAATTACTACGTGAACAATTAATCAAATATTAATTGTTATTTAATTGTAAAAAAATATTAATGGTGATTAATTAATAATAATATGTTGATTATTATTATTGTAAATAATAGAATAATAATAAGTAACTTGTTTATAAATATAATAAGATTATATTTATTTAATTATCGAGGAATGATAATTAATTACATAATTGTTAATAAATTTTGTTATGGAAATAAATTGATAATATAGTGGTTACTTAATTAATATAATATTTGCTCAATTTATTGCTACGTGCAAGCATGTGATAATTAAATGTATAATGTATAGTAGCTACCTATATATTATATGAAGTGTAAAGTGCAATGAGACTATACAATATATAGAAATTATATGTTATGACTAATTAAATGAATACATCATGAGGCTTATGTGACAATTGTGTGTGAGCATACATTAAAATAGTACATCATGAATATATTGTAAACAATTGTTGATTAATAGAATTTAATAATAAAGAAGATAATGTAATGTGATAATATCCGAGTAAATTATATCGGTATGATAAAATGTACATTGATTATATATGTGCAAATTACATTTACTACATTGAAGTAACATTTAGTTGAATTGCATTGTGACATTTCAATTATAACATAAATGTAGATATTATGTATAAATGTATAACATAAGGGTTGTATATACATACCCATATTGACCAATAGCTGAGCTGCATTCCCTTGTCCCATATTGATAGTCACTATCTCTTCCTCACGTGAAATACTCCAAGCTATCCTATTCCCTACATCCTCAAACTCAGCAAACTTAGGCTAGCAATCATACAATGGGGAGTGGTTTTCATGATGCATTCCACCAACTACCACCAACTTCTCATTAGCAATCAAATAATTTATCAATCCGTTAGTTTAATTTGGGAGATTGAAACATTGACTGTGTATTCATTCCTCTATATAAGGGAGCTAGCTCTCTACTTCTTCATTTCATTGCTGAGTTTTTGATTAAGAATTGAGAGTGTATTGTGAGTTTGTTAGATAGTTATAGAGAGAGACTTCAATTTCAGCAAGCTTAATTTGCATTACAGAGGTATAATATACATTCCATGTTCTTCAATTCATGTTTTCTGAAATTTCTGAGATTTCTTAAATTCTTGATTTTAGTTGGAATTCAAGATTTTATGATGGGATAATGTTAATTGGTTGTTATATAAGCTAATGCATATGTTAGTAAGGCAATGTAGTTGGTTTGAAAGGAAATTCGTAGGAAATTTCTGTGTTTGGGCTGGACTTCAACCGAAGCATGCAACTGTCTAGTGAGGACCAGACACGGCGCAGCTGCGCCGATTTAATACTGAGGCGCAGCTGGTCTCTGGACTTAGTTGGTTGCTTATGCTAAAAATCTGTTATAGTATAGTTAACTAATGTGGCTTAAACAAGTATGCTAATAAGCTTGACATGCCTATATGAGTACATTGAGACAATGTAAACATGTTTTACTAGGATTGCATACATGATTGATAAAATTATAGATTTTGAAATAAACTTAGAATTTTAGAAACGAACTTGATATGTATGCATGCCATGTTAACATTCTGATTTTGCGGGCAAGTTAGTATGACTTAGAGATGCATGAAAGACATATTAACTTATGTATATAGGTTTCATAATATAACATGAGCATGTGGACCTCAATAGTGAACGTTACTAACAAAAATATAAGCTTTGAACGTGGACTTTAACATGTTATATTAGGATTCTAGATTCTGATATTTTCAGCATGTTTGAATGTGCTTTTAAGGCATCATACATAGACACCCACTTGTTAGATGTAATACAAGTTAATCAAGTATGAGGTCGATTAAGTTTCAAACAAGTAGCAATACTAAACTTACGCATCCATGACATAGAAATATGTGAGCATACTTACCAACAAAATATATGACTACCTTATATGTCTAAATGACAAGCATGATAACTTATAAAAATTCATGGCGTTGTATGACCCTAAGTCGTTAGAGACCGTGATTTAGAACTATATCATGTATGATTGAACTTTGAAAGGTTATATAAATATAGAAGTACCCTTTAATATGTATATATGTTATGTGATATCGTAAGTTGATACTTGAATCCGATTCTTGGCATTTAACTTATAGCAATGCTATAACTTACTAAAAAAAATATGTTTGGAATTGATTATGGTCTTATGTGTTAATGGAGATATATGAAGATGATTAACTCGAAAAGAGGAACGTTAAGGATAAAAGAAAATAAAAGTTATATTAGTCTAAATTTGTGAATTTGTACAATATTATACATGGTATGACTGTATAGTAATGTTAAATACTTAACTTATATGTGGATTGTATATATAAGATAAAGTATGATGTTAAACTATATAACTAATGGATATTATATATATACGTAACTATATTTCGATAGGAATTCGAAAGTGTTGATTTACTTTACGTGGATAGACTACGCATAAGGCAAGTATTCGAACCCTATTCTTTATTGAGCATTATTTGAGCTTGTACTATTATTGGTTATACAAGAAAATCCATGAAAGTATGATTCATATCTCATGACTTAATACTTCATAAGATTAGAAATGGAATTGTTTTCAAACCTTGATTCGAACGATAATTGTCCACGTATATATTTTAAAAGGAAAATGTCTAAGCCATTGATTCGGCTAGACTATTGATATATGATCGAAAGCTATCCAAACCAAATTAACTTGGTGCGGACTCTCATAACTGAGATGAACAACCTTCTTTGAAGGGAAATTATATATTGTAGGGAGATTGAGGTGCGCACTTTAGTACGATTGAACGATATGCATAACGCAGGGTACTTTAGGCTGATCACCTGTTGTACTTGTTTTTGTTGGATTATCAGTATATTACTGTTAATTCTAGTAAGAGTTCATAGTCCTTAGTGACTGCTCAGTAATCAATTATCTTTAAATCTTGAATTGATTTAGCATTGAAACTTATTGATATTCTGCTGTCCTTAGCGACTGTTGTTGAAAACTGTTGATATTTCTTGCTATCATTGAACTATCATATTTTTTATACCCTTTTGGGATACAAGAACTATATTACTCACCCTTATTGTTATATTACTTGCTGAGCAAACTTGTTGCTTATTCTTACTTTCCCTAAAATATTTCAGTTAAGACAGAGCAGGGTGGACCTTCGGGAGTCGATAAAGGCAAGGGCAAGGCTACCGACTAGCTAGCCCCTTTCATGTTCTAAATATTATGATGTTGTTTTACGTCTATTAAGATGATGTATTAAGACTATTTCCGAACTATGTTTAAGCTTAAGTAGGATTATGTAATAAGTCTTTATTCGATATTATTATGTAATCTATTAAGTACTTTAGGTTGCGAGACTTGGGGGAATAATTATAATAAATTATTGTATATTATTCTAGATTAGATCTTCCGCTGTGAATGTATGTTTTAGATATTATTATTATATTATCGTGAGAACGTGATGGACAGAATTCGAGAGACCAGTGGGGGTCCGAATTTGGGGGCGTCACATTGACAGGCCCGCCGGGGCAGGCACTCTGCAGCGGGGAAAATTTGGTTAGCGAACTGTGCAGAGAAAAAGACAATTTGGCTTTTTTCTTCGCTCCAAATTCCGATTTTAACTAACATATTACATATAAAACTTTATAGAAAATATAATTTAAAGTTTCTAACATGTTTTTAATATATATAATCATCATAACGCATAATCAAAAACTCTAAATTTCGTGATTTTTGAAGAAAAGCCATTGATAAGTGTTCTTGATGAAATTGAACACTGTGAATTTGTTTCTAAATCAAAATACACAATTCAAAGCATATTGAATTCGTTTATAAACATGTTATCATTATCTATAATCAATTTACACAATGATTATTAATCAAACATGAATTTTGATTTTAAAAGAGCCAATTATCAAAACTAATTCACTGTAACTTTTGATGAACATGATTTTTTTATGTTCATCATATTTACATGAATTAAACTATCTAATTATGTATACGAATCATATATAAGTATATATATATATATATATATATATATATATATATATATCCCATATAACATGTAGAAATCACAATCACACAATTTTCATGAAAAATGTTTTTACAGAGAATTAAAACAATGAAGAACAGTAAAACAAGATTTTAAGAGATAGAGAGATAGAGTTATACCCTTTTGGTGTTAGGAAGAAAAAGATGATGGTGATTTGCTTTTGAATTCACAAGTTTTCTTTTTCTTCCTCTTTCTTTATTCTTCTTCTCTCTTCTCTCTAAACTACTCTGTTATTTCTTTGTTCTAATTGATATATCTAACATATAGTGTAATATGTATAACTGTTATACATATAATAGGTATAATATAGATATAACATATAATTACATATATTGTAACTGCTAACACTTAATACTCCTAATTAAACCCTTAATAAATATATCAGTTATAATATTTTGAAATTCAAAAGTCATAAGGCCTTGTTTGGCAAAACTAATTATTTTTAAAAACTAGCTTTTTAATAGTTAAGGCCATGTTTGGTAAAAACTCTTTAAAATAGGTGGAAGGGCCTTATGTGGTAAAACTAATTTAAAAAACTATTTAATTTAATTCATAAATCCTTTAACACATACTTTCGATGTTACACTTTAATTAATTAAATCCCAACATCCTAATTTAATTAAATTAAAGTTAACATCAATTAACCAAATAAAATTTATCACATAACAATTATAATTTAATCGCTAATCATAATCTCATGTAACAAATACCACATAATATTTATTTAATTTAAATATCTCAATTAAATTAAAACAATACCATAAAATTGCTCACACAATAATTTAATATTAAATATTCATGTAAATAAAAATATCGCACTTAATTAATTTACTCCACAACAATCACATAAATTATTTATTTAACTCATTAAATAAATTAATTAAAATATTTATTTAATTCAATAAATATTAAAATTCATATATAAAATTCTCGTTCGTTACAATCTTCCCTCCTTAAAAGGATTTTGTCCCCAGAATCACAACAACAAAAAACTCATCTATTACAAAGCCAGCAGGAGGGTCAACATGAAGTGGAGAAAATGGCAGCGGCAGCATTTTGGCTATCGCTAGACCACCGCAAAAGAGCCGACCCACTGCCATAACATTCAACATGACAGTGCAGGATGTTGTGCAGTCAAAAGATGTGGTGTCAGGTATTATTCCGGTCAACAGTATTAATGCTTATGTTTTATTTGATTCGGGTGCTACTTGCTCATTTATATCTGATGACTTTGCTAAAACTTTCGACTTACCTAAAGAGGAATTAGTTTACCCCTTGAACATAAAGATTACGAATAGGGAGGTTATTCCTGTTAGGTTTGTTCACAAGGACTGTAGATTGAACATTAAGGGTCATGAGTTGATGTTTGATTCCAATAAAACTTGGGTATGGATTGGTTGTTCAACCATGGGGCGGTAATCGATTGCCAGAACAAATCGATAAACCTTACGACTCCGTCAAAGGTAGTATTTTATGGCAGTAAATCGTCTAGACAAGCGAGTTGTTTGATATGCAAGCCAAGAAGTTATTGAAGCAAGGTTGTGTAGGGTATTTAGCCTACGTATGGATACTCGTAAGAAGAGTCCAAAGATGGAAGAGATATCAGTGGTTAGGGATTTTGTGGACGTATTTTCGAGCGATTTATCAGGACTTCTGCCAGATAGAGAAATAGAGTTCGTAATCGACTTAGCACCGGGGACTACTCCGATATCAAAAGCCCTGTACAGAATGGCTCCAGTCGAGATGAAGGAGTTAATGGTTCAAATGCAAGAATTGCTAGACAAGAAGTATATTCAGCCTAGCGTTTCACCGTGGGGAGTGCCAGTATTGTTTGTGAAGAAGAAGGATGGATCGATGAGGCCATGCATTGATTATAGGGAGTTGAACAAAGTCACGATCAAGAATAAGTATCCTTTACCTAGGATCGATGACTTGTTCGATCAACTAAAAGGTGCTAGGTACTTCTCAAAAATAGATTTGAGAAATGGGTATCATCAGTTGAAGGTGAAAAGAGAAGATATACCGAAGACAGCTTTTAGAACTCGGTATGGGCATTACGAGTTTTTGGTGATGTCATTTGTTCTAACGAATGCACCAGCGGCATTTATGGACCTAATGAATAGGGTGATTAAGCCATTTCTAGACAAGTTTGTAGTGGTGTTCATAGATGACATTTTGGTCTATTCCAAAACTGAGGAGGAACACACTATACATTTGAGACTGACATTGGAATCGCTGAGACGGGAGAAGCTATACGCGAAATTCTTGAAGTGCGAATTTTGGTTAGAATGTGTGCAATTTATTAGCCACATGATTGACAAAGATGAGATTTTAGTAGATCCGTCGAAGGTTGAAGCTGTAATGAATTGGGATCAACTGAAGACACCGTCAGAGGTGAGGAGTTTCTTGGGATTAGCAGGTTACTACAAAAGATTTATCCAAGACTTTTCTAAAATCGCAACTCTTTTGACGAATTTGACTCGAAAAATAATTAAGTTTGTTTGGACGGAAAAGTGTAAGGAAAGTTTTCAGGAACTGAAGAAGAGGTTGAGTACTGCGCCTTTGTTGTCATTGCCTGATAGTACATGAAATTTCGTGGTATACAGTGATGCTTCACATAAAGGATTAGGCTGTGTGCTGATGCAGAACGGCAAAGTCATTGCTTATGCATCACGTCAACTGAAGGACTATGAGAAAGGGTATCCGACCCATGACTTAGAATTGGCGGCAGTAGTGTTTGCTCTGAAGATATGGAAACACTACCTTTATAGAGAGAAGTGTGAGATATACAAATATCATAAGAGTCTGAAGTACATCTTTAGACAAAAAGATTTAAATATGCACCAAAGCAGATGATTGGAACTAATCAAGGACTACGATTGCGAGATTTTTTACCATCCGGGTAAAGCTAATGTGGTTGCCGACGCTTTAAGCAGAAAGGGTCATGAGAAGTTAATGTTGCTAACTGCTCAGGAACAGTTGGCGGATGAGATGGCTAAGTTGGAGCTGGAAGTTAAGTATCCGAAGGAGCCGGATGAGAAATTATTCCAAGTAACTACCGGTTCAATCTTATTGGACAAAGTAAAAGAAGCCCAACTACATGATGAGGAGTGCGAGAAGATCCAAAAGAGAATAGCCGATGGTGAAGAGATAAAGTTCAAGATTGATAATGATGGACTGCTACGTTTTGAAGGGAGAATCAGAGTACCGCCAGTACCAAAAATTAAGGAGGAAATTTTGGTAGAAGCTCATAGTTCAAGATATTCGATTCACCCTGGAAGTACGATGATGTACCAGGATCTTAGGCAACATTTCAGGTGGCCGAATATGAAAAGAGACGTTGCCGAATGTGTTGTGAAATGTTTAATGTGTCAAAAGGTCAAAGCAGAACATCAGAGACCAAGTGGATTACTACAACCGCTGAACATTTCGGAATGGAAGTGGGAGCATATCACGATGGATTTCGTGGTTAGTCTTCCAACAACTCAGAAGGGCTATGATGCAGTATGGGTTATCGTGGATCGACTGACGAAGTCAGCGCATTTTTTATCGACCAAGATTAGATTCAACTTGGATCAGTTGGCAAAGCTGTACGTTAAGGAAATTATTTCTAGACACGGTGTTCTGATGTCAATTGTATCAGACAGGGATCCACATTTCACGTCGAATTTCTTGAAACGATTACAAGAATGTTTGGGAACGCAATTGCGAATGAGTACGACATACCATCCTCAGACTGATGGCCAGAGCGAGAGAACGATACAGACTCTAGAGGATATACTGAGAGCTTGTGTTATGGACTTCAAGGGAAGCTGGGATGATCATCTACCGTTGGTGGAGTTTGCCTACAACAACAGTTACCATGCAAGTATTGGCATGCCGCCTTACGAGGAATTGTACGACAGAAAATACAGGACTCCATTGTGATGGGATGAGGTTGGTGAATGACAGCTGTTGGGACTGGAATTGGTGCAACAAACTGTTGAGATCGTTAAGATAATCAGAACGAGATTAGTAGCTGCTCAGGATTGACAGAAGAAGTATGTCGATTATCATCGTCAGAATTGAGAGTTTGAAGTAGGAGACTTCGTTTTCTTGAAGGTATCTCCCTAGAAGGGGAAGATTCGATTTGACAAGAAGGGAAAGCTGAGTCCTCGATTTATTGAACCTTTTGAGGTACTGTGAAAGGTTGGTGAGGTAGCTTACGAGGTTGCATTACCTCCGGAGCTAAATCATATTCATAACATTTTCCACATTTTTATGTTGCGACCGTACAAACACGATTACAAGCATGTGATAGAGTATGAACCTTTACAGTTTGATAAAGACTTAACTTATGAAGAGGTTCTTGTTCAAATAGTTGACAGAAAAGAGCAAGTACTTAGAAATAAAGTGATACCTTCTGTTAAGGTAATTTGGAGGAACCACTGTGCTGAAGAAGCCACGTGGGAACTCGAAGATGTAATGATGAAAACTAATCCACAATTGTTTATGTAATTTCTTGTATAACGATTCTGGGGACAAAATCTTTTTAAGGGGTGAAGAATGTAACGAATGAGTTTTTTTTTATTAGTTGTGATTTTGGGGACAAGATCCTTTTAAGTAGGAAAGATTGTAACAAACGAGAATTTTGTATATTAATTTTAAATATTTATTGAATTAAACAAATATTTTAATTTATTTATTTATTGAGTTAAATAAATAATTGATGTGATTATGTATGGAGTAATTTAATTAAGTGCAATATGTTAATTAAACTTATATGTAATAATTTTGTGGTGTAGTTCTAATTTAATTGAGATAATAAAATTAGATGAATATTATGTGGTATTTGTTACATGAGATTATGATTAATAAGTAATTATAATTGTTATGTGGCAATTTTACTTAGTTAATTGATGTTAGCTTTAATTTAATTAAATTAGAATGTTGAGATTTAATTAAATAAAGTGTGACATTTGCAACCATGTGTTAAAAGAGTTATTAAAATAAATTAAAAGAGTTTTAATCCTATTTTACTAAACAAGGCCTTAGTCCTAAAAATCTATTTTTAAATTTAAAGGGTTTTTGCCCAACAAGCCTTATGACTTTAGATTTTCAAAAAAATTATAACTGATATGTATTTAGTAGAGGGATTAAATATTTTGTCAGTTATATTATATGTAATTATTTTATATTATATGTATATCAGTTATATATGTATTACATTATACGTTAAGTTAAGTTAATCAGAGTTAGAATAGAAGAACAGAGTAAGAGAGTTAGAGAGAAAAGAGAGAAGAAAGAAAGAAGAAAAGCTTGTGAATTCATAAAGATAATCACCATCACCATCTTCATCTTCTTCCTCTAGAAGCAATGGTATAACCTAATTTTAATTATTGTTCTTCACTGTTTCTTCACAGTTAGTTCTCTGTATTTGAGTTTTTTTATGAAATTGATGTAAACATTAAGTTTATATGTAATTTATGTTATAACATGCTTATATATGATTTATATGATTGTTTATGTAGTTCAATTCATGTAAATATGATGAACATGAAGAAATCATGTTCATAGCAATTTACAGTGAACTAATTTGAAAAATAGCTTCTTAAATATCAAAATTTGTGTTTGATTGTGATATGTTATTTAAATTGATCATAGATTATAATAATATGTTAAGAAACGAACAAACATGATTTGAATTATGTGTTTTGGTTGAAAAACAAACTCACATTGTTAATTTTCTTCAAGAACGCTTAACAATGGTGTTTTCTTCAAAATCATAAAATTAAGGGTTTTGATTATGTGTTGTGGTGTTTATGTATATTAAAAATATGTTAGAAGTTTAAAATTATATTTTTAAAAAGTTTTATATGCAATATGTTAGTTAAATCGGAGTTTGGTGCAAGGAAATAAGCCAAATTGGTTTTTTCCCTGCACAGTTAGCGACCATAGTTTTCCCCTAGAAGGGACACCCGCCCCAGGGGGGCTTTTACCCGCCCCAGCGAGCTTCTATGTTGTCCGGATATTTGTTTTTTGTGTTTTAAGCCTAACATGAAAAGCTAACCTAATGTGGTGCACTTGATGACATGTTAAGCATACATTGAGATGTTAGAATGATTCATTAACGTATTTCACATGATTAATTTGTAAATATGATATGTGTAATGTAAATTATAATTTGATTAATTATAATTTAATAAAAGTGAACGTATGATTTAATATCATAATTTGAGTATAGTTTGATTGATTATTAAGATGTATAGTTTGATCATTATGTGATAAATAATAATTAAACCTAATAATGATGAGTTAACTTAGATGGGTTAACCAATGACGTGAGTTAGTTATCTGGTAACTAATATATGTTATTATTGTTAATTACGTGTACGTAGGATAATTGTGGAACGTGATAGTAATTGCTAGCTTACGCTCGATGCAAGTTGCTAAACCTTACTTTTACGTTACGCAAGTTTCCTAATCCTTATCTTTATTGAGCAAGTTATTCTATCCTTTCTTGTTATATTATGCAAGTTATTTTATTCTCTAAATTCTATATTAAGCAAGTATATTATTGAAGTTCATTATTGAAATAATGAGACCTTGACTTAATTGTTCAAGTAAGGTCTATTCTATCTTTCAAATGCTTTAAGTTATTTCTAAAGCATGACTGTTACATATGATGTCTATTGTTATGACTCATAGCTATTTTGTAATTCTTTTATTATTGAATTCTTATTTCTTGTAAGTTGATTCAACTACTCCTTAATTGATGATAGTTAAACTCTAAATTACCCTTGAAGCTTATCCAAACCAAACTTTATTTGGTGCGGACTCGTTAAATAAATACTGAGATGAACAACCCTTTTAATAAGGGGATTATCATGCGAAAGCTGTTAAAATGTTTGTGCACAATACATGGTACGAAATGGCTGATCCCCCTAAGTACGAGTTAAGAGTCCATATAGTCTAACGACTGTTAAAGGTCTAAGTAAAAATACTTACTATCTGGGACATAGTTCAAGGTCTTATGACCCTCAGATGAATTCTAAATCTTATACTTGATTATTGGTGATAGAAATATTATTCAATTCAGTTGAAGTTATTCAGTATATGTCATCACTATTGATTGCTATTTCAAGTGAGCTTTTGTTTGCTCACTCTTGCATTATATAACCATTGCAGCTAAAGTTAAAAGAGTTGACAAACCGTCAACTAGTAAAGGCAAGAGCAAGATGGACAAGTGAAGACTTGTTTATATTTATGATATGATTTGTAATAAGACATAAATTTTATTATGTGATGTTTTATTTTCCGCATTTGTTGATGTTAAGGTTAGATAACCCTAGGAATGTTTTTAGACAAGGATGTAATCCTTTTTATAAGGAAGATTTTATTTATTAATAAAGGTTGTAATTTATTTTACATTCCTTATTTATGGGTAGTAGTTATGTTTTATTTAGATAGTGAACACCAAATCCCGTGAAAATGAAGTACCCGGGTTTGGGGGTGTTACAGACTTGTTCATATTTATGACATGATTTGTAATAAGACATAAATTTCATTATGTGATGTTTTATTTTCCTCATTTGTTGATGTTAAGGTTAGATAACTCTAGGAATGTTTTTGGACAAGGTTGTAATCCTTTTTATAAGAAAGATTTTATTTATTAATAAAGGTTGTAATTTATTTTACATTCCGTATTTATGGGCAGTGGTTATGTTTTATTTAGATAGTGAACACCAAATCCCATGGAAATGAAATACCCGAATTTGGTTGTGTCACAGACTTGAACCTCGACTGGGCAACACCTTATTCTTTTAGTCTATGGCATGGAGGTCGTACTTCCTGTCAAAATGGAGATGGAATCGTTAAGAGTGATGCTAGATTACCAGATAGAGGAGGGCTAATGGACACAAGATTGATACGATCAGTTATTTCTAATAGATGAAAAGAGGGTTGCTGCTATCTTTCACGGCCAACTATATTAGCAGTGAATGTCCCGATCTTATAACAAGAAGGTGCGACCTTGAGAGTTTAAAGAGCATGATTTGGTACTAAAGAAGATCATTTTAGACTAGGATGCAGCTAAAGGAAAATTTACCCCAAATTGGAAAGGACCTTTTGTTGTCAAAGCAATCCTATCGGGCGGAGCCTTGAAACTAGAGGAGATGGACGGTGAAGAATTCTCGCAACTGATCAATTCTGATTCTGTGAAACGATATTATGTCTAAGACCCCTATTATTCGAACTGGAATACTTTGTCTTGATAAACAAAAAAAATAAAATAATAAATAATAAAAAAAAGGAAAAACTATTAAGTCCGATTTTCAGGTCTGAGCCTGAATTACGAAAGACCTGATCTCTCATCCACGGGAGTACGTAGGCAGCCATTTATGGTGCGATCAAACCAAACAAAAAATAAAAACCCCATCAAACAAAGCTTAAATAAACACTTTTCAACTATTCAGGCCAAGCCTGAACTACGAAAGACCTAATCTCTCATCTACGGGAGTACGTAGGCAGCCATTTATGATGCGGTCTAGCCCTCAAAAAATAAACTAAACACTTTCAACTTATATCCCTAAATAATAACCTCCAAAATCATAACCTATATAGAAACAGAAATATACCACAAACCCGTCAAATCGACGGCTCATGTGGAGAAGACATAACAACATCTCAGCATCACCCTGCCTAATTTGGCCCAAGTATGACGAAACCAGTTCTATGTCGACATAATAAATCATGAAGCGAGAATGGTGACAGTGTACAAGGTTGGACATGCTCAGACAAGGGAAGTGAAATAAACTTGTTTCTTTTTACATATACGACTGTTTAGAACACAAAAGTTGATTCTAATATGTGACAAAAGATAATGACAGATTCTGTACAGGAAAATATAACATGACTATAAATCGGCGGTAAGACGAATCAACATAGCCAAATATCCAGCCGTCTCTGCAGTCTGAGGAGCATCCTTGAGCTCATGCTCTAGCACATTATCGCGTCTCAGCAGCTCTACGGCCATGCGATAAACACCCTCATGGCTCTGCACTACACCCTGAACATGACCAATGAGTCCATCTGCAAAGGTCTGGGCAGCATCTCTATCAGCAATGGCCTGATCTCTGGCAACAAAATTTGCATCTCTCTCAGCAATAGCAGCCTCCCGACCAGCTAAGGCGGTCAACATCAGTGACCGAGCCTGATCCCTCTCAAAGGTCACCAGACAAATCTGTCTATCCATCGCCTCCATGGAAATCGATGATGAACTCAAAACAGGTACTAACTAAAGAAGTTGTCAACTCCGCGAATAAAGCATCCTCGGTCGGAGATATAGGATTCTCCATAGGCTCCTCAGCATCAACAGAACAACCCTCATCATTAGATAAAGATCCTGCCTCAACCTGATCCGATGCATTTGCTACTAAATCCGACTCCAGCCAAGATGAGTACTCTGTAGATCGACCCGGATGGCAATTTCTAAACTCCATTGTCTGTCGATGAGACCAAAATCCATAGACACAAGCTAGGTCATCCTCAATAGCTGAGCAAATGGGGAAACAATAGTCCTCAGTCCCCTCAAATGAATGGACATCTGATACTAATCAAAATGGCCCATCACCGCCAGAGGATGATAGGTCGTCACACCCCTCAAACCAGCCAAGGGAAGAAAGGTCAGCCACATGGGTGGTGAAACTCAGAAAGGAGCAATAACAGGAGTACATGACTATCTCAAAAGGCTCCTTTATGGCACCTAGAAATATAGTCTAAGACGCCTCATCGATGCAAGAAGTCGAGCGGTATGAATAGATCTGCGACATGCCATGTCCAAAGAAAAATCCATGGCGACGAAGCCGACCAATCGGTCTAAGGTGGGTCATGAACAAGATGTATAAGAGAACAGGGCTACCTCTAAACTTTGATCCCCAATAGTCTGCAGAAGGATGATGATATCAATGTCTTCGCCAAGATGAGAGGGAGAACGGTGAAGTCATCTTTGAGAGCCCTGACAGCCATCGACATCCCGACATCCAGATGGTCAACATAAAATGACATATGTGAATATGATATGAGGCACATAACCAGTGCATTCACTCGTGCAGTATGCCATCTCACTTCTAAAATGGAAAAATCTCTATAATAAATAGTGAAGCTATAAGCGGATGCAAAATGGTCTATCATGATGTCCAAAGAAATAATGTGGCTACCACCCACCTCGGCCAGGATGACTTCCCTCCTTAATCTGGTGACTGTCATAAATTGGCAGCGCATATGGCCCATCAGTTATTCGAGCACACGGTCCCTCCATCGATAACCCGGAGATGCAACCATACTCCTTTAGTGTAGGAGTCAACTCGTCAGAACCGAACCTAAAAACATGCCTCTCAAAAATCCAATGAACCAACTTCTATCTACAAAACCCTCCGGCACCTGGAAGAATAATAAAGACATAGAATGGCCTAACATGCGACCTACAATGATTCGGTCAGAATATGGTAGCGCGTTATGCCAAACTCTCAGACTGGTGGATATCCGACCAGGCGGAGCTGCAGAAGAGACCATCTGTAAAACTTTGTCAAAAAGACCGTACAGGGGTCAATCTCTATCAAATCAATTAAATTTATATGAAGCATGCATCATAATAAATGATAATATAGCATGTGCGTTAAATAAATAGAAACATCATCATACATAAATATATGTCGAATACATCAGTTTTATATATGCATCACTGTCATACCTATGATACATATGAAAACTAAGAAATAAAAAGTACTGGTTATTGGGGCACAAATTCCCAATGACTAACAAGGGACCTATGGAGTCATCATATTGTCATCTACAAAGGTGACACTGTCATCGAACTGGTCAAACTGAGCCAAATCCTCCTGTGTAGGCATATCCTGTATAGCGGGGCGATAGGGCATATTATGCGAATCTGGGCAATAAAGCATTTCCTGCACACCCGGGTAATAAATAAATGGATCACCTCCATCATCAAAACCACTCGTACCTGATGGTTCAGCCCCATGAGAACCACCAGTGCATGAGAGTCCAGCCTCGTGATCCTGAGAAGTAAAAGTACTAGCTAATGAAGGGTCCTGCCAAGATGACGACAATACGTCGACATTTGCTCCAACTAATGTCTCAAATCAGCCATATGAGTCTGATGAAAAGGTTCCCAGAAGCATGATATCCAGTCTATCATCACAAGAGACCCCGTAACCACATCTCCTAGAAACTGGGAAGCCCAGGTCTGAGCTCCTATCATGCGTGGGCCCCACCAAGTGGAAAAGTTATTAGAAGTGATAGGACCATCTGATAAATGAAACCCTTTATACCCAGCGGTGGGAATCGCTGTGGCCTACTGAAATAAAGGCCAGAATCGCTGAGCCGGAGGAAGGAAAATAAGGCGAATCTCCCCAATGATACATCTAAAAGCACGATTATCGTGGTAGAGCTCCCAACCTCCATCAAATAGGAATGGAATCTGGCGAGTAAACATATAATACTCTGGCCCTATCGGTAGACCATCCTCAAACCCCTCAGATAAATGCTCTTTAGAATAAGGGACCCAAACTATGTCAGAAGCCGTCAATGTCTCCAGCTAAAGACGGGTATGAGTGAAGCCCACCGTGAGCGGGACCTCTGATAAAGTAGACTGGTGCCATCGACGCCCTCGATGATAAGTGTCCAAGCCCAGAACAAAGATAGGGCGAAGACAAGGAAGCCTCTCATAAGCCCAAAACTGTTAATCCAAAGAACCCGACATTAGTTATGGGAAAAGATAAACCAATCAAAATTACGACAAGTGAAATTCAGTCAAAATGACTCACCAGAAGAAATTGGTAGAATCTGAGCCATACATCGGTGACTCCCTCAGATCGTAGTCGCATCCCTTGAAGAAAGATCGTGAATGTAAAAGAACCCTAGTCATAGTCCCCTATGAGGTCCACGTCCCGAATAACTCCCACCAGGAAAAAAGGGGCAGTGGAGGAGTTGTACACAAAGAAATAACCCCTCAATATGTTCAGGAACAGACACCGCGAGATGCGATCACTCTCCCTCAAATCCGCATGTAATGGCTGTTGTAAAGTGCCTCGAGCAGCATCGATGCTCAGACATCCAGATCGAATACTACGGGCCTTGAAGGCCTGCTTCTGAGAAGAAAACCCAAATGGGTCCGAACAGCTGTCGGAGTGATACCAATTTCCAAAGGCACTCTGTCCCTTGTAAACTCCAGACCGGTGATATATCTCCAGTCCATAGGTGTCATCATGACCTTACAATCTAGGAGATGAAGAGACTGACTTCGGTGGAACCATCGCTCAGATAAAGCTCGTAGATAGCTCTAAGGGCAACGCCGGGGAGCAATGGTGAAGAAGGCCTGGAACCCCCAAGAATCCACTATAGCACGGTACTCGAGGTGAAGTGAATGATATAGAGAATATACACTAAACCAATTACCCCTGGGTTGGGTAAACTTTGGGACCTGCACGGCCTTAAGGTTAAGAAAACCGATTGCTGGCAAAAAAGAGAAATCAAGATAAATTAATGTAAAGATCATATTCCTCGTTCACCTGTAAATGAACGGAGGGATGACGGATCAGGTCCTTACCCAGCAAATTAGAAACGGCTACCTGAATGCTAAGAATAAATTTGGGCCCCGCAGTAGGCTGAGGCGGAGCCTCAGGCTTAGGGACATCCTCCTCGTCCAAGTGGGGTATGTCGTCATCAAGATGACGCTGCACTGGCTCTGTCAACCGCTGAACCTGCTTGCTAATACGTGGAGTAGGAACGTCAAGGGCAGGCCTCCACCGGCGAAGTCTAGATGAAACTCGTAGAAGTGAAGAGTTACTGGGTCTATCAAAATTCATACCTGAACAACGAGTTCGTAGGAATCAAAGTAAAGTCAAGTATATTCATGTCCTTTTAGAATTTTAAATTTTCTACGGCTTGGAGATATTTTAATCCTAGAAATATAATTTGGGTCATCACACCATGCATGCCCTACATGTGCCATTATATGTGTACATCATTTTCAACTCGCATCCTAGCATAATTACACATTCATCTAGGACCCTGACATCTAACTCATGAATTTTTTTTGCAGAGTTTCCCTTATAAAATGAACTATCCATATGCCTGAAGCATGCATTAAACCACCCTATGAGGGTACACCACACCGCCAAGCAATTAAATAATAATTTAAACAGTTTTTCTAATACATGCCGAAAATGCTTGTCTATACTAACTGATAAATTTTAATATGTCACATCCATACGATCTATAAGATGATACATAAGTATACATTGCATTATAATATGTCCATCAAGCAATATGTGCATACATGTTCAATATAATGCGTTTAATGAAAGAAATACGATTTTTCACCAATGAAAACTTAAAAAAGTGGAGTCTATAAGTTACCCGTAGTCTGTGGAAGGGACGTACGGTGACGGATTGCTCCAAATTAAGCCCAAATTGAGTAGATCTGAGATAGAGGGTCAGATTTTTTAAAGAAAACTCAAGAAAACTCGAATCAAATGCTTGAAAATGAGCCTGCCCGAGGGTATTAACCCAACCACGGGCAGCCTCAACCATACATTCTCCAGCCGCATGTATAGGTGCGGCTTCCCTAAATGGGTCCCGCGGCTTCCCGTTTGGTAAAATGCAGTCCGAAACGCATTCTTTTATGTCCAAAAGGTCACTTTACTTAAAAAGGTGCCCTTTCAGGTCATTTTTAAACCATGTAAACCCCGAAAACCCTTCAAAAAGGCCAAAAATCAGTAAAGATTAGAAATCTTGACGTTGAACGGCGAAAGACCAGAAGGTCAGTCAAAATCAGTAATCCATCGGCATTAACCCCGGTGAAGGTATCGGCTCAACCCTGATATAGAATCCACTGGTATTAACCTCAGTGATGGTATCGGTATGACCCCGATATAGAGTCCATTGGTAACAACCCTATAAATGCGTCGGCTTGACCCCGATGTAGAATCTGTTGGTAGTAACCCAACGCTGGTCAGCTCAGCCCCGATAGTGTAATCCTTTTGCAACAACCCAACGCTGGTCAGCTCAGCCTCGATAGTGTAATCCATTGGCAACAACCCAACGCCGGTCGGCTCAGCCCTGATGATGTAATTCGTTGGAAACAACCGAGTGAAGACATCGGCTCGATCCCCGATAGTGTAATCCATTGGAAAAAACCTAACGTTGGTCGAATCAGCACTAATAGTGTAATCCGTTAGCAACAACCCAATGCTGGTCGGCTCAGCCTCGATGGTGTAATTTGTTGGCTACCACCCAATGTGGGCGTCGGTTTAACCTCGATGGCGTAATCCTTATAACCTTCTTATAATCTCACATATCATTACATATTTTATACATAACATTGCATCATCAGATATACCTTATCATGTATTCTCCGTGTCTAATAATCTTTGTCATGTTCATTCCATTACATTGCATAAACATGACAAAGAAGGGCATCAGTAGACACTCGAAATTTTACTTTCTTTATACTAACCTTGCAGAAGGGCAAAAACATAATTTTACTTTGGAGACAACCCCGATGTAAGGGGAAAAGCATCCGATCACCCCGGAGACAACCTTGTGAATGATTCAAAGAGCCAATGATGTCCTGACAAGACGCGAACTGAACGAGGATCGCAAAGCTAAAAAAATATTCGTAAGAAGCCACCTTAGTAAACCTCGAACTGTGTGCCATCAAAGATATGCAGGTAACTACAGTCTGGAACCAGAAGATACCTCTCAGCTACCACCATCATCTTCCCAGACCTCTATTCAGTTAGACTCGACCTTATTCTGCAGCCTTCCGCAAAGACTTTCTGAGAGTTTGGCCTACGAAGCTCAACTTTCTCTAGACCAAAGGAACGAACTTTGAGATGGTGGGACCCACAGGACCCAGCAGTAGGTGTACCTGTGGCTAGCCGTAGGTATACATGCGACTGACTCCGGGATCATAAATCAGCAACATCAGCTCATTTAAAAAAAATAAAAAGATTCTTCAAATGGCTAGATTCGACTTAAATCTGGGTAGATCTAGCCTCGGACTTGATTTACAACCAAATATGTGATAAATAACCGATGGGATCTATAGATCTACCACCTACATAAAAATATACGTATAAAACAACAAGTCTAACATTATTTAGACAATATATCACATAAATCTAGTATGTTAAACACTAGTTACAAAGAAAGTGGCTAAAATGAGCATTTTTCACCCGGGGGATGCGTGAACAAGCGTTTTATCACCCGGGATCAACTAAGAACACTCTAGAGACTCAAAGTATGTATATAACCCGTATGCTAGATCAGCTTAGATTTATGGTAAATCTGTGTATTTACTGCTGTTGGTCAGTCCCGGCTACCTTGTATAGCTCTAGATCTATATATAGAGGTGGGAGGGGAACAAAATGGCTTGACATGGTGATTTCAACCGATGAAATCATCTAATATCAAGTTTAGGACATTGTACATGTATATTTGTGCATAATAATGTGAGCCTAGGAATCTCGGTGTCGAAATCCCATGATTGGATCTCGACTTGATTCCCACTGATGGACCGATTTTTGTGATGTAATGTTTAAATAACGCAAAAATTCATTGTATATGTAATGTTTGGATCTTGAAGACGAACTCGAGGGTTTAGTCCCGAGAAGTCGGATTCAAGATCCCGTGATAGTAAAAACTTTGATTGTGGGTGCTCGGATTCATCGAGATGGTTTACATGCCCGATGATGATCCGACCTTTTTGGCGCTTTTAGCATGCATTTTCACCAAAATGATTTCCAAATCAGAATAGCAAAGAGCTTTCATAATAACAATAAAGAATTTGGGGATAGACATTAGATCATAAATGGAAGTATCAAATGACCTCGATTCTTATTTGATGAAGGATTTGAAAACTTTGTTTTCAAAACATCATTGATATATATAGTGTTCTAAAAAATGAACTTTTATATAAATTAAATCCTTTGTGCATAGGGTTAAAGAGATACATCACTACTTTCGTAATAATAACATAGACTTAAGAATCAATAATGGAAGTATCAAAGGTCCTCGATTACTATTCAGGCGAAGGATTTGAAAACCTTGTGTTTTCCCAAAATATCATATGAAATTTTTATTTTGTCTAAAAATGAACTTTTGTTAAATCAAACCCTACGTACATTGTAATACCCGAGAATTTTCTAGTATTATTATTAAATAAATATATTATTGGAAATGAGAATTTATTTAATATAAATGATTTTGTGTTATGAGATGAATTAATTCAATTATATAAAATTGAATAATTATAATAATTGAGAAATTTATGGAGTTTGCGAAAACTCGTTGATAGCCTTGTGTGGCATAGTGATGAGGATTATTAATGATTATATTAATTAACGAATGAATTATTAAGTGAATAAGTAATCTATATTAATTGTTAATCGTAGAATATTAATTAATTGTCATCGTAGAAAAATTGTTATAGAATATTAATGGTGATTAATTAATAATATGTGATTATTATTATTGCACGAAATATAATATTAATAATGAGCAACGTGTCTATAATATAATAATATTTATATTCGTTTAATGTGATATTTAATCATATAAGTGTTAATCGATTATTATAAAAATTAATAATCAATGAGGAATGGATTAATTAATATTATTATTAATTAATCAATGAGATGAATAATTTATTTATTTGATATTATAAATAATAAAATAAATAAGTAAGTTATTAATATAATAAGATTATATTAATTGTTATGTGCAAATGTGCAAGAATTAAATATAAGGTATATGGAATACAACTATACTATATAGTGTAGAGAGACACTTAAGTGTGACCATGCATGTATATATAAACTATAGTGCAATGTGATTATACTACACATAGAAAATAATATGTCATGAATATATTGTAATCAATTGTTGATTGTAGAATTTAATAATGTGATAGTATCCGATTAAATTATACCGGTGTAATATAATGTACATGGATCATATGTGTGAAATTACACTTATTACAGTATGTGAATTACATTGTGACATTTTAATTACAACCTAAGAATGTATTATACAAATACAACTTGGATATATCCATATACATATATATATATATATATATATGAAATGTGCATAGTAAAACAAGTATTGTATATATATATCAGTGCTGCAAATGCTGATAATTCCTTGTCCCAATATAATAGTCACTCTCCTTCTCTTTCACGTGTATGGCAAAAAGGCTAAGGCCTATTCTCCCCATTCTTCTCCCAATCTTAGCTAGCAATGATCAATGGGCAGTGGTTTTGATGATGAGATTTACCAACCATTTACCAACTCCCTCTTAACCACCATGTAATCTAACATTCTCATTGGTTTAAATTGAAGGACAATCACATTGTCTGTATATTTGAAGTTCTATAAATAGTAGTCATGATTCTTCAATTTGATTTGCTGAGAATTTTGCTAAGTGTTGGATTGAGAGTGTTGTGAGTTTGTTAACAAGATAGTCACAGAGGAAGAAATTTCAATTTCAGCAAGTTCATTTCATATAGCAAAGGTATAAGATTGCTTCATGTTCTTCATTTTCAGTTTCTATCAAAATTCTATTTCTTGATATTGGTTGCAAGGTATGTTAATTGAATTATAGAATGGTTATTAGTTGTTATATAGACCTCGTAACATGTTATTATATAATGTAACATGTTTAAAAATCGAATCGGTGAAGTAATTTTGTGAATTGGGCTGATAACTGCCGAAGCAGACTGCAGTCCGGCCATAACAAGTGGTGGCACAGCTGCGCCGGTTTGACCTTGGCATGCTGCGCAGCTGCGCAGGACACTGTCTGCAGTTTTTGATTTCCTTCTTGATTCTGCTAAGTGTAAATTGTTGAGATAAATTAGAAAAGCCTGCTAGCATGACTGGTACATATATATGGGTACACTAAGGCAATGTAAGCATGTTTTGCTAAGAGTTACACGCATACTTATAGTTTGAGATAAACTTAGCGTTTTATAAACAAACTTCGAATTTGAAAACAAACTCAATATGTATACTTGCCATGTTAACATTCTGACCTTGCAAGCATATTAGTATGATTTAAGGATGTATGAAAAGCATGCTAACTCGCGTATATAGGTTCCATAATAAAATGTGAACATGTGAATCTTACTAATGCACATTCCTAACAAAAATGTAAGTTTTGAAAAAAAACTTTGACATGCTATGACCATGTTGATATTCTGATCTTATAAGCATGTTTATATGGCCGTGAAATGCATGTCGGAGATGATAACATATGCATGTAGATAGCATGAACATGTTAGGCCTTATTAGCAAGCTTTACTAATGAAAATATGAGCTTTGAACGTGAACTTTGATATGTTATGTCGAGAGTTAGAATCTGATAATTTTGAACGTGTTCGATGGTAATCTTAGACTCACTAATGTATCATACATGTATGCCTACCATGCTAGATATCGTGAAATCAAGATAGGCCTAAGTGAAGCATGTCTTCAAACTAATAACTATGATAGTTACATGTATGAAATGTGAATACTCATAAGCATGCCTAAAAACGAGTTATATGATTATCTTAAGTGTTTTAAAAGCAAGTATGATAGGCTTTGTAAATTTCTTGACCTTGAATGACCGTAAGTGTAGACTTAGAATCTATATCACATATGTTTGGAACAAGGGAAGGTTATACGAATATAAAAAGACTCTTTAACATGTATATATACTATGTGATATAGGTGAATCCGATTTTGATGGTTAACTTATGAGAATGCCATAACTTGCTAAAATAAAATATATTTTAGTATTGCTTTTAGTTTTATGTGATATTAATAATATGAGAGCATGTTTGCTAATTGTTGCGATCTTATAAGATATGAGAATATGTTTAAACTCTAAAGGAGGAACGTTAAGGATAGAAATTATATTCTATATAACTGTGTAGCTAGGCTAAAACTTAGCTTATGTGTTGATCTATATTCGAAGACAAAATGTGAAGTTTAATTATATGACTAACGAATATCATATATATACGTAACTATATTACGATAGGAATTCGAGCGTGTTGGCTAACTTTACGTGGATAGACTACGCTTAAGGCAAGTATCTAAACATTATCTCTTTGGATGCAAGTTTCCTAACTTATTTTTTTTACGGTGCAAGTATTCTATCCTTGTATATTGCGAACTAGTTTCTTTACTTAATCGTTTGAATTGAATTAGCATACTTGAACTCTTAATTCCTTAAAGCTATTATTCATGTGAAACTTGGTATTGTTCTTGAATATTGTTAAAGTGTCTATGCCATTTGATTCGGCTAGACTTATATTATTGAAAAACGACCCAAAACCAATTGATTTGTGCGGGATCTTGTATTTGACTGAGAAGAACAAAATATAACTGTCGGAGAACCGACGCGCGCACTTAATTATGATTGATTGTTATGCATAACGATGGTACTTTAGGCTGATCACCTGTTGTACCTGTTTTTGTTGGATTTTCAGTTTATTACTGTCAATTCTAGTAGAAATTCATAGTCCTTAGTGACTGCTTAGTATTCAGTTATCTTGAAATCTTGAATTGATTTATTATTGAATCTTATTGACATTATTCTGTCCTTAGCGACTGTTATTGAAAGCTGTTGATATGCATGTTATCCTTGAACTATCAAACCTTGCTATACCCTTTCGAGAATTGAGAATTTTATTACTCACCCTTATTGTATATTACTTGCTGGGCAATTTGTGCTCATTTTTGCTTTCCCTAAAACATTTCAGTTAAGGCAGAGCATGGTGAACCTTCAGGCATTGATAAGGGCAAGGGCAAGGCTACCAACTAGCTTATGTCTTTTATGTTTTTAAATATTTTAATGTTGTATTAAGATGATGTAGTAAGACTAGATTTGATTATGTTTAAGCTTAAGTTAGATTATGTAATAAGTCGTTAATTGATATTATTATGTAATCTATTAAGTACTGTAGGTTGCGAGACTTGGGGGAATAATTATAATAAATCATTGTATATTATTCTAAATTAGATATTCCGCTGTGAATGTGCGATTTTAGTTATTATTGTATTACCATGAGCACGTGACGAACCGAATTCGAGAGACCAAGTGGCGTTCCCGGATTTAGGGGCGTCATAGGTTGGTATCAAAGCTGTAGTAATAAACCTTAGGAACGAGTGTCCTTAGACTATAACTTAGGCGAACTTAGAAGTTGAAAAGGAGATAAAACTCACATAGAGTTTTCCCTAGAGCGAGACTTAGCGTGTTATGAAATGTAACTTCATTCTATACAATGAACTTATGTTTTATTTAACATTCTAATAGAGTTGTTGTTTGTTTGTCTTGTGTTTGTGATTGTAGGATGACAGACACAGGTGTACCTAGTAGAGTGGCAGAGGAGGAGCCCAAGGATATACATGTAGTATACGAGGCACCTCTAGAGACTACACCAGTGCAGGCTGTTGCACCGCTCGAGTCTGACGACGAGGATGAGATTGAGATAGAGTCTGATCCAGAGGAGGAGCCGATGGAGGACGAGCCAGTAGAGGACTCTGATGAGGCTACTGTAGAGGAGCAGATGCTAGGAGAGTATGAGGAGCGGATCCTAGAGTTAGACTGCAGGGTTCAGGAGCTGGAGGCAGAGGCCCAAGAGAGAGAGTCCGAGTTCCAGAAACTGAGGGACGAGGACTACCAGAGGAAGCTGGCCATGCAGGAGTTAGAGGTGGAGATCGCTTACCGCAAGGAGGTAGGGATCCAGATGGGAACTTTATTTCACATGTCGGTAGCGAGAAATGTAGATATAGCAGAAAAGCTGGAACAAGTAGAACATAGAGAATTGAGTGAGAAGACTGAGAAAGAGGCACTCCGTACTCAGTTAGAGTTGGAGGTGATGGATAGGATACACTTCGAGGAGAAGTGGGAAGCGGCCAATGAGAGGGCTGATGACCTAGAGGACGAGGTCAGGTGCAAGAAGAGGAAGATGAACAAGATGGGGTATGTGTTTCGTTCAGCTTTTGAGAAGGTGATTGATGGTGTGTACCACTACCCGGCAGAGCAGGGACAGACTCTACATACCTTGAGTCGAGAGCTGGTTGCGTATATAGTCCAGATGGAGTACAAGAGCGCAGTGGAGCACGGGATGATGTGATGAGATTTCCTTAGATGGTCTAGTAGTAGTTAGTAGCATTTATCTTTATGTGTTGTACATTCTATGTTATAATCCCTATCTTTTGTGTAAGATGTGGGATAGTGATGTAAACCCCGTGTAAGCTTTTGTTAGTGGGGTAGTATGGTAGCAGATTAGTATATTCCCCGTCTTTTGTGATATTAGGGGATATATATGATAACATTTATAGCAGTATGCTAGGGAAATCATGTAATGAAATGATTTGGCATATGAATATAAATGGAGTTTATTCAGAAATGTGTTATAAATTTATTCTTTTAATATTAAAAGAAATACTTAAGTAATATACTTGAATAATAATAAAATGAAAATATATGATGCAGATAATGCCGCCCAGACGTAGATTGACTGCACCTGAGGAGTCAGTGAACAATGAGAGGGAACAAGTAGACCCAATCCAGAAACTGGTAGACTTGTTAGGAGAAGCCTTAAGGGGAAGGAACAATGAACCCGTTCGCCCAAACCCTCAGGCTATACCAGTAACAACCTTTAAAGACTTTAAGAATGTAGGACCCCCGGAGTTCGAGGGAACTACCGACCCAATCGTCGCACAAACGTGGATCAAGGAGATCAAAAAAGCTTTCACTATAGCTCGCGTAGGCGAAGATCAGAAAACGGTATTTGCCACATACATGATGAGGGGAGAAGCGAACTACTGGTGGGAGGCTAATCAACAAAGAGATAGAGAAGGGATAATAGCTTGGGATAAGTTTAAGACGCTGTTCTTCGAGAATTACTTCCCGAAGAGTATGAAGAATCGGATGGAGGTGAAGTTCTTAGAACTAAAACAAGGTGACATGACGGTGGCGCAGTACGCAGCTAAGTTTAATGAACTAGCGCGATTTGCGGAACACCAAGTTGGAGATGAAGAGAGGAAGGCTAGACGCTTCGAACAAGGGTTGAAGCCGTGGCTGTTCAATAAGGTATCAGTTCTTCAAATTGATTCCTTTGCAACATTACTGGAGAAGGCAATCATTGTGGAAGGTGGCAGTGAGGCCTTAAGTCTGTATAACAAGGAGAAGAAAGGAAAGAATACTAGAGGAGAGAACCGTATTGGAGGAAGCAGTAGCGGAGGAAGCAACTTGGGAAAGAGAAAATGGGAGAATAACAACAACAACAAAAAAAACAACAATAATCAATCAGGGAATTTTCGTGGAGGTTTCAAGAAGTGGGCTGAAGGATGCTCAAAGTGTGGGAAGAATCATCAGGGCGAGTCCTGAAAGGGACGTGGCACTTGCTAAAACTGCGGACAGGAAGGGCACATCTCGCCCAACTGTTCGAAGCCAAAGAAGATCTATGGGTGTTTTGCTTGTGGCTCAATTGAGCACTGTATTAAGGATTGCCCAAAGAAGGAAAGTGGCGGGGTAGCAATCAGCAAGGAGGCAACAAGCTGATGATCAGTGGGCCGGCACAATCCAACCGCCCAACCGCCAGAACCTTTAACATGACCGTCCAGGACGCCGTGGCTGCGAAGGACGTGGTGTCAGGTATAATCCCAATCAACGATATAAATGCTTATGTATTATTTAATTCGGGTGCCACCTGTTCTTTTATATCTGAAGAATTTGCTAAGAAGGTTAGTACACCCCGAGAACGATTAGAAAATCCTTTGATCATAGAAGTTGCTAATAAGGAAGTGATCCCTGTAGAATATGTTTATCGAGATTGTCACGCAAACATTAGAGAACATGAATTGAGCGTAGACTTGATTCCTATTAGATTGGGAGAATTTGACGTAATACTGGGAATGGATTGGTTGTATAACCTATGCTGCGATAATTGACTGTCAGAACAAATGTGTGAACCTACAGACTCCGAGTAAGTCTAAGGTAGTGTTTTATGGTAGCTCATCGCTTAAGCAATCGTGTTACGTTACGATGACGCAGGCCAAGAAATTGTTAAGGAAAGGATGTGTAGGTTATTTAGCTTACATCATTGATACTCGGAAAAAGGGAGTAGAAATTAAGGATATATCCGTAGTTAATGAATTTCAAGATGTGTTTCCGGACGATCTGCCTAGTCTTCCGCCAGATAGAGAAATTAAATTCGTAATAGACTCAGCACCGAGAACGGCACCGATTTCGAAAGCTCCATATCGTATGGCGCCAGTAGAAATGAAGGAATTGATGATACAATTGCAAGAATTATTGGATAAGGGTTACATACGATCGAGTGTGTCTCCTTGGGGAGCACCAGTATTATTCGTTAAGAAAAAGGACGGATCGATGAGACTCTGTATAGATTATCGAGAATTAAACAGAGTAACGATCAAGAACCGATATCCGCTACCAAGGATAGACGACTTATTTGATCAACTGAAGGGAGCAAAGTGTTTCTCAAAAATCAACCTACGAACAGGATATCACCAACTGAAAGTGAGGGATAAGGACATACCAAAGACTGCATTTTGAACCCGTTATGGACACTACGAGTTTTTGGTAATGTCATTTCGATTGACTAATGCTCCGGAAGCATTTATGGACTTGATGAACCGAGTTTTCAAGCCATACTTGGATAAATTTGTAGTGGTTTTTATCGACGACATTTTGATCTACTCGAAGACAGAGGAAGAACACGTCGAACATCTGAAGATTGTTTTGGAGGCACTAAGGAAGGAGAAGATGTATGCGAAATTTTCTAAGTGCGAATTTTGGATGGAGAAGGTTCAATTCTTAGGCCACGTGGTGGATAAGAATGGAATCGCTATAGACCCTGCAAAGGTTGAAGTAGTAAGTAATTGGGAACAACCGAGAACACCGACGGAGGTGAGAAGCTTTTTAGGGTTAGCTGGGTACTATCGAAGATTAATCCAAGATTTTTTTAAGATAGCAACCCCGTTGACCAATTTGACTAGAAAGATGGTGAAATTTGTATGGACCGACAAATGCAAAGAAAGTTTTCAGGAACTGAAAAGGAGATTGAGCGAAGCACCTGTGTTATCATTACCAGATGATGCGTGAAATTTTGTGGTGTATAGTGATGCATCGCACAAGGGACTTGGCTGTGTGCTTATGCAGCACGACAAAGTCATTGCGTATGCATCACGATAATTGAAGGATTACGAAACTCATGACTTAGAGTTAGCGGCAGTAGTTTTTGCGTTAAAGATATGGAGGCATTATTTATATGGGAAAAAATGTGAGATATACATGAACCACAAAAGTCTGAAATATATCTTCATACAGAAGGAGTTGAATATATGGCAGAGAAGGTGGTTAGAATTAATCAAAGACTATGACTGCGATATTCTTTATCACCCGGGAAAGGCAAACGCGGTTGCCGACGCTCTGAGCAGAAAAGGAAGGGAAAAGTTGTTTAATTTAACGAATCAGGAAGAATTGATAAGAGAGATGGAGAAATTGGAGATAGAAGTGAAAGGACCAGAAGAGTCTGGTGAGAAGTTAATTATAATGGAAGCTTGTCTGACGTTGTTGGATAGAGTGAAGGAAGCCCAGGAAAAGGATGAAGAGTGTGAGAAAATCCGAAAGAGGATCACAGAAAATGAGGAAGAGAAATTCCGAATGAATAAAGACGGTATCTTACGATTCGAAGGAAGAGTGTGGGTACCAGCGGTAACCGAATTAAGGGAAGAGATTTTGCACAAGCCACATAATACGACATATTCTGTTCATCCGGGAGGCACTAAGATGTACTGAGATTTGAAGCAACATTTTTGGTGGCCTAATTTGAAACGAGAAGTCGCAGAGTGCGTTAGTAGATGCTTGACTTGCCAACGCGTTAAAATAGAGCATCAACGGCCGAGTGGTTTACTACAACCGTTGGAAATACCAGAGTGGAAATGGAAGCATATTACGATGGACTTCGTGGTAGGACTTCCAGTTACACAGAAAGGTTATGATGCTATTTGGGTTATCATAGATCGACTAATGAAGACCGCACATTTTCTACCAATCAAGATCCACTATAGTTTGAATCAGTTAGCGAGCCTATACGTAAAAGAAATTGTCTCACGACATAGAGTGCCGATGTCAATTGTCTCTGATCGAGATCCGCGATTCACGTCCAATTTTTGGAAGAGTTTGCAAGAGAGAATGGGAATGCAATTGAGGTTGAGTACGGCTTATCATCCTCAGACAGACGGACAGAGTGAGCGAACAATACAAATGCTGGAGGACATGCTTAGGACTTGCGTGGTGGATTTTAAGGGAAATTGGGACGACCACCTACCCTTAGTCGAATTTGCGTATAATAATAGTTACCATGCGAGTATCGGCATGCCACCGTACGAAGCTCTTTACGGGAGAAAGTGCAGAACGCCATTGTATTGGGACGAAGTCGGGGAGCGACGAATACTCGGACCAGAGCTAGTACAACAAACCGCAGACGTGGTGACAGTGATAAGAGCCAGATTAGTAGCAGCTCAAGACCGCCAGAAAAAGTATGCAGATTTGCATCGGCAGAACCGAGACTATAAAGTCGGCAATTTTGTTTTCTTGAAGGTATATCCATGGAAGGGAAAGATCCGTTTCGGCAAGAAAGAAAAATTGAGTCCAAGATTCATAGGACCGTTCGAGATACTGAAGCAGTGGGCGAAGTGGCATACAAAGTTGCGTTACCACCCGAGTTGGAGCACATCCACAACGTGTTCCACATTTTCGTGTTGCGACCGTACAAGGCCGACTACAAGCACGTGATTTCTTACGAGCCCATTCAAGTGGAGAAGAACTTGGCGTTTGAAGAAATTCCTGTCCAAATACTAGATAGGAAAGAGCAAGCCTTGAGAAATAAAATTATTTCATCTGTAAAAGTACTTTGGCATAACCACGAGGTCTAGGAGGCAATGTGGGAGTTAGAAGATAGGATGATGTGGGACTATCCCCATCTATTCAGTGTAACCTTGTAGCAATTCCGGGACGAAATTTTTATAAGGGGGGGGAGGATGTAATACCCGAGAATTTTCTAGTATTATTATTAAATAAATATATTATTGGAAATGAGAATTTATTTAATATAAATGATTTTGTGTTATGAGATGAATTAATTCAATTATATAAAATTGAATAATTATAATAATTGAGAAATTTATGGAGTTTGCGATAAACTCATTGATAGCCTTGTGTGGCATAGTGATGAGGATTATTAATGATTATATTAATTAACGAATGAATTATTAAGTGAATAATTAATCTATATTAATTGTTAATCGTAGAATATTAATTAACTGTCATCGTAGAAAAATTGTTATAGAATATTAATGGTGATTAATTAATAATATGTGATTATTATTATTGCACGAAATATAATATTAATAATGAGCAACGTGTCTATAATATAATAAGATTTATATTCGTTTAATGTGATATTTAATCATATAAGTGTTAATCGATTATTATGGAAATTAATAATCAATGAGGAATGGATTAATTAATATTATTATTAATTAATCATTGAGATGAATAATTTATTTATTTGATATTATGAATAATAAAATAAATAAGTAAGTTATTAATATAATATGATTATATTAATTGTTATGTGCAAATGTGCAAGAATTAAATATAAGGTATATGGAATACAACTATATTATATAGTGTAGGGAGACACTTAAATGTGACCATGCATGTATATGTAAACTATAGTGCAATGTGATTATACTACACATAGAAAATAATATGTCATGAATATATTATAATCAATTGTTGATTGTAGAATTTAATAATGTGATAGTATTCAATTAAATTATACCGGTGTAATATAATGTACATGGATCATATGTGTGAAATTACACTTATTACAGTATGTGAATTACATTGTGACATTTTAATTACAACCTAAGAATGTATTATACAAATACAACTTGGATATATATATATATATATATATATATATGAAATGTGCATAGTAAAACAAGTATTGTATATATATATCACTGCTGCAAATGCTGATAATTCCTTATCCCAATATAATAGTCACTCTCCTTCTCCTTCACGTGTATGGCAAAAAGGCTAAGGCCTATTCTCCCAATTCTTCTCCCAAGCTTAGCTAGCAATGATCAATGGGGAGTGGTTTTGATGATGAGATTTACCAACTATTTACCAACTCCCTCTTAACCACCATGTAATCTAACATTCTCATTGGTTTAAATTGAAGGACAATCACATTGTCTGTATATTTGAAGTTCTATAAATAGTAGTCATGATTCTTCAATTTGATTTGCTGAGAATTTTGCTAAGTGTTGGATTGAGAGTGTTGTGAGTTTGTTAACAAGATAGTCATAGAGGGAGAAATTTCAATTTCAGCAAGTTCATTTCATATAGAAAAGGTATAAGATTGCTTCATGTTCTTCATTTTCAGTTTCTGTCAAAATTCCATTTCTTGATATTGGTTGCAAGGCATGTTAATTGAATTATAGAATGGTTATTAGTTGTTATATAGACCTAGTAACATGTTAGTATATCATGTAGCATGTTTAAAAATTCGAATCGGTGAAGTAATTTTGTGAATTGGGCTGATAACTGCCGAAGCAGATTGCAGTTCGGCCAGAACCAGTGGTGGCACAGCTGCGCCGGTTTAACCTTGACATGCTGCGCAGCTGCGCATGACACTGTCTGCAATTTTTGATTTCCTGCTTGATTCTGGTAAGTGTAAATTATTGAGATAAATTAGAACAAGCATGCTAGCATGAGTGGTACATATATATGGGTATACTAAGGCAATGTAAGCATGTTTTACTAAGAATTACACGCATACTTATAGTTTGAGATAAACTTAGCGTTTTATAAACAAACTTCGAATTTGAAAACAAACTCGATATGTATACTTGCCATGTTAACATTCTGACCTTGCAAGCATATTAGTATGATTTAAGCATATATGAAAAGTATGCTAACTCGTGTATATAGGTTCCATAATAAAATGTGAACATGTGAACCTTACTAATGCACATTCCTAACAAAAATATAAGTTTTGAAAAGAAACTTTGACATGCTATGACCATGTTGATATTCTGATCTTATAAGCATGTTTATATGGCCGTGAAATGCATGTCGGACATGATAACATATGTATGTAGATAGCATGAACATGTTAGGCCTTATTAGCAAGCTTTACTAATGAAAATATGAGCTTTGAACGTGAACTTTGATATGTTATGTCGAGAGTTAGAATCTGATAATTTTGAACGTGTTTGATGGTAATCTTAGACTCACTAATGTATCATACATGTATGCCTACCATGCTAGATATCGTGAAATCAAGATAGGCCTAAGTGAAGCATGTCTTCAAACTAATAACTATGATAGTTACATGTATGAAATGTGAATACTCATAAGCATGCCTAAAAACGAGTTATATGATTATCTTAAGTGTTTTAAAAGCAAGTATGATAGGCTTTGTAAATTTCGTGACCTTGAATGACCGTAAGTGTAGACTTAGAATCTATATCACATATGTTTGGAACAAGGGAAGGTTATATGAATATAAAAAGACTCTTTAACATGTATATATACTATGTGATATAGGTGAATCCGATTTTGATGGTTAACTTATGAGAATGCCATAACTTGATAAAATAAAATATATTTTAGTATTGCTTTTAGTTTTATGTGATATTAATAATATGAGAGCATGTTTGCTAATTGTTGCGATCTTATAAGATATGAGAATGTGTTTAAATTCTAAAGGAGGAACGTTAAGGATAGAAATTATATTCTATATAACTGTGTAGCTAGGCTAAAACTTAGCTTATGTGTTGATCGTATATTCGAAGATAAAATGTGAAGTTTAATTATATGACTAATGAATATCATATATATACGTAACTATATTACGATAGGAATTCAAAAGTGTTGGCTAACTTTACGTGGATAGACTACGCTTAAGGCAAGTATCTAAACCTTATCTCTTTGGATGCAAGTTTCCTAACTTATATTTTTTTTACGGTGCAAGTATTCTATCCTTGTATATTGCGAACTAGTTTCTTTACTTAATCGTTTGAATTGAATTAGCATACTTGAACTCTTAATTCCTTAAAGCTATTATTCATGTGGAACTTGGTATTGTTCTTGAATATTGTTAAAGTGTCTATGCCATTTGATTCGGCTAGACTTATATTATTGAAAAGCAACCCAAAACCAATTGATTGGTGCGGGATCTTGTATTTGGCTGAGAAGAACAAAATATAACTGTCGAAGAACCGACGCGCGCACTTGAGTATGATTGATTGTTATGCATAACGATGGTACTTTAGGCTGATCACCTGTTGTACCTGTTTTTGTTGAATTTTCAGTGTATTATTGTCAATTTTAGTAGAAGTTCATAGTCCTTATTGACTGCTCAGTATTCAGTTATCTTGAAATCTTGAATTGATTTATTATTGAATCACATTGATATTATTCTGTCCTTAGCGACTGTTATTGAAAGCTATTGATATTCATGTTATCTTTGGACTATCAAACCTTGCTATACCCTTTTGAGAATTGAGAATTTTATTACTCACTCTTATTGTATATTACTTGCTGGACAATTTGTGCTCATTCTTACTTTCCCTAAAACATTTTAGTTAAGGCAGAGCATGGTGAACCTTCAGGCATTGATAAGGGCAAGGGCAAGGCTACCGACTAGCTTGTGTCTTTTATGTTTTTAAATATTTTAATGTTGTATTAAGATGATGTAGTAAGACTAGATTCTAAAAGCTTTGCTTAAAACTATGGGTTATTTACATATTATAAAAACAGCATCATGTAGATAATTAAATGCCTTTAATAAATGAATACTTTTATTCATAAATAAATATGATCGTTTTCAAAGTATATGATTTATCATCATACATGATTGGCTTGTATGCATACTACTTTCAATCTCCCACTTGCACTAAAGCTAATCGCCATGGTATCTCATACACATCTTCTCTAAGTGACGATCAAACTGATGTTGTGTTAAAGCTTTAGTAAATGGATCTGCAATATTGTCTTGAGAGTATACACGCTCCAAGGTGACGTCTCCTATTTCAAAGATCTCCCTGATCAAGTGTAATCGCCGTAACACGTGTTTAGATTTCTGATGAGACTTGAGTTCCTTAGCCTGTGCAACAGCTCCGGTGTTATCACAATACAAGGGGACTGCTCCTCCAATGCTAGGAACCACACCAAGTTCTATTTTCAACCTCTTCATCCAAACAGCCTCCTTTGCAGCTTCACTTGCAGCTATGTATTCTGCCTATGTCACTGAATCAGCAACTATTTGCTGTTTGTAACTCTTCCAACTCAATGCGCCACTGTTTAAGGTAAACACATACCCCGAAATGGATTTACTATCATCTTGGTCCGTTTGAAAACTTGAGTATGTGAAGCCCTCGTGTTTTAATTCAAACCCACCGTAGACATGAAATACATCCTTAGTCCTTCGTAAGTACTTTAGGATATTTTTCACTGCCTTCCAGTTCTCTTCTCCGGGATTCGACTGATATCTGCTTGTTAAACTAAGTGCATGAACGACATCCGATCTAGTACATATCATACCGTACATGATAGATCATATTGCTAAATCATAAGGAATCTTACTCATATGGTATCTCTCCTCAGGTGCCTTTGGGGCCTGTTTCTTGGAGAGATGTATTCCATGACTCATCGGTATGAGACCTCTTTTAGAATCTTCCATGATAAACCCTCTTTAACATCAAATCAATGTATGTTCCTAGGGATAAGCCAATCATCCTTTTAGATCTATCTCTATATATCTTTATCCCCAAAATGTAGGATGCTTCTCCCATGTCCTTCATGGAGAAGTGTTTAGATAACCAGATTTTGATTGATTGTAGTATAGGAATATCATTCCGTATAAGTAATATATCATCAACATATAATATAAGGAATGAAACAACTCTCCCACTAACCTTCTTGTACACACATGGTTCATCCTTTTTTTTGATAAAATCAAATTCTTTGATTGTCTCATCAAAACGGATGCTCCATCTATGAGAAGCTTGCTTTAATCCATAATTGGATCGTTGCCGCTTACAAACTTGATAGTTCCAACCTTTGAAACAAATCCCTCTGGCTGTGTCATATACACATCCCCCTCAAGTTTCCCATTGAGGAAGGTGGTTTTCACATCCATCTGCCAGATCTCATAGTCGTAATAAGCTGCAATCACAAGCAAAATCCGAATGGACTTGAGCATATCTACTGGTGAGAAAGTTTCATCATAGTCAACTCCTTGTCTTTGTTTGAAACCTTTTGCAACAAGTCGGGCCTTATAGGTCTCTACCTTGCCGTCCGCTCTACTCTTTCTTTTAAAGACTCATTTACACCTAATAGGCTTAATACCTTCAGGTGGTGAAACCAAAGTCTATACTTGGTTTTCATCCATGGAGTTCATCTCGGATTTCATGGCTTCTAGCCATTTCACTAAATCTTTATTACTCATAGCCTGCTTGTAATTCAATGGATCATCATCATTCATGATGCGTACCTTATTGTCATCTTCTATGACGAATCCATACCTGTCAGGTATTTTTGGTACCCTTCTAGATTTACGAATAGGGTGTTGTACAGTAGGCTCTTCAACTTGGTCAGGTACCTGACTTTGATTCGTAGTAATATGTGGTTCTTGAACTTCTTCAAGATATATCTTACTCCCACTGACCCCTTTATGGATAAACTCCTTTTTCAAGAAGGCAGCATGTTTCGCAACAAACACCTTTTGATCAGTTGGATGATAGAAATATTACCCTTGTGTTTTTTAGAGTATCCCACAAATCTACACTTGTCGGATTTAGTCTATAGTCTTAAGATTTGGTTTCCTCCCTTTCCACATCTCACATGGGGTCTTTGGGACGGATTTTGTAGGCACCTTGTTAAGTAGGTATGCAGGCGTTTCTAGGGAATGGCCCTAGAATGATATTAGAAGATTGGTAAAACTCATCATAGAACGAACCATGTCAAACAATGTTTGATTTCTCCTTTCAGATACTACGTTTAACTGTGGTGTTCTTGGTGGAGTCCATTGTGAGACTATACCATTTTCTTTGAGATAATTGAGAAACTCACCGCATTGACATGTCACATATTATCCCTATGTTCCTACCGACCAATTAAATAACAAGTAAGCTTAGGTAGGACACACTAACAAAGGTTTTACTCGTCTCTCCCCTCCTAGTTCTAATCTCAGATCTCCGCCGGAGATCATATCCCTAAGCTCTGACACCAATTGTGACGCCCCCAAAATAGGTTCAATACTCAACCCATTATGAGTAGCCAAATACATGGTACAGAATCTAAATACAATCTTTTATATCATACGATCGTGCAAAATACGACCACACAACTGTGAGTGTCAATACAAACATGTAGAAAATATAAACACTCAAACTAAGTCCTCATTACAATTATTATCACACTATTTTACAAAAATAGTAAGGAATACTATTGCTCTAACTCGGACCATCACTCTATCCCTAGACTAGTCCCTGCGACATTCTCATTTCCTGAAGAGGGCAATAGAAGAAAAGAGTGAACTCAACTAGCCTAGTAAAGAATATTAAGACTAAGATAATGGAGAATAATTTATCGTTAGTCTTCAAAAAGTCAGATAAAATATTATGGACAACAAGTTTTAGATTAACAACTGCAGCGAAAATAACAATTCATTCGAAGAGTTAAGTAAAAAATGATGTCTACCATCTTCTATGATTTAAAAGTCCATCATCAATATTTTATCCCTGTAACATCAATCAATATATATCTCAAATCCAATATTCATCTTTGCAATACGACCAATGATATTTGTATCACCAGTGGTCATGTTCATCTCAACACATGTCCATCTTTGTACTACGGCCAAAGATATTCATCAGGTAATCATTCATCTTTGCACTACAGGCCATAGATATTCATCAAGTAATTATTCATCTTTGCACTACAGGCCAAAGATATTCATTTATATCACCATTTAAGACTGAGGATGATGAAATATATTTTAAAGAACGAATCCAATGAGATAAAGGACAAAGATTAGGGATTCGTAGTTTAGTGTATCCAAGTTTAAGAATACTTAACAATACTCAATTGTGGAGCAAAATTCAAGAATGAAGTTCAAAACACGGATCCAATCAAAGATAGGAACCATAACAGACAACTTGGACAAAGAAAAGAAAATTTATTTTTTTTGTGAATAGTAGCGTATTTGTGAATAGTGCCGTATACGTGAATAGTAACCCCTGCCATGAAAATGTAAAAATTTCATAATAAAATTCATACCAATATTTCGGTGAAATGATATTAAAAGAAATAACATCATTTACAAGAAAAATAATATCCCTTACCTGAGTATAATACTCGATCTGACTGAAATATCAGATATTATGAAGAGAAAAACTTGCACTATTATCAACACTCAAAATATCTAAACACTCACAAGAAATACACTTGATACTATAGAGAGAAATTTTTTTGATTCTGGTGTGATTTTTATTTCTTAACTAAGCACCCTATTTATAGAAAAATATCAGAACACCAATGTTGACTTACATACCCTCGATGGCTTTCTCACCATACCATTCTTTGAAAAACTAACCAGCCCACCACCTTTAAAATAATAAATTCAATCACATGTTTATAATATATATATATATATATATATATATATATATATTAAAACATTTATAATTATTAAAAGAATTTCAATTCAATTTTTTTTCTCTTCTACCTCATTTTGATTTTATACCATAAAAATAATGTCATCATCTAAAATATAAAATTATACTATTATATTATCACATTATACTATTATAATATAATATTATAATAATATATTTGAATAAATATTTTATCGGAGAAGATAAAATGCTAACTTTCAACAAATGTCTCATACTAAAACTTCTTCCCTTTATATCATAATTGAATAAATATTTACTTATCATATTTATCAAATAATCAATTATTATACACAATTAATATTATATAATTACAATATTGACAACTAGGTCGTTCCCAAGAAAGAGGGAGCTTTCCAATAAAGATTTCTCTTTATTGGTGCGTAATTATATAACCTAACCCCTTTCCTCGATAGAACTTCCTAGATATTATCAATAAAGTTATCTAATAATATCATTTCAATAATATGTGTGACAATTATTGGTTTAATAATGTGAAATACTGTGCAGTGGTTACTGTGACAATTATTGCATCAATAATATAAAATATCAATGTAACAATTATTGAATCAATAATATAAAATATTGAACAATAATTATCAATGTTGCAATTATTGAATCAATAATATAAAATATTGAATAGTAATTATTGTAACAATTATTGAGTAAGTGACTTCTTACGTAAGAATCAATAATTAAAAATACTGTATAATACCGTGTGCTACTGCGCAACAACGCGTATTACTGTTCTTTTATCACCGGCTATTTCAACAATTTTAACAGTAAAAGTTTTGCCATTATTTTTAGAAAAATTATTCTTGTCGTTTTCTTCATCCGATAATTTTTTGTTATGGGGCCCACAAATGGCTGCGTCGTCGTACGAATATTCCCCGACAACAAGAATATTCCACGACCAAACGAATATTCGCCGACAACAATGAATATTTTATAACCACTTGCTTATTTTGTAAACTTTGCGCATATTACCCATAACTTACCACATTTATCAAAGTCAACCCCTTACTATTTCAAAATAATATATGGAGGAATTTAAATCTTATTCATAAATAGTTGGGGTCTTACAACCTCTCCTCCTTATGAAATTTCGTCCTCGAAATTGACGTACTTACCTGGTATTTTGAAAAGGTGAGGATACCTCGCTTTCATTTCCGATTCTAACTCCCAGGTCATTTCCTCGATATCATGGTTCCTCCCCAAAACTTTAACTTGAGGTATAATCTTTGAGCGTAGGACATGTTCCTTCTTATCCAAGATCTTGACAGGTACTTCCTCGTACGTTAAATCTTTGGCTATCTCGTCTGGTTCTAACTCAATAATGTGGTTTGGGTCTTTCACATATTTACGAAGCATGGATATGTGAAAAACGTTATGAACAAGAGACATGCTTGGAGGTAAGGCGAGTCTATATGCCACAGTTCCTACTCGGTCAGGATCTCAAATGGACCAATAAATCGTGATTTGAGCTTTCCTCTCTTCCCGAATCTTGTAACTCCTTTTCATGGAGCAACACGTAACAATACATGATCCCCAACATTAAATTTCACGTCCTTTCAATGAAGGTCCGCATAACTCTTTTGTCGATCTTGTGCTGTTTGTATACGTTGCAGGATTATTTGAATCTTTTTCGTAGTCATACGTATTAACTCCGGTCCCAACAATGTTGCTTCACCCACTTCGTCCCAGCATACTAGAGAACGACACTTTCGTCCATACAACGCCTCGAATGGAGCCATGCCTATACTTGCATGATAATTATTGTTGTAGGAGAATTCTACCAATGGTAAGTACTTATCCCAACTTCCTTTGAAGTCTAGAACACAGAGTCTCAATAGAACTTCAAGAGTTAGAATAGTCATTTCCGATTGCCCGTCCGTTTGAGGATGATATGCAGAACTAAATCGTAAATTGGTGCCCATCGCTTTCTGCAAGCTGACCCAAAATCGTGAAGTGAATCTTGGGTCTCGATCCGAAAATATAGATACTGGCATGCCATGCAATCTCACAGTCTCATTTACGTACATATGGGAAAGACGTTCCAGTGAATAAATCTCTCGTATCGGCAATAAATGAGCAGGCTTGGTTAATCTATTGACAATAACCCAAATTGCATCTATGCCTTGAGAAACCTTAGGAAGACGTATAACAAAATCCATGTTGATGTGTTCCCACTTCCATTTTGGAATCTCAAGTAGTTGCAATGGACCCTTTGGCACTTGATGCTTCGCCTTGACACGTTGACAAGTTAGACAAATTTGAGATAAACTCCGCGATTTCTCTCTTCATATTTCTCCACCAAAATGTATGTCGAAGATCACGATACATTTTGGTACCCCCAGGATGGATTGCAAATGGTGTGTTATATGCCTCCATCATGATTTTATACTTCAAATCGGAATCGTTAGGAACACAAAGTCTGGAGTTGACTCAAAGTATACCTTCTTCATTGATTCTTGCTTCTGGAATAGCACCTTCTTGCACCTTCTTCTTTATTTTCATCAGCTCCAGGTCTGTAGCTTGAGCAGCTTTAACTTTATCAATCAAAGCTAGTTCTACGCGTATATTTGCCATCTTCACGTGGGTCCCTGTAGTCTTTAACTCTATCTCCATCTTTTGTAAGTCATACAAAATGGGCCTTTCTGTTGACATCATCGCACTCGTTTTTGCATATGATCTTCTATTCAACGCGTCCGCTACCACGTTCGCTTTTCTAGGATGGTATTGGATGGTATGGTCATAATCTTTCAACAGCTCAAGCCAACGTCGTTGCCACATGTTGAGTTCCTTTTGAGTGAAGAAATATTTGAGGCTCTTATGATCCATATAAATCTCCACTTCTCCCCATACAGGTAGTGTCTCCAGATCTTCAACGCGAAAACGACTACTGCCAACTCTAGATCATGAGTAGAATAATTCCTCTCATATTCTTTGAGTTTTTGCGAGGCATAGGCTATGACTTTCCAATATTGTATGAGAACACATCCTAACCCTTTGCCTAAAGCATCGCTGTAGATGACAAATCCATCCGAACCAGATGGTATTGTTAGAATAGGTGCTGAAATGAGTCTCCTCTTGAGCTCTTGCAAGCTTTTCTCACATTCCTTGTTCCATCCGAATTTTGTGCCTTTTCGAGTTAGCTGAGTTAATGGAGTAGCGATTCAAAAAAATCCTTCCACGAATCTCCGATAATAACCAGCTAAGCCCAAAAAGCTACGTACTTCGGTTACTGACTTAGGTTGTTCCCAACTTTGTATTGCTTCATTCTTCACCGAGTCAATTGATATTCCATGTTTCGATACCACGTGCCCAAGGAATGCTACTTCCTCAAGCCAGAACTCTCATTTCTTCAACTTGGCATATAACTTGTTTTCACAAAGCTTTTGGAGTATCAGCTTCAAATGTAGTTCATGATCTTCACAGCTTTTGGAGTAAATAAGAAAGTCATCAATAAAGACAACCACAAAATGATCCAAATATTCCTTGAATATCTGGTTCATCATATCCATGAAAGTAGCAGGAGCATTAGTCAATCCAAAAGACATGACTAAGAATTCATAATGTCCGTATCGAGTTCTGAAGGCAGTCTTTAGAAAGTCATCAGTTTTAATCTTTAACTAATGATATCCAAAATGAAAATCGATCTTTGAGAAAAATTATGCACATTGCAACTGGTCGAACAGGTCATCAATGCGAAGTAACAGATACATATTCTTAATGGTGACATGGTTCAACTCCCGATAGTCAATACAAAGTTGCATACTCCCGTCTTTCGTCTTTACGAATAAAATAGGAGCGCCCCAAGGCGATGTACTAGGACGAATGAAACCAATGTCTAACAACTCCTGTAGTTGAACCTTTAACTCCTGAAGTTCAATAGGAGCCATTTGATATGGGGTTTTGGAAATGGGTTTTGTACCCGGTTCAATGTCAATAAAGAATTCAACTTCACGTTCTGGGGGTAGGCTAGGAAGTTCTTTGGGAAATGCATCAGGAAACTTATTAACAACAAAAATATCACTCAAATATGACGTATTCTGGTTTAAATCAGTGACATGGGCTATGAAAGCTTGACAACCGTTTTCCAATAAACGAATAGCTTTATGACTTGAAATCACATTGATTGATTTTAGTGGTTTGGTTGTTTGAATTCGCACAACAAGTTGGTTAGGAATATGAAAACTAACAACCTTACAAAAATAATCAATTTTGGCATGATAAGTGGTTAACCAGTCGATTCCTAAAATCACATCATATGCAAGTATTTTTAAAGAGATAAGATCAACAGGTAATTTGAGGGTGCCAATTTGAATCAAGCAAGATTTGTAAACTGTGGATGTAACGAATGTTTCTCCCAATGGAGTTTCAACAGATAAGTCAAAGTCTAATTTGTCAGGGGTTAAGTTCAAACGTTGAGCACAAGCATGTGAAATAAAAGAATGGGTAGAACGTATATCTAAAAAGGTATAGACTTCGCAAGAGTTTATGATTAGCTTACCCGTGATAACTTCGTTCGGGTTCCTTGCTTTTTGGGTAGTCACGATAAATGCTCTCCCTGGAACCAATGACTTTAACTTGTCTGGGATAGTCTTTGGAGTCACCATCCCCGCTGGACTTGGTCTCGCTATAGGACACACTCGAGTAATGTGACCTTCCTTTCCACAGTTATAACACATCTTGGATTGCTGTGTGCAGTTTGGACTGATGTGTCCCTCTTGTACGCATTTATAACATACGATTAGTGGTCGTTCTCCTCCCCTAGAAACTGTTGTTGATGGTGGTGCTGACGTCTTCACGTTATCATTATTTTACATTCTCTTTTTCAAATCTCCCCCCGACTCACTTCTTCTATTATCATGGCCATGATTACCACCAAATTGGTTTCTGCTTCTGGCCTGATACCTTCCTCCACGCTGATTTTATTGTTTCGATGACTGTTGCCACCGGTACGACCTTGGTTGTTGTCCCTTGGTTGAACATACCCATTATCTCGTTCTAATAATTGGGCCCTGTTCACCACATCTGAATACAAATAAAGTTTGTGAGAAATGAGGAACTGACGAATTTCAGGTTTCAAACCTCTCAAAAACATCTGTGTCATACGTTCCTCATTATCCACCAGGTGAGATGCAAACCGGGATAACTCCGCAAACTTAGCCTCGTATTGGGACACCATCATGTTATTCTGTCCTAGTTTGATAAACTCTACCTCCTTCATATGACGAATACTTTCTGGAAAGTACTTGTCATTGAACGATATCTGGAACTCCTCACAAGACATCTTGAGTGTGGAAGGCTGAGTACGCTTCACAGATTTTCACTAGTAATCTGCTTCTCCACGGAACATAAGGTGGTGAATGGAACCGTTTTCTCCTCTATGAATCCCAAGACATCAAATATCTCGGTGATTTGCTTAACCTAAGTTTCTGCCTTGATTATATGTAGCTTTCCCAAAAACTCTGGTTGTCCCAACTCTTTGAATTGCTTGGTAGTGACAAGCCACGAATTACCATAATTTCCACCTGCATTTTGAACACGAGTCTCCCTCGTCTGGTTTTGTATGAACTGCAAAAAGTTTATAAACGTCCCATCGTTCAGCGTTTGATTGGTGGTGTTGTTTACAGGAGGATTATTGCCATCCTGTTGCACATTATCCTGATTGGTGATTAGAGGTGTCTCAATGGTCTCATATGCTTCATTGTTTAGATTTTCATCTGCCATTCTCAAATACTGCCACAAAACAAGGGTTAATTAAAGAAATTGACATGTCACATATTATCCATATGTTCCTACCGACCAATTAAATAATAAGTAAGCTTAGGTAGGACACACTAGCGAAGGTTTGACTCGTCTCTCCCCTCCTAGTTCTATTCCCAGATCTCCCCCAAAGATCATATTCCTAAGCTCTGATACCAACTGTGATGCCCCCAAAATAAGTTCAACACTCAACCCATTCTGAGTCGCCAAATACATGGTACAGAATCCAAATATAATCTTTTATATCATACGGTCGTGCAAAATACGACCACACAACTGTGAGCGTCAATACAAACATGTAAAAAGTATAAACACTCAAACTAAGTCATCATTATAATTATTATCACACTATTTTACAAAAATAGTGAGGACTACTACTGCTCTAACTCAGACTATCATTCTGTCCCCCGACTAGTCTCTGCGACATTCTCATTTCTTGAAGAGGACAATAGAAGAAAAGGGTGAGCTCAACTAGCCCATTATAGAATATTATGACTAAGATAATGGAGAATAATTTATCATTAGTCTTCAAAAACTCAGATAAAATATTATGGACAACAAGTTTTAGATCAACAACTGCAGGGAAAATAACAATTCATTAGAAGAGTTAAGTAGAAAATAATGTATACTATCTTCTATGATTTAAAAGTCCATCATCAATATTTTATTTCTGTAACATCAATCAATATATATCTCAAATTAAATATTCATCTTTGCACTACGGCCAATGATATTTGTATCACCAGTGGTCATGTTCATCTAAACACCTGTCCATCTTTGCACTACGGCCAAAGATATTCATCAGGGAATCATTCATCTTTGCACTCCAGGCCAAAGATTTTCATTTGTATCACCATTTAAGACTGAGGATGATGAAATATATTTTAAACAACGAATTCAGTGAGATAAAGGACAAAGATTAGGGATTCGTAGTTTAATTTATATAAGTTCAAGAATACTCAATAATACTCAATTGTGGAGAAAAATTCAAGAATGAAGTTAAAAACACGGATCCAATCAAAGATAGGAACCATAACAGACAACTTGGACAAATAAAAGAAAATTTAATTTTTTTGTGAATAGTACCGTATGTATGAATAGTGCCATATACGTGAATAGTAACCCCGACATGAAAAGATAAAAATTTCATAATAAAATTCATACCAATATTTCGGTGAAATGATATTGAAAGAAATAACATCATTTACAATAAAAATAATATCTCTTACCTCAGTATAATACTCGATCTGACTGGAATATCGGATATTATGACGAGAAAAACTTGCACTGTTATCAACACTCAAAATATCAAATATAACGATTGAGATTTTATATTTAATTTTAAATATTTATTGAGTTAAATAAATATTTTATGTGATTTATTTATTGAGTTAAATAAATAAATTATGTGATTTATGGAGTGATTTAATTAAGTGTTATATATTAATGTGTAATATTTAATTAATGTATATTAATTTTATATTATAGTTCTAATTTAATTGAGATAATTAAATTAGATGAGATATGTGATGAAGTGTTACATGAATTATAATTAGCGAGTAATTATAATTATGTGGCAATTTTATGTGATTAATTGATGTTAGATTTTAATTGATTAAATTAGATGATTAATATTTAATTAATTAAAATGTGACATTAAAGTATGTGTTAAATAATTTATTAAATAAAAGGAAAAGAATTTTTAAATAATTTTACCAAACAAGGCCCTTGCTTTTGTTATAAAAGACTGTTGCCAAACAGGGCCCTTACACTAGCTTAAACCTAATTTACCTAAACCATGCCTAAGTTAGTAAAACTAGTTCTAATTTTTATGTTGCCAAACAAGCCAAAAGGACTTTTGAATTTTATAACTCCTAATTTAATTGGATTATTAAATATTAGTAAGTACGTATATTATTGATATATGTCAGTTATATATCTATATACTACGTAAGGAAAAACTACGTTAGTTTAAGCCTAAGACTAAGAAGAAAAGAGAGAGAATAGAGGAAGAATAACAGATAAGAATTAGAGAAAAAGAGAAGGAAAGAGTAAGAAAATCATCATCTTCTTCACTTCTATTAATCAATAAAGGTATTCCTCAACTTCCTTATATTTGATATGTATTATGTTATTCATATTTTCATTCTCTGTAAAGCATGTTCTTATAAAAATTGTATAGCATGATGGGTATATATATATGGATTGTATTACTATGTTGTTTATAGTTGAATTATATGCCATGTACAAGTTTTAGAAATTTAATTGTGGTAAAACGAGTTTTCATGGAAAAAGTTTCGTTTACATGAGTTTATATATTATGGTTGGTTTTACATTGAGAAATTGGTATAGGTTAGTATGTTGTTTAGAATTCTTCTATGATACTAACCGGAATCATGAGAATAATGCATGTATTACAAGTTGAATTAGTTGAGAATTTGAATTACAGTGAATTGTTTTATGAAAATTATGAGTTGGGAGAAAAATGATTTTCTCAAGTTTTTAATTAAAATTTAGTGTTTTAATCTTGTAATTTGATGTCTTTGTATGTTAAAGGTATGTTAGAAGTTTTATATGATGTTTATGAAATGTTATATGAATCAATCTTTGGCTAAATTGAGAACTGATGTGGAGAATTAAGCCAATTTGGTTTTCTCGGCACTGTTCGCGAAGCTGCTCTGTTTTTGTCCTCTGCCGGCGCAGCTGCGCAGGCAGTAAGGGTAGAAGCGACGCAGCTGCGTCGCTGGATTTTCTCAGGTTTGACCCCTGCGCAGCTGCACCGGTGTCAAGGCAAAGAGTGGCGCAGCTGCGCCGTTGCCTGATTAGAGGCAGAGAATGCTAGTTAATTGTGCAGTGGTATTTTAGAGCTTAGTTTAATTGTGCTATGATATTGAGTATATACCCAGTTGCTATAACATGTTGTTAATATGAAATTGACAATTTCATAATTTGGAAAAGAAAAGAAATTTTGAAAACTTTAATTAGATTATAAATATTTTATTGTAAATGAGTTACTTAATTATAATTTGATTAATTATAATTAAGAGTAAATATTTAATTTAAATTATAATTCTGTGAAATTATAATGTATAGAAGTTGATTTATTTTAATCAATTAGATGTTAATTTAAATTATAATTTAAGTAATTATAATTTAATAAATGCATGTTAATTGTGGATTTTAAATCGATAATTACATGATTAATTATAAATTGTGTAATTATAATACATGTTATAGTTTAATTAATTATGGATTATAAATTGATAATTGCATGATTAATTATAAATTGTGTAATTATATTGCATGATATAGTTTAATTGATTATAAATTATAATTTGTTTATAATTTAAAGGTAATTATAATTTAAGTAATTATAATTTGATTAAGTGTTTAAATTATAATTGTTTGATTATAATTTAGTTAAATACATAATTAATTTAATTATGTGAATATGTAAGTGATGTAATTAACTATGTGATAGTTAATTATTATTATTTATTTAATTAGAGTGAGTTAACCATGAGGGTTAACCACTTATGTGAATTAGTTATGTGTTAACTAATTTAGGTTATTGTAATTAAATATATGTGTAGGAAGTATTAAAGTATGTGAATTGAGTTAAGTAGCTTGCGCTTGAGGCAAGTTTTCTAAACCCTAATTTTGTATTAATTTTATGCAAATTTTTTAAATCCTAATCTTGTATTAATTTTATGCAAGTTTTCTAAATCCTAATCTTGTATTAATTTTATGCAAGTCTTCTAACCCTAAACTTGTTAATTATATACAAATTCTTGAATTCATATATTCATTGTTGAGAATGTCCTTTCCATTTCTGTATTGGACAATTGTTTATTTAATTGAAATGATCTTAACTTATTGTTCAAGTAAGATCCAATTATTATTTTAAATGCTTTAAGTTGATTCTAAAGCATATGTTAGTTCATAATTCTGTTATTTACGAATTATTGATAGTCGATTCAACTAATCCTTAGTTGATGAACGTGAAATCTAAATTACCTTTGTAAGCTTATCCAAACCAAACTTTCTTTGGTGCGGACTTGAATTCAAATTGCTGAGTTGAACAACCCTATGTACTACGGGAGGTTACTACGCATAGCGTTAAGATGTTTGTGCACAATACATGGTACAAATGGCTGATCGCCCTAAGTACGAGTTAAGGTCCATAGTCTTATTGACTATTAAAGGTTTAAATAGAAATATTTATAACCTAGGACAAGAGTTCAAAGGTCTTATGACACTCAGATAAATTCTGTTTTTGAATTGTAATTGTGATGAAAGAATTATTATTCAATTCTTTATTGTTGAAGCGAATCATATTATTCAGATTCTTTGAAAGATATCCTTTCATGTATATATTATTGTTAAACTCCAGTGAGCTGTGGTTTGCTCACTCTCGCATTAAATAACAATTTTAGTAAAGGTTGATAACGCTGATGCTCCATCTACAAGTAAGGGCAAGGGAAAGCAAAGCAAGTGAAGACCTGTTTTTATTTAACTGAGAATGATTGTACTAAGACTTGACTGTTATGTTTTTATTTCCGCACTTATTATATTCATGTCAGGATTAGAGTAACCCGGGATTATTTTTAAAAAAGGTTGTAACCCTTGTTGTAAGGGAGATTTATTTATTTTAATTTAAATTGTAGGTTATTTTGCATTATTCATTGGGTAGATGTATGTTATATTAGAAAGTGAACACCAAATCATGTGAAAACGAAGTACCCGGATTTGGGGTTGTCACATCTAAACACTCACAAGAAATACGCTTGATACTATAAAGAGAAAATTTTCTGATTCTGGTGTGATTTTTTTTTCTTAACTAAGCACCCTATTTATAAGAAAATGTCAGAACACCAATGTTGACTTACATACCCTCGGTGGCTTTCTCAACACACCATTCTTTGAAAAATTAACCAGCCCACCACCTTTGAAATAATAAATTCAATCACATGTTTTTATATATATATATATATATATATATATATATATTAAAATATTTATAATTATTAAAAGAATTCCAATTCTATTTTTTTTCTCTTCCACAATATTTTATTTTTATACCATAAAAATAATGTCATCATCTAAAATATAAAATTATACTATTAAATTATCACATTATAGTATTATAAGTAATATTATAATAATATATTTGAATAAATATTTTATCGGAGAAGATAAAATGCCAACTTTCAACAAATGTCTTAGACAAAAAATTATTCCCTTTGTATCATAATTGAATAAATATTAACTTATCATATTTATCAACAATCAATTATTATACATAATTAATATTATAGAATTATAATATTGACAAACAGGTCATTCTTAGGAAAGAGGGGGCTTTCCGATAAAAATTTCTCCTTATTGGCGCGCAATTATATAACCTAACCCCTTTCCTCGACAAAACTTCCTAGACATTATCAATAATGTTATCTAATAATATCATTTCCATAATATGTGTGACAATTTTTGATTTAATAATGCTAAATACTGTGCAGTGGTTACTGTGACAATTATTGCATCAATAATATAAAATATCAATGTAGCAATTATTAAATTAATAATATAAAATATTGAACAGTAATTATTAATATAGCAACTATTGAATCAATAATATAAAATATTGAACAATAATTAATGTAACAATTATTGATTAAGTGACTTCTTATGTAAGAATCAATAATTAAAAATACTGTATAATACCGTGTGCTACTGCGCAGCAACGCGTATTACTGTTCTTTTATCACCGAGTATTTCAACAGTTTTAACTGTAAAAGTTTTGTCATTATTTTTAGAAAACTTATTCTTGTCATTTTCTTCATCTGACAGTTTTTCGTTATGGGGCCCACAAATGGCTACGCCATTTTACGAATATTCCCCGACAACAAGAATATTCCCCGACCAAACGAATATTCCCCGACAACAATGAATATTTGATAACCACTTGCTTATTTTATAAACTTTGCGCATATTACCCATAACTTACCACATTTATCAAATCAACCCCTTACTATTTCAAAATACTATATGGAGGAATTTAAATCTTATTCATAAAAAGTTGGGGTCTTATTGATAGTAGTGTGTATAAAAGCCAATTATGTATAATGTTAAAGCACATACTTTATAAACAATCTTATTTATTTATTAATAAAATATTTATTTATTAAAGGCATTAATTATCGACATAGTGCTATTTTTATAATATGTAAATAACCCATAGTTTTAAGCAATATTTTTAGAATCATGATGATGATCATGCTAATGAGATCTAAATTCGTAGAAAGCTTAAAAACTAAAATAGTTCCTAATCGTGGGATTACTAAAAAGGAGATTAGTAAATCCGGATAGATTGGTACATATGTTGCTTGCTCATTGGATGAGAATGACTGATCGCATGGTCATTTGTGTGGAGACTAAAGCAAGTATATAGGTGCTTATTGGAGAATAAGTTCACTGAACGAAACTCGCTATGGAATACCTAATGGAGTTTTACTCGCCTGTCAATAGAAATTTCTAATGTGATAGTAGTACAAGTGACCCTTGGACTTGAGATCATCATAGTATCTTGTATGTAATGAATTATACTTTGATTTATTCCTTAAGGCCCTTTAGGGTATATAAAAAGATATGCTTGGGTATAATGAGTTACATATGGAGATAATGTATGATCAATAAAGAATCTACCACCTCTAGTAAAAGAGGAGATATGTCCTATGTGATTCGTTAAATGACAACCCAGAAATCTTTGGCCAAGGTGGAATGAAATTAGAAAGAAGTTTCTAATTTGCATTATTTGGAGTTGTGCATTTTCTAATCGAAATACATATAATTAAATAAAATAAGACTTGACAGTAAATTCATGTCTTATATTTAATTGGGACATTGTATGGTGGAAGGATTGAATTGTACGGTAACTATTAACTCACTAGTTCTTTTATGATTAATGTTGAAATTTATATTATCTAGAAAGTCGTTGATTGCTAGGGAGGCTTATCCCTATTGTGGAATAAATGTTATTTATTTTAGTAGATTATTAGTTTTATTTATTTATTTAAATAAGATTAGAATTGTTCTAATTGATTTATTCACAACCGGTTTAATATGGAGAACTAAAGGGTCACACCATAAAAGGAAGAAGAATTATTCAAGAAGATAATGGTATAATAGTAATAATGCATTAAGTGTAATTAATTTAATATATTGTGATAGAATAAATTAAATAGCTTAATATTTATTATTTAATATTTTAGAAATATTAAATATAAATTAATAAGAGGAGTTTTATTAATAATATTATTATTATTATTATTTTAATTCTAAAGGAGTTTAGGAATTAATTTAATAAAACTACTCTCACTAAATCATAATGAGATTAGGAAATATATTAATTAAAGAGTTTAATTAATTAATTAAATAAAACCCTATTCTAATAAGATTAGTAGGGTTAACCTAATATCTATATAATAGAGTATTATATCAGATATCAGAAACGTGAATTCCAATAAGTTGGGAGAGTACGCACTTTTTCTATACAGATAGAAAAACTAGGTTTGGAGCCAATACACCTTCTTCTTGATTCTTGTTCTTCCATGGTGGATCACCTCTAGAGGCCACGCTTGGATGGCTGACGTTAATCAAAGGAACGAACCAAACCCGCGTACTCAAGGAGAACATAAAGGATTAGGAGTTGAACTTGTACCTGAGGAAGCTCTGATCTTCAAAGGTATAATTTTGTTTCTCCTACTCTTTATTGGCTGATAATCAAAGCACAAGAACGATCATGGTTTATGGTTTGTGAGAAAAAAATTTAAAATCCATTTTATTATCACTTCCGCTGTGTTTATGTAATTTGATTGCATGCCCATGTTTCTAGCAAACCTAACAGTGGTATCAGAGACAATCTTGTGCTAATTATTAGTCTTTGTGATTCCGTACATGTATTATATGCAATTCGATCAAGTTTCTGGGCAACAGAAAAAGTTTTCTGTTTCTGCGACGCAGCACAGCTGCGCTGTGTCCTAGTTCATTCTGGAGCGCAGCTGCGCCGGTACCCATATCCAGTTTTCTCGGATGAGCAGTGCAGCTGCGCCATGTCCTAGTTCATTCTGGGCTCAGCTGCGCTGTAAGAACCGTGAATTTCATGAATAATTTTTTTTATTGATATAATAAGAAAATGAATACTTATTGGAACATAAATGTGTACGAGTTATGAGAAAAGTAATTCGATTATATTAAATTAAATTTATAATAATTGAGAAAATATGGAGAATTGCGACTCGTAGAATGCCTTGTGTGGCATGAGAATGGAAAAGATGATGGTTTAATTAATTCAAGAGGGAAATCAATAAGTGAAGGATTAATTAATATTACATTGTTAATTAATCATTGTGATTAGTAATAGCATATTAATAAGTAATTATTTATAATATGTTATTATGAGTAACAAAACATTTGCAAGTAAATAATTGATGTGTATAATAAGAGTTATATTTGATTATTGTTGAGTGCAATACATGTTATAGTTAAAATAATGTTGTTAAGAATAATAACCGGTTAAGGAATAAATAACGATATTAATGGAAATGAGAATTTATTTGAATATAAATAATTTTGTGAGTTAACTCAATTATATTAAATTAAGTAATTATAATAATTTAGAAAAATGTGAGGTTTATAATAAACTTGTGAAAGCCTTGTGTGACATAGTAATGAAGAATATTAATGATGATATTAATTGACGAAGGACTTAATAAGTGAACAATTAATCTATATTAACTGTTAATTGTTATTGTAGAATTTTAATTAATTGTTATGGAATATTAGTAGCGATTAATAATACGTTAATTATTATTATTTCAAGCGATGGAATAATAATAAACCACCTGTTTATAAATATGCTGAGATTTATATTTGTGATAATTAATCCTATGATTATGAATTAAGTGTTACTAATAATTACGTGGAATGGATTAATTAATTGATAAGATAAGTAAATTATTTACTTTTATGTGCAAGCATGCGAATTAAATGTATAGCGTATAGTAGTTAACTATATAATATATAAAGTTTAAAGTGCGATGTGGCTATATTATATAGAAACCATATAGTAAGATTTACTAAGCTACATGATAATACTTATGTGACAATTGTGTGTAAGTATACATTAAAATAGTACATCACAAATATATAGTAAACAATTGTGACTTAATAATAATTTTAATAATCTAATTAAAATAATATAATAATGATAATACCCAATTGAATTATATCCGGTATTAACAAAATGTACATGAATTATATGTTGAATATATGTATCCCTACTTGCTAGATTGTAATATTAGTTATCTATTGAAAGTGCATTGTGACTCTAATTATAACCTAAGTATATGATATGAGTATATAATAATTCAAGTGTTGTGTGTTACAAATGCTGACTTAGTATGCCTTGTCCCATAATAAGAGTCACAATTCTCATACACACGTGAAAGGCTAAAGCCTACCATTCCTCTCAAACTCAGCAAACTAGGATATCTTCATAGAAATCATCAATGGGGAGTGATTTTCATGATTTCATTCACCAACTAAGTTACCAACCCTTCTATAACCATTGAACAATCCCTCAATCCTTTGGTTGAATTTGGTGAGTAAATACATTGCCTGTGTATTGATTGTTCTATAAATTAAGCTCCCCTCCTTCACAATTCTATTGCTGAGATTTTGATAAGGCTGGTATATTGAAATATAGAGAGAGTGAGATATCAATTAAAGGCTGAGCCTTGTAAATAGAAGCTTCAAAGAGGTAATACTACTTCTCTAAGTTCTTACAGTTTCAGAAATGGCATGAGTTCATACTAGCTTAGTCACAAAATTGATGGTGTTGGCTTGAAGTAATCTGTAAATTTTGGTTAATCATGGTTAGTATACTCAAATACGAACCCAATAGGATGTCGAACGAACCAAATTGGTTGAGAAATGAATCTATGAAGGAAGATTTTGCTAACCATGAGAAAAATATAAAAAATTAACATGATCATGAGTTTTAATCTTTGAAAGTAGTTAGTGAATTAATATGTACGCTAGAAATACTTGTATAGTGGTTACGTAGACTCATGTACATGTTTAAACTATATTGTGGCTGTTTGGTGTCGAATTGGTCGTAATTTGGCCTAGTTACTGCCGAAGCAGGGAACCTTCTGGTTCAGTCTGGACGTGGCGCAGCTGCGCCGGTTATACACTGAGGCGCAGCGCAGCTGCGCCGGCTACTGGATCCTGTTTTCTGTTTCTGCTTCAAGGCAGTTAAGTATTAATGTGTTTATACTACCTAAACAAGCATGCTAATGGGTTTGACATACTTATATGAGTATATGGAGATAACGTAAACATGATTTGGCTATGATTGCATGCAAGAATTATGAAACGACATATAGTGTTGAAGTAAACTAGAAGTTTCATGAACGAACGTCAACATATATGAAGCATGATTATATTCTGATTTTGATGCATATTAGTGTGACCTAGAAATTCTTGAAGAGCATGTTAACTTACGTATATGTGTTTCATAATGTAACATGAACATACGAGCCTCACTAGCGGACATTTCTAAACGAAAATTTAAGTTTCAAAGGTGAACATTAGCATGTAGGTATCATATATGTAATCTGATTTTTGCGAGCATGTTAGTATAATGTAGAGATGCATGAAAGATGTATTACCTTGTGTATATAGGTGTCATATTATAACTTGAGCATGTGGACCTTAATAGTGAATATTTAACTAAAGGAAAGTATACGTTGAGAATGGACTTTGACATATAAGTATGATATTCATATTTTGATCATATGAGCATGATAATATACTTATATGACTAATTATGACCATAAGCTAGCATGATTTTTAATACATAGTTTTCTTGCTCGTGTCCAATTGTTTAACTTTAAACTAAATGGTTTTTCAAAGGAAACTTGATATATTTGAAACTAATATCTATGAATACCATATGAGAGATGTTCCAACCTTGTGAGCATGTAAATTTGACTTAACTACCTATACAATGTGAATATAAGGTGTTGAGTTTACGCTAGCATACATGATTAAGTTGTAACGATTTCAAAAGTAAAGTTCGGACTTTTTGCGAACTAAGTTGCATGATCATAGTGTAATAACATCGCTAATATATCATGTATGTACACATACTTGTTAAAAACAATGCGAGTTAATCGAGTATGAGGTTGATTAAGTTTTCAAACCAATAACGGTGCTAATTATATATATGTGATATGAATACTCGTGAGCATGCCTAGCTTGGGTTATATGACTACCGTATAGGTTTAAATGACAAGTATGATAACTTATGTGAATTCATAGCGTTGTATGACCCTAGGTCATTAGGAACCATGAATTAGGACCTATATCATGTAAATTGAACGTGACAGGGTTGAACGAGCATGAAAGTATCCTTTAAATTGAATACATGCTATGTGATATCATATGTTGACACTTGAATCTGATTTTTACGATTAACTTATAGAAATGCCATAACTTACTAAAATAAAATATATTTAGTATTGATTATGAGATGTTAATGATATGAGAATATATTTAAACTCAAAAAGAGTAACGTTGAGGATAAAGGTATATTAGTCAAGACTTGTGAATTAAATATGATACTATATATGACTGTATAGTAAGGTTAAAGATTTGACTTATATGTGGATGGTATATATGAGATAAAGTATAACGTTAAACTGTATGACTAATGGATATCATATATATATATATACGTAACTATATTACGATATGGATTCGAAAATGTCGATTTATTTAACCAGGATAAACTACGCATAAGGCAAGTTTCCTGACTTACACTCATTTATAGTGCAAGTATCTGAACCCTACTTTTATTGTGTTGCAAGTATCCTATCCTTGTGGTTACTTATTCGTGGAACGTCGTAAGCAAGTTTCCTAACTTATACGCTTTCATTGTGCAAGTTTCCTTGAAACCGTTCTTGTATATTAATTGCAAGTATCTGACTACTCTTTTATTGAGCAAGTATTTGATTCATACTCGTTATTGAACACATATTCGAGCTTGTACTAACTTTGGTCGTACGAGTAAATAGGTGCTAGAATAATTCTTGCCTTACAAACTTATGTTTCATAGTTTGATTTAAATCACGATTATATTCTTCGAATTATTGTTGCGAGTATTGAACTCATAAATTGTTCTTATATACATTGTTGAAATTGTCTACGCCATTTAATTCGGCTAGACCAATATCATGAATTAGAAAGCAATCCACACCAATTGCCTTGGTGCGGACTCTTATAAATTGACTGAGTTGCACAACCCTTGTAAAAAGGGGAAATATATAGTCGGGGTGCCGACAGTGGTGTGACAGGTTATGCATAACACCAGGTACGATAGGCTGATCCCCTAATTGTACTTGGTTGGGTTACCAAAAATATTTTTGGTGATTCTAGTAGAAGTTCGTGATTCTTAGCGACCACTCAGTATCCAGTATTTATTAACTTGAAACTTTGAATTAATTGGATTCCTTATTAATCTTTGGTCCACAGCGACACTCAGTGATATCTATTCATTCACTTGAAATTGTTGAAACTTTTGAAACTTTTAATAACTTCTCGACCCGTAGTGGTCCTTATTCAACTTCACATAATAGATTTGGAAGTCATTGCTATTTATTTTGTTCACAACATTCTTAATTGAAATCTTGAGCGATTAATTATCATTTTTTCCTTGAGATTTAGAACTGTATATATTCCTGTTCACATTTATTGGCGTATTACTTGCTGAGCAAATTTGTTGCTCATTCTTGCTTCCCATAAACATTTTAGTTAGGGGGCAGGGAAAGGTGGAACCCCAGGACAGGACAAGTGCGAAGGCAAGGCTATGGAGTAGCTGTGCTTTTCTATATTAGGATGTTTCCGTTATGTTGTATTAAGACTTATTTAAATGTTATGTATTAAGAAATATTTGGTTTAAGTTATGAAGTGTATTAGTAATAGTTTCGAGACTTGGGACGAGAATATTTATGTTATATCAATGTAAATTATTCTGTTATTCCATTGTTTGATATTTTAGTTGTTATTAGAATTAGTACGTGATGAACCAAATTCGAGATCAGTGACGGTCTGAATTTGGGGGCGTCACATGCGCCGTTACTTGTAAATCAGCATTCTGGCCTTGAAGCATAGCTGCGCCGTGTCCTAGTTATTTCTGGGTGCAGTTGCGCCCCTGGGCAGAATCTGAAAAACTTTTGTTTTATTTAATAAAATAAATGGTTTATTTAATTGATAAAAGTTTAAAATAAATATGTTTATTTTATATGAAATATGATTTCAGAATTGCTAAAAATTAAAGTGTTTAATTTGGATTTTGTTTTGATTAAAATAAAAGTGTTTATTTTTTAAAACAAAGTTTAGCAAACTTTTGCCCATTAATTGATATTAATGCATATATGGAATGGATTTATTTTCATGAGATGAATGATTATTTATTGATACATATGATGATATGTATGCAAACATGCTTCGCATGTTTAATAAAATGACGTGTATTTTATATATATGTGTATACGCGCTAAACAAGATGAGACAAATAATAACAAACCCCTCAAAGAAATAAAATAAAGTCCAAAGCGTTCAATGATATTTGGAATATCGAACGTAGCCTTCTAGCATGATAAATTAATAGAGTATTAAATATTTAATATGAGCTTGTTCTGCTATCCACAAGGCGAGTATTGTGTATTTAAGATGTTAATTAATCACATTTGATGCTTATCAAGAAAATTAAACAATATAGTCTTGTTTTGCTATCCACAAGGACGAACATTTTTCTTTTTTGAATTTATTGAAGTGCTAGGATGGAATTAACTTAAATTATTTTAGTTCTGATGTGCACACACTTGACCATTATGATTTAAGAGGCAAAATATAAGGAGTTACATGTTGATGTAATTGACAAGAGTTGTCTACCTACTTATTTGTATATCGTTTGTTGTGCTATCCACAAGATTATATACATTTGAAATGGGATCCTTATTCTCACTAACAAATCTTTACTTAGATATTGCCGAACTATATAAGTGAGGGTAATATAGTTTGATGAAAATAGTGGGAGATACCAATTTAAAATAAAGACCTAAATTTATTTTTGTATGAAAATTAATTAAATGAATGTTTGCTAAAATGTTATCTTTTTATTTGCAGAATTTTAAAAATGCCAAAATCACTAATCTCACTGAGAAGCATACTTGATGCTAATAAGCTTACCGGGCCGAATTATACAGACTGACTAAGAAATATGAGAATAGTTCGCACTGCTGAAAAGATTTCTTATGTCCTAAATTCACCTGTCCCTAAAACTGTTTCAGAAACAGCCTTTGAGGAAGAGATTGCCACATTTACAAAGTGGCAAGATGATGCATCTGTTGCTCAATACGTCATGCTCGTGTCCATGAATAACGAGCTTCAGCGTCAGCACGAAAACATGGATGCTCCTACTATGTTGCTTCACCTCAAGAAGTTGTATAGTGAACAAAGTAGGACTGCTAGATATGAGATATCTAAGGAGCTCTTCCGATCTCGGATGACCGAGGGCACAGCCGTCGAGACTCATATCCTAAGGGTGATCAATTTGATTAAACGCCTTGGACAGTTTGGGTTCGTCATGGATGGGGAGTTGAGTCAAGACTTGGTCTTACAGTCACTCCCTGAGACCTTCTCGCAGTTTGTGGTATATTTTCACATGAATAAGCTAGATGTCAGCTTGCCTGAGCTGCTTACCATGTTGAAAACTGCAGAAGGTCACTTCCCATCCAAGAAGAACCATGTCTTGATGGTGGATTCTTCCAATAAGAGGAAGAGGACCAACGTATCTTCTGAAAAGAAGAAATCCAAGAAGGCTAAGGGAAAGGGGAAAGAGAAGGAGCAAAAGAAACCTGATCCAGCTGGCAAAGGAATGTGCTTCCATTGCAACGAGCCGGGACATTGAAAAGGAACTGCAAGAAGTTTCTAGCAGAGAAGAAGCTTGGAGAAACTTCGACTTTCAATCAAGGTTTGTTTATGATTGAAATTAATTTTTCTAAAAGTCATAATTCTACTTGGGTATTGGATACCGGCTGTGGTTCTCACATATGTAATACTGTGCAGTGACTGGTCAGAAGTAGAAAGCTGAGCAATAATGAGGTCATCCTACGAGTGGGGAATGGAGCAAAGGTTGCTGCATTAGCTGTAGGTACTTATTGTTTAGCACTGCCTTCAGGCAAGTCCATTTATCTTAATAATTGTTATTTTGTTCCGAATATTATTAGAAACATTATTTCTATTTCTGTATTGGATATGGAAGGATTTGACGTTATTATAAAGAACAATGGTTGTTCTATTTAAAAAGATAATGTTTTGTATGGTATTGGAAATTTACGAAATAGACTTTATACACTTGACTTGCATGAAAATATACTTCAAATTGAACAAACTAAGAAAAAGAAAAGAGATGATGTAAATTATACCTATATGTGGCACTGTAGACTCGGTCATATCAATGAAACGAGATTATCCAAGTTGCATAAGGATGGGCTCTTAGAGATATCCGATTATGAATCATATTCAACTTGTGAATCTTGTCTCATGGGTAAAATGACTAAATCTCCTTTTAGTGGAAAAGAAGAAAGAGTTACAGAGTTGTTAGCGTTGATTCACGCAGACGTTTGTGGACCTATGACAACAAATGCACGGGGTAGGTATTCTTATTTTATTACTTTCACTGATGATCACTCAAGATTTGGATATGTGTATTTAATGAAATATAAATCAGAATCATTTGAAAAGTTCAAAGAGTTTAGAAGTGAAGTAGAGAAACAAACAGGCAAGAGTATTAAGATACTTCGATCAGATCGAGGTGGAGAATACTTAAGCGGTGACTTTCTCAATTGTCACAAAGATAATGGTATAATCTCACAATGGACTCCACCAGGTACACCACAGTTGAATGGAATATCTGAAAGGAGAAATCGAACATTGTTGGATATTGTTCGATCCATGATGAGTTTTACCGACCTTCCTAATTTTCTTCTGGGGTTATGCCCTAGAAACGGCTGCATACCTACTTAAAAAGGTACCTACCAAATCTGCCTTAAAGTCTCCATATGAGATGTGGAAGGGGAGAAAACTAAATCTTAAGCATGTTAAGACTTGGGGTTATCTAGCTTACGTCAAAAAGTTTGAAAATGATAAGCTACAGACTAAATCCAACAAGTGTAGATTTGTGGGTTACCCTAGAGAAATCGTATGGTATTATTTCTATTATTCGACTGATCAAAAGGTGTTTATTGCCAAATATTCTGCCTTCTTGAAAAAGGATTTTATCCTTGAAGGGGACAGTGGGAGTAAGATATATCTGAAGAAGTTCAAGAATCACAAATTATCGCAGAACAAATTTAGGTACCTGACCAAGTGGAAGAACCTACTATAGAACACCTTATTTGTAAATCCGGAAGAGTACCGAAGATATCTGAGAGGTATGGATTCGTCATAGAGGATGATGATGAGGTACACATCATGAATGATGATGATCCATTGAATTACGAACATGCTATGAGTAATAAAGACTCATAGAAATGGCTTGAAGCCATGAAATCCAAAGTGTACTCCATGTATGAAAACCAAGTATGGACTTTGGTTTAACCACCTGAAGGCATTAAGCCTATTGGGTGTAAATGGGTCTTTAAAAGAAATATTGGAGCGGATGGCAAGGTAGAGAACTATAAGGCCCGATTGGTTGCAAAAGGTTTCAAACAAAGACAATGAGTTGACTATGATGAAGCCTTCTCACTAGTAGCTATGCTCAAGTCCATTTGGATTTTGCTTACGATTGTAGATTATAACGACTATGAGATCTGGCAAATGGACGTGAAAATGGCCTTCCTCAATGGAAAACTTGAGGGGGATGTGTATATGACACAGCCAGAGGGATTTGTTTCAAAGGTTGGAACAAATCAAGTATGTAAGCTGCAACGATCCATTTATGGATTGAAGCAAGCTTCTCGTAGATGGAACATTCGTTTTGATGAGACAATCAAAGAGTTTGATTTTATCAAAAACGAAGATGAACCATGTGTATACAAGAAGGTTAGTGGGAGCGCAGTATCATTCCTGGTATTAAACATTAATGATATATTACTGATAGGGAATGACATTCCTATGCTACAATCGATTAAAATCTGGTTATCTAAACACTTCTCCATGAAGGAATTGGGTGAAACATCCTATATTTTGGGGATAAAGATCTATAGAGATAGATCTAAAAGGATGCTTGGCTTATCCCAAGGAACGTACATTGATACGATGCTAAAGAGGTTTAGCATGGACAATTCCAAAAGAGGTCTCATGCCGATGAGCCATGAAATACATCTCTCGGAGAAACAGGCCCCAAAGACACCTGAGGAGAGAGACTGTATAAGTAAGATCCCTTATGCTTCTGCAATAGGATCTATCATGTACGGTATAATATGTACTAGACCAGATGTTGCTCATGCACTTAGTGTAACAAGCAGATACCAGTCGAATCTAGGAGAAGAGCACTGGAAGGCAGTGAAGAATAACCTAAAGTACTTGAGAAGGACTAAGGATATATTTCTTGTCTACAGTGGGTCTGAATTAAAACTCGAGGGCTTCACAGACTCAAGTTTTCAAACAGACCAAGATGACAGTAAATCTATTTCAGGGTATGTATTTACCTTGAACGGAGGCGCAGTGAGTTGGAAAAGTTCCAAGCAGCAAACAGTTGCTGATTCAGTGACAGAGGCAGAGTATACAGCTGCAAGTGAAGCCGAAAAGGAAGCTGTTTGGATGAAGAAGTTCATAACAAAACTTGGTGTGCTTCCTAGCATTGGAGAAGCAATTCTCGTATATTGTGACAACACCAGAGCGGTTGCACAGGCTAACAAACCCATGTCTCATCAGAAATCCAAACACGTGTTGGGGCGATTTAACTTGATCAGGGAGATCATTGAAAGAGGAAACGTCACCATGGAGTGTGTGGACTCTCAAGACAACATTGCAGATCCATTTACTAAAGCTTTAACACAACAGCAGTTTGATCGTCACTTAGAGAAGATGGGTATGTGATACCATGGCGATTGGCTTTAGTGCAAGTGGAAGATTGATAGTAGTGTGCATACAAGCCAATCATGTATGATGATAAAACACATACTTTGTAAACAATTTTATTTATTTATTAATAAAATATTCATTTATTAAAGGCATTAATTATCTACATGGTGCTGTTTTTATAATATGTAAATAACCCATAGTTTTAAGCAATACTTTTAGAATCATGATGATGATCATGCTAATGAGATCCAAATTCAGTAGAAAGCTTAAAAACTAAAATATTTCCCAATTGTGGGATTACTAAAAAGGAGATTAGTAAATTCGGATAGATTGGTACATCTCTTGCTTGCTCATTGGATGAGGATGACTGATCTCATGGTCATTTGTGTGGAGACACTAAAGCAAGTATGTAGGTGCTTATTGGAGAATAAGTTCACTGAACGTGACTCGCTATGGAATACTTAATGGAGTTTTACTCGCCTGTCAATAGAAAATCAAAATGTGATAGTAGTACAAGTGATCCTTGGACTTGAGATCATTCATAGTATCTTGTATGTAATGAATTATACTTTGACTTATTCCTTAAGGCCCTTTAGGGTATATAAAAGGGTATGCTTGGGTATAATGAGTTACATATGGAGATAATGTATGATTAATAAAAAATCTACCACCTCTAGTAAAAGAGGAGATATGTCCTATGTGATTCGTTAAATGACAACCCAAGAATCCTTGTCCAAGGTGGAATGAAATTAGAAAGGAGTTTTTAATTTGCATTATTTGAAGTTATGCATTTCCCAATCAAAATACATATAATTAAATAAAATAAGACTTGACAGTAAATCCATGTCTTATATTTAATTGGGACATTGTATGGTTGTAAGGATTGAATTGTACGGTAACTATTAACTCTCAGGTTCTTTTATGATTAATGTTGAAATCTATATTATCTGGAAAGTCGTTGATCGCTAGGGAGGCTTATCCCTATTGTAGAATAAATGTTATTTATTTAAATAGATTATTAGTTTAATTTATTTATTTTAATAAGATTAGAATTGTTCTAATTGATTTATTCACAATCGGTTTAATATGAAGAACCTAAAGGGTCACACCATAAAAGGAAGAAGAGTTATTTAAGAAGATAATGGCATAATAGTAATAATGCATTAAGTGTAATTAATTTAATCTATGGTGATAGAATAGATTAAATAGCTTAATATTTATTATTTAATATTTTAGAAATATTAAATATAAATTAATAAGAGGAACTTATTAATATTAATATTAATATTAATATTATTTTAATTCTAAAGGAGTTTAGGAATTAAGTTAATAAAACTACTCTCACTAAATCCTAATGAGATTAGGAAATAAATTAATTAAAGAGTTCAATTAATTAATTAAATAAAATTCTATTCAAATAAGATTAGTAGGGTTAACCTAATATCTATATAATAGAGTATTATATCAGATATCAGAAACATGAATTCCGATAAGTTGGGAGAGTACGCACTTTTTCTATACAGATATAAAAACTAGGTTTGGAGCCAATACACCTTCTTCTTGATTCTTGGTGGATCACCTCTAGAGGCCAAACGCTTGGGTGGCTGACGTAGATTAAAGGAAGGAACCAAACTCGCGTAGTTAAGGAGAGCATAAAGGATTAGGAGTTGAACTTGTACCTGAGGGAAGCCTAGATCTTCAAAGGTATAATTCTGTTTCTCCTACTCTTTATTGACTGATAATCAAAGCACAAGAATGATCATGGTTTATGGTTTGTGAGAAAAAAATTTAAAAATCGTTTTATCATCACTTCCGCTGCGTTTATGAAATTTGATTGAATGCTCATGTTTCTAGCAAACCTAACACTTACATATATAGCCTTGTGAAAAACACAACAAACCATATATAAATAAATAGGTAGACAACACTTTGTCAATTGCATCAACATGTAACTCCTTTTATTTTTCCTTTCAAATTATTTTGATGAAGTGGTAACACATCCGAATCAAAATTATATGAGTTAAGTCCAACCTAGCACTTCCATATACTCAAAAAAGTAAAATATTATCCTTGTGGAAAACACAACAAACAATATTGTTCAATTTCCTTTATAAGCATCAAGTGTGATAAATTAACATCCTAAATACTTAATACTTGCTTGTGAAAAACACAACAAACTCATATTAAATATTTAATGCTCTATTTAATTTTATCATGCTAGAAGGCGATGTTCGATATTTCAAATATCTTTGAACGCTTTAGACTTAAAATAAATTATTTGAGGGGTTTGTTATTATTAGTCTCATCTTGTTTAGCGCTCATGCACATATATATATAAAATACATGTCATTTTATTAAAACATGCGAAGCATGTTTGCATAAAATATAATGTATAATACTAGCATTCACATATAGAATATTATATTCTATCCAAATTGATTATGGACTTTTATTATAGTTTGGTTCACTCTAGCCACCAAGTGAACCAAAACGTCAAACCTAGGAGTGCAAGAATTAAATTTAAACATAACTATTACATTTAAACTCAGGCTCCATTACAAATGATTCTTCACGCGCTCCTTGCTCCTTGGTCTCCAATTCTTCAAGATAATTCTAACTAGTCATATTACATAAACTATTTAATTTAAATAGAAACCTTGATCAGAGAGATAGAATTTTACATCAAGAAAAATTAGAGAAGACGAGGTACGCAGACCCCATTTAATAAAACTCATTTATTCAAACATTCAACTAAAATAAAACCCAATCACATTGGTCAACAGTCCATAATCAACTCCATTTATTATCATACATATCATCATATGCATCAATAAATAAAATTCTTCTCATGGATAATAAATTCATTCCACATATGCATCGATATCATTTAATGGGCAATTAAAATTTGTATGTAATCATATAAAATAAACTCCTTTATTTTATTTTTGGAAAAATTGCACAAAATAAAATCAAAATTTTTTCTGCAGCCCCGGCGCGCGCCACGGCGAAATCTGGAATTTCTGATTCGCGACTTTTGACCTTTTTATGCAAAAATTAAGATTTCATACAACAAATTATGCCAATAAAATGTTCCAAACACATACCCATAGATATATAGAATAAAAACAATTAATAACTCGCATAAAGGTTTGGCTCTGATGCCACTGTTAGGTTTTATAAGAAATCATGGCGCAATTAAATTGTAAAAATTAGCGAAAGCATGGCAAGTCAGAGTTTAAAATTTTTCTACAAATCAATTATTCTGATCATCCTTTATGCAAATTACTAATTTAAAATAATAAATAAGAAGTTATGGAATTATACCCTTGTAGAACTAAGCTTCCACATGTAACGCCCCCGAATTCGAACGTCCAACACTCGAACAAGGGTACGACGTTATCTTGTACTTCTATCATAACTTAACCAATGATCCCATAATCATATTGGTTGAACTTGTCTATTATAGACACTTACCTATAAAATTTCTTTTATCTTAATCCCTGGATCGTAACTTGGTCTCGATCTCAGTCTCTACAATATCAACTTGTAGATCATATCTGCATACATGGATAACACCATATACACTGGTTAATTTTAACCTTAAGATTTAAATATTTTATACTTCCACGTACCCAAGGTTCACAATATTAATAATAGGATGATTTTTGGGAACAGAAGAATCTTGCGATAAATGTTTACATCTTTATCCGTGATAAGATTCCTTTTCTTTACATAACATACCTTATTATTCAATACCCTCACTTGAATACATATCTTTGTAGAGATATCTCTTTATATCGATATTCCCTATCTATTTGAAATTCACAATATTAATAACACACTTGTACTTGGAATAGAGGAACCTTGCAATGAATTTGGTTCTTCATCGATGCTAGATCTCTATTCTTACAACACTCACAATGTTATTCAGACTTATAGTTCGTTATCCATACACTATTAATGTTTACAATCTATTCAAAATCCAGAGTATCAGCATTAACATGATCAGTCCATAATGCCACCCTCACTCATATTAATAGATCTTTAACAATTCTAAGTTATATCAAATTAAAGACATAACACCATTCTGATAATAATAACAAGATATTATTGATATAATCTTCGATTACATGGTTTGTTTGTTCGTATTACAACAGCCATTATGACTTCATAAAAATACCAAGTAATTAAACATGTAAACCTAATTTATGCTTCTTCCTTTCGTTCATGATCTTCTAACGTTTTGCTTAACTACAAATAAAGGTTTATTCGCAAGAATGACCAAAACGACTCAACAAGTCTACTAATAACACATAAACAGTTTATGCTTTCATATAAACTTTAACATTCTTGATTTATCATATGTTATAGTTAACAATCACGTTAAGTCATGCTCAATAATAGTACATAATCACATGTAGCATCATATGTCACTTAACAACATTTGATCATCAAATCCTACTTAATATCATATAAGACATCTATATATATGCTTTAACATGTCATCTTCACATAACAACTATCACATACAAATAAGGAATAGAAGACTTGCCTTGGTGTTTAGTATAATAAACACTAAGCGTAAACTTATTAAAGTAACCCTACACAATCATATAGTGCATAAGCGGTTAGATTCATCGTATTATATAACTTTATATGTCATATAATAACTTATCTTAACTATTTTCATAGGTGTTAGAAGCTTCTTAACACCCTATGTGACGCCCCCAAAATCTCTACATTCCCTGTAGCAGATTTGGTGCTCACGTAAATATTCCATAAGATAATAATTTCTATCAATCCAAGATTCACAGTATTCCACAACGAACAGTAGTTCTCGTCAGAACATTTACTGTGTTGGGATACCCTCACTTGGATGAATAGGTTTACAATATCACGGATATTTCTTTCATGTTAATAATTCGTACCTATCTGACATTCGCAGTATTAATGCTAGGATCTTTCTTGGAACTGAGGGGCGCGACCTCAGTGCGTCAGAGAATTCCAAGATCTTTCAATACTCCCATTCACATGTATAGTTCATATAGATATTATACTTCTTTCTATTTTCTAGATAGGTAAAACTGATCAATTGACAAAAGATAATAATATATTATATATTCTTCAATTTGATTACAATAAAACCCAACTTACTATTACATCAGAGTCTTCAAAGATGTAACCTTAACTTAACAGAGTTTTTCTATCTACATGATTAAGTTCTGGAACATCCGTTATGTCAGTTAAAGCTGCGAAGGAAAAGAATATTTGCAATGATGAGCTTTAAAAAGCTCAGCAAGTTTGAAAGAAGTTATAATTTATACTCACACTGAATCTGAATTAAATGAACGTATAATTCAGAGTTTTTCCACATATATATACTGGGGTTTGTCTGCTAAACCCCACGCACGACTAGCTTTTGTCAGTCATAAAGACTTAGCAACCCGAGTTGATTCATTCAACCACACCGTACTCCTAACAGTCATAAAGACTTATAGGAGCTCTATTCGTGTAACGCCCCCAAATCCGGGTCCCAAGAACCTCGGAGCTGGTACGTTACGGTACATCATCTTCATACATATTCTATAAACTAATGCGGAATAATAAACATATATTGTTTATTTCACATGATTCTATAACATTTTCCCTAGGTTTATTAACCTTAACTGAATACATGCCTTCAAAATTACAAAAAGGTTTTCAGAAGATAACTAAATAGTTGTTCGCATAACAGTCTATTATTGTACTTTTCTCTTGTCTGTGTCCTTCTTCAAGCCTTCGTCTTAATCTGTAAGTTGTTATCATGATATAGCAAGAGTGAGCAACAATTTTGCCCCCCAGCAAGTTTAAATTTAATAAAGATATATCATGATTGAAAGAAAGAATAAACTTTTACGTTTTCAGCAATATGATAATTGTGAAAGAGCATGAATTAACATGTCAATAATTGAATGACTGAATCAATAACGTTTAATGTCAACAAGGACCATGAACAACTTTATATGAACCTTAGGGTAATGAAAGTGATCAGCCTTTCATACCTGATGAACATATGCAACATGCACTGAGTGCGAATCAATAATCAGTTTAGACGTGGAATAATTAACAAAATTATCCATTAACGTGCTTTGAAAATATAACTTGAGTTTGATTTAGGGAACTTGCCTGAACCGTCGATTACTGCTACGCAATCTAAGTTAACATCCTTATTGAAAAGACGTATCAGTTATAAGATTGATCTTTCAATTAGCATAACATATCTTATTCCATAATTCTATTACTTCATAGTAAACTATCTAACATTTAACCACATAGTCAAATACTAGATAATTTCTTATCACCATACACCTTCACAAGTCTAAACCTAGCACACATCGAGTCTTTAACAATATTCAATATAGTATACTGAGTGGTTTCCGACAAACAACCAACAAATTAGTTTTCGTCTCGTCTACACTGTTTTCACAGCGAGTTAGATCGATTACTAATTCGTATATACCTCCGCTCACTGAAGGAATTGTTTAGCCCAGCTACTATACACCAACTATTGCAGAGTAACGACTGTACTACTTTAGACTTATCATTTACTTATTTTATCATATAACTTGTGAATTAACACTTAATTTTTCATTTTATAAGTCATTCTTTATAATTTAGTAAGCCGAATACCTAATCCAGCAACCTAGATTCAAACAACTTGTTGTTTCTCAACACAACAAAACTGACATAACTAATCCAGCAACCTGGATTCAAACTGAATTTCAATTTAGTAAACTATTTTCTAATCCAGCAGATTGGATTCAACTGACCACCAATCCAGCAAGCCTGGATTCAAATTGACATCCAATCCAACAAGCCTGGATTCAACTAACATCTAATCCAGCAAGCCTGGTTTCAACTTACATCCAATACAGCAAGCCTGGATTGACAAAACAAACTTATCCAGTAACCTGGATTCAACTAACATCCAATCCAGCATCCTGGATTATCCAAACATCTCATCTAGCAAGCCTGGATTCATTGATCCTTCAATCCAGCAACTTGATGGCCAACCAATAAACTAGATTGTAATCCAGCAAGCTGGATTACCCCTTTTTAACCAAATCATCTTATTATTTTTTTATCTTTTGTCCATACATAAATACATATATTTCATACACAAAAATAATTTTTCAGGAATTTTTTAATTTCCTTGAGTATTTTTCAAAAATCCATTTCTAGTTAATTCCTTATGAAATTTGCTACATTACGCTTAACTCCAGAAGTTCCCAACTCTTGATGGGATCTTACACATGTTATCGTGAGCCTCCAGTTTAAATTTCGTGTCCTTCGGAGTTATACATCTTCGGTTATAGCGATTTTTGTCAAAAAAATGCAAATATTGAAATAGTCATAACTTGCTCAATTTACGTCGGAATGAGCTCATTTTTGGACACAAGCTACTTTATAACATATATTTTAATATCAAAGATTGAAATTTATTACATTAATTAAGTGGCCAAAACTGCCCTTGGAATTTTCGGACAGATTGCTTTTTCGACTTTTCAGTTTTTGCGTCCTTTGCTAAAAACTGTCAAGACAGAAATCTACAAGGAATTTTTCAGTGATTCCACTTGGATCCGTTAGAAGACTCATAGATCTAACTCTAGAAATTATCACACTAAAAAATTCAAAATAGATAGGAGATATGGTCTTTTGAATTTCAGGTTACATTTTCCCCAAAAATAGTTTTTCTAATCTTTGTGTTTTGTAAGAAAACTTTCATGATCTCTTGATTAATCTAACATTAGCCACTATAAACTATCATAATACCTACTAATAGATCTTAAGATTAAGGATCTACTATAATCCATGATCTATTACACCAAACATACACTAAATCCAAGCAAAACATAATTTAGGATAGGAAAATCATGATTTTCTAACTTTTAAAGCATAGTTTCCTTTTTCTTGTTTTTGATCTAACTTTTGATCATCAAAAGAGATAGATCTAAACATAACACACTTTTTAATACATAGATCTAAGGTTTTGGAGTTTTGAAATCATAGATCCATGTTTTGATTGAAAATAATCAAACATAAATTATATAAGCTATATAGGATTTATACCTAGCTTGTGTGCTTCTTCTTCTCCTCCATTATTTTCCTCCCATGGTGGTTCTTTCTCTCTCCTCTCTTCCTTCACATGGCTGCCGACCATGCCTCTTTCTCACTTTTTTTATTTTTCTTTTCTCTTTCTTTTGGAAGTAAGAGAATGAAATTAAGTAACAATTATTTTTACTAAAGAGGAGAAATAATACTAGTTAGGTAAAATGTATAGATACATACCATATGTATGTATAAAATCTCCCACCAATCTTGCTATCTCTCTCTCATTATTCGTTTGGAGTTTCTTGCACACTTGGTGATAATTGGTGGCCAAATACAAAGTGGACACCTCATGTAGTTGGTGAACCACTAAAGTGGGTAATGATTATATTCTTCCCCCTCCTTTTCTCTACATTATAATCTACCATGTGGCCTTTTCTCCCTTAAAATTTTTGTGTTCTTTAAAGCTTTGCATAATGACTATAATATTCTGTTGGTCGTTTTACTGATCAATATATTCGTGCAAGTATACACGGTCAACAAGTAATAAAGTGCAAGTACAGATATTGTTCCCATGAGGAATTAACAGATAAAAGGTCGCCAAACCACTAGCACATAATCGTCTCAGTCTTATTTAAACAAGCGGTAAAGAGAATGAATTAAAACTAACTAAACTAGACAAGGAATTAAATTTAAAGTAAATGATCTTAGCGTAAAATCAGATAATGAAGATAAGAGATTCCAATTTCTCCTAATGATTCGTCTAAGTCGATAAACTTCCAATTAGGTCAAATCAATTATTACAGATGTTAGCCGAGAACACTAAAGTGAGAGAAGGCCATCTTTCGATGCACCTACTCCATACCACGTGTAATCCACAAATGATAGAACGCACGTGGACACCCACATTATCTAAACCCCTATATGTAGTATGGTGTTTACAAATAAATAGGTTTAAGGTCAAGTTCTCTATAGACTACGAGCGGCGCTTTGGAATATATCTATCCTAAGCACAAATCATACGTCCAACACCATGTGAACATACAATTGCCCGCCACTACAATTAGATCTAAACCTACACTTCGTTTTTCAAGTCCACATAAGTTATCACAATAATTGGTCATGACTCAATTAAGCAATGAAAGCATAAATCGCAGTAGATAATCATATAGCAATCAAATAAGAACCAACATGGAAGAAAATCAAATTAAACTACTCATAAGGTTCCATTGGAACCTCAAAATAAGGTCTAAGTCATAAATGACTCAAACATATCATCCATAAGTTGAACATACATCATAAGATTACAAATAGAAGCAAAGAGATTCAAAAGATAGAAAATAGCAAATCTGAGTGCTCAAGCTCCTTGTTGAATCTCCAATAGAATCCACTTGCTTCAATCTTCAAACCTAATCTAACCCTAGAAACTAACTACTATAAACTAGCACTAATCTTTACTCCTAATCTACCTAACAAGAAATTAAAGGAAAAGAAAAGGAATGGAAAACTAGGGCTAGGGCTAAGCTTTACTCCCAAAGGGAGGATTTTTTGAGCAAATGAGGGCAAAAGCCTTTATATCCAAGCTTCTCCCGTCTACTAAGTCGAAAGTCAAAGTCTGGCCACAATTATGACTGGTGCGGCCGCGCGGCTATTATGCTTGGACCCGGCACGGTCGCGCGGGATGAGAATTCCTACTGACTTGCTTTTTAGGCTGTGCTGCACATGGCTTCTCTTTCCGTATTCACTTGGCAACTTCCCATGCCTGGCAAACCAACTTCTTTTGATCTTCGTGGCCTCACACTCTATTGCCTCATCACCCATGCCATCTTCATGCCTTAAGCCACTTTCTGTGTGTTTCCCCATTTAGGCTATCTTTATCCTTTTAAGCTCAATTTGCACTTGGAGAGTTCCTAAACATGAATAATGCAAAACAAAGGAAAAATATATTAAAAGAACGAGAATACTTGAGTTTTGGCAACGGAATAAGCTGGTTAATATCCGAATAAGTGGTAATAAAACCACTTATCAAATACCTCCAAACTTACACGTTGCTTATCCTCAAGCAACCAAAACAAAACTAATCAAAATATGCAATGCAATATCTACAATGTATGCAACCTACACTATCATGAATTCGAATCCAAGCCCCAGTCAGTAATGAACTTCATAAGCAGTGCCTCAGAAAAACCACAAGATAATCAAACAGATAAGCTACCCAAGATATGATCATAAGGCATATTCTTGCAAATCCAAAACTGTCAGCACTGATGTATTGTGCGTTGTGTGCTTAGCAACCATTAAACATGCTTGTGTACAAATATATCACATACTATGCTTCTTAGGGGAAAAAGAAGTTTCAACTTAAGAAAAATAATAAATCAGATAAGTCCTAACCAAGACTATGCATTACTTAAGCTAAGAGTCACAGGGGGTTTTCATTAAGCTTTAATTACTCACGAGGGCGCATTCGCACTTTCCCGTGTACACAATCGACTGTGCAATGCCTAGTCCTCTTAGGCTTTTCAATGATATCCATGTGGCGAGCTTTCGACCAATGACTCCCAGACCAGACGGCCTTAAGGCGCTGGGCGTAGAGACACCCCGAGGGCTTACTTGCTCGAATATCAAAGGCCATCGAACTGGACGTAGCAGATGTGTTTATTCAATTTATTTCTTTTTTTGAATCTTTTTCTTTTGTTTTCTTTTCTTTTTCATAGGGGAGTGCGTCTTACGCCTCATCTCCCCAAATATCATGCAAAACCCTCTGTTTTCCCCCAAACTTAAGCTTTTAACAGTCTTAGTTATTATCATATGAGAACTGAAACTCTTTCATTAAAACACAGATTTCCCACCAGAAGGCAAGTATGTGAAAATTTAAAGTTAGCATGTCATGATGGTTACTCTATTGTGCTAGCTGGTTACACAGTATCTGACAGATAAGGATTTATATATATGACCTTCAAATCAAGCTTAAGTCTCAAATCAGTTCGAAAATCAAGTGAATTCAATTTCTTCATAGGCCAAATACATAACTCACCAACTGGAATTTTGACAAATTTTAACTATTTTACAACCTACATGCACTAAATGAACTAACACAACATGAAATGAACTACTACATGCAAACATAAAACCAAATATAAACAACACAATATGCAAAATGAGATGAAATGACTACACTACACGCAAAATAAAACCAATACCCCCAAACTTAAAATGTTCAATGTCCTCATTGAAAGTAAAGGTAAAAAGAAACTCCCCTATTCTGCTTTGTCGTCGTCCTCGTCCTCATTATCCTCCTCAGGTGTTGTGTCTGGAGGTGGATAAGCAGCGGCGGAGCCATATGTAGGGAACTGCACCTGAACTCCCATCTGGTCCGAACGCGTGGTACAATGCCCCGCAGAAGTCTATAGTGAAGGCCTGGAAGTTTGTGCACATAAAATCCATCCTGCGCTGCAGACGCCTCTCCATCCTATCTATATGCTCGTGAACTGAGTGAGAGGACTCAGACTGCACTGGTGGTGGCACTCGCTCAGAAGTCTGCCCAGCCTTTGTCTACTCTGGCAAAATAAATCCCGCCCCTAGAGAATGAGATCTGCCGCCTTTCCATATCTTGAATGACTCAACGGCAGGGTAGTCAAGGGTGCTCATGGGCAACTGCATCGGCTCTGCATCTGACCACATAACTCCATTCGCAGTACATAGCATGGTGATCACTGATGCGTGCAGGATACTAGCTGAATTACCGCCTCTCAGAAATCTACGGATAGAACTATTGATCACGTACCCTAAGTCGATCCTCTTGCCCTTAACAATCCCATAAAGCAAAATAGCTCGGTCCTTAGTGACCTCATTCTGATGTTGTGTCGGCATCAGATTTAAACAAATGAAGCTGTACTATACTTTCCCATATCTACTCAAGGCGGACTAGGGGAAATGTAGCTTCAGATCAGTCCCATGATTCAGCTTCCAAGTAGTGCCTGGCTTGCACAATTAATCACAGATAGAATCTAACTCTGACCCCCACTCCGTTGCATACAGAGAATCGGGCGCGTCCAATGAAATGTTTGGTAGATCAAATAATTCATTGATGCGCTCCTTTGCAATTGACACCTCACATCCCCGCACGAAGATCTTATTGGACGTTGTATATTTGGCGTTTGCATAGAACTCTTGTACCACGGAGATTGGGGCTACCAAAGGCTCCTCACATAATAAATTCCAGCCCCTCCCTCTGATCATAGATGCCATACGCCCGTCCAAGTTCACGTCTGGCGCTAACCCTCGCTCCGGCACAAATGTTCAGCCTACCAATGCATCATAAAAGAATTTCTGGGCCTTCAGACTAATAAATTTGTTGTCATCATAGTCGATGCCACCTCCCCCTTGCTCATAATCGCTTCCCCTAGATGTTGACTCCCTCCTACTCCTCTTAGATGCCATATGAACTGAAATTTAAAGATGCAATCCAATACTGCTCTCACTAACCCAACCAATTTAGAATTCTTGCTACGCTATCGAACCTGCACTCACTGTCTCAATTGATCAAGTTGAGAGAATGAGGTGATTGGGTGGATTGGTGTTTGTGATTGAGGAGATAAAAGGTTTTCAAAATTAGGACTTTTGGTGGGGGGGGGGGGGTTGTGTATGAAGCTAGGGTTTAGTATTAGGGAATGAAGGAGATGGAAGATGGGAGGATTGCTCGAAGGGACTGTAGGGTGTGGGATGAAGGATTTTTGAATTTGAGAGAGAAATCTTTAGAGCTCGAATGAAATGAAATGAAATGGGAGGCTTGTTGCTGCCGAGTTTTTCTTTAAATCAGGCCTAGTCTGCCAGTCGCGCGGCTGCACGCCCTCTCAAGCCTTTTCAGGCGCGGCCGCGCCCTTTGCTAATTTTAAATTTTTGCAGGCTTTTGATTGCACTGATGATGGCTCTTTGACTCTTGATTCATTTAGCATGGATTAAACCTGAAAAAAATATATATAGCTTTTATTAAGCCCACATACACTATCAAAAGTTAAAATTTACTATGTACTTCTAAGAGAATTAATGTAGAAGGATAGATGCATGCCATCCCAAAAATTTCTCTATGTGCATCAAAAAATATTTTCGATAAACGTTTAAGTCCCAAAAATGAATGCACGAATGCCTAAGTTCCAAAAATGTATGCATTGGACTTTGAAAACCAAAAATTTTGAAAAATTTATAACTAATACTTAAACTACTGAGAATTAAACAAGGGGGGAAATGAAGATAAGTAAATAGAATTAAACATAAAGGAGAGAGAAAAATGATGGGGTGCCTCCCATCGAGCGCTTGCTTTATAGTCCTCTAGCTTGAATCTATCTGACACAACTATCCGATCCCCCGACGATATTTGAGGAACCCTCCATCCATTAGAACTGCCATGGGCTTTCGGAGGCTCCCCATCATAAGAGGACTCGAAATTAAACTACCTAGCATCGGATGTGTATAAGAATTCCCCATGTTGAATGTTGGGGAGCTAGGCACTGGTTCTGTTGTGCTAGGGAAATGATTAGGGCATTGAGGTTCACCCAACACAACGGATTCTTCTTCTATTCTCTCTTCTTCTGACCACCATGGTTTCAAGATTACAAACTTTCTCATATACTCGAGATCCGTATCTGTGATGTGACTACCAAAGGGACAAGGGTGTGCAAATTTCACTGGTGTTTCAAACTTCGGCGGAGAAGGCTCTTGGGATATAGTCACGGTTGGTTCACAAACATAGTTCTCCACATCCCCAAACGTCTCCTCAATTTCACCTTCTTCCAGTTTATCCAGCTGCATGTGCACTTCTAGCTCTCCATCAGTTTCTGCATCCATATCATAGCACCAATCATTCTGGGGGCCTTGGCTCATGATTTCAAATAGTTGAGGCATAGGACTCTAAAGAACTTGAGTCTTTGTCTGCTCAATCACTTCCTCACTCCTTAAAGCCGTGCTAATTTGCTCTACCCAATCCTGAAGACCCTCAATCGACTCCTCTTGCTCAATCAAGATCTCCTTTTCTTCTTCATCCTCAGAATCCATGTACTAAATCTCCCTGGAATTCTGAGGCTTTTTGCTCATGGCATCCACTACTTGAGAGAGTTGATTTTGAAGATTTTGCGTCTGTATCCCTTGCTCAATCAACTCCTCTTTCATCAACTCCATATTAATCTGATTTGCCCAATACTAAAGATTCTCGATTGACTGTGATTGATCAATTAAGGTATTTCTTAATGATGCTATGTCACCTCCTTCCTCCAGGCTTGCCTTTTTTGTGTCATCCTCAAAATTCATGTATTGAGGCTCATAAGCTGGAGTCTGGAAGGTGCATTCTGGTGTGTACATTGGACTTAGCTCGCAGTAGTGGTCTTGATAATAGCTTCCTGAAGGCTCTAGGGGATACCCCTAATCTTGTTGATAATTAGGATAAGGCTCATTATCGAAGTACTCACCCCCATACTGTTCCTATCCATAACTGATGGGATCCTGATAGCTCGTATAGGCTTCATCATCGTAATCATAAGTCATCTCTGGCTCTCGACTCTGTTGGGCTGCAACAGTATCCAACTTTCTCGAGAGAACCTCTAATTGTGCTGAAAGTGAAGCAATTGGGTCGACGCCATCATTCCCTATTTTCCATGGTTGCTCTTGCCTTGTGTAGTTTCATGGATAGAAATTTAAGTCCATTGTTCCTGAAAAGAGAATATAGGAAAAGAATTAAACAAAAATAAAAATGTTTAAATTAAGACTAATTTGATTTAAACTAATGTTAGCAAACAGTTATCCAATTAATTCCCCGACAACGACGCCAAAACCTTGTTGGTCGTTTTATCGATCAATATATTCGTGCAAGTATACACGGTCAACAAGTAATAAAGTGTAAGTACAGATATCGTTCCCACGAGGAATTAACAGATAAAAGGTCGCCAAACCACTAGCACATAATCGTCTTACTCTTATTTAAACAAGCGGTAAAGAGAATGAATTTAAACTAATTAAACTAGACAAGGAATTAAACTTAAACTAAATGATCCTAGCGTAAAATCAGATAATGAAGATAAGAGATTCCAATTTCCCCGAATGATTCGTCTAAGTCGATAAACTTCCAATTAGGTTAAATCAATTATTACAGATGTTAGCCGAAAATACTAAAGTTAGATAAGGCCATCTTTCGATGCACCTACTCCATACCACGTGCAATCCACAGATGATAGAACGCACGTGGACACCCACATTATCTAAACCCCTATATGCCTATGGTGTTTACAAATATATAGGGTTTAAGGTCAAGTTCTCTATTGACTACGAAGACGCTTCAGTATATGTCTATTCTAAGCACAAATCATACGTCCAACGCCATGTGAACATACAATCGCCAGCCACTACGATTAAATCTAAACCTACACTTCATCTTTCAAGTCCATATAGGTTATCACAGTAATTGGTCATGACTCAATTAAGCAATGAAAGCATAAATCGCAGTAGACAATCACATAGCAATCAAATAAGAACCAACATGGAAGAAAATCAAATTAAACTACTCATAAGGTTCCATTGGAACATCAAAATAAGGTCTAAGTCATAAATGACTCAAACATATCATCCACAAGTTGAATATACATCATAAGATTACAAATATGAAGCAAAGAGATTCAAAAGACAGAAAATAGCAACTCTGAGTTCTCAAGCTTCTTGTTGAATCTCCAATGGAATCCACTTGCTTCAATCTTCAAACCTAATCTAACCCTAGAAACTAACTACTTTAAACTAGCACTAAACTCTACTCCTAATCTACCTAATAAGAAATTAAAGGAAAAGAAAAGGAATGGAAAACTAGGGCTAGGGCTAAGCTTTACTCCCAAAGCAAGGATTTTTTGAGCAAATGAGGGCAAAAGCCCTTATATCCAAGCTTCTCCCATCTGCTAAGTTGAAAGTCAAAATCTGGCCACAATTATGACTGGCGCGGCCGCGCGGCTATGATGCTTGGACCCGACGCGGTCGCGCGGGATGATAATTCCTACTGACTTGCTTTTTAGGCTGTGCTGCACATGGCTTCTCTTGCCGTATTCACTTGGCAACTTCCCACGCCTGACAAACCAACTTTTTTTGATCTTCGTGGCCTCACACTCTATTGCCTCATCACCCATGCCACATCTTCATGCCTTAAGCCACTTTCTGTGCGTTTCCCCATTTAGGCAATCTTTATCCTTTTAAGCTCAATTTGCACTCGGAGAGTTCCTAAACATAAATAATGCAAAACAAAGGAAAAACATATTAAAAGCACGAGAATACTTGAGTTTCGGCAATGGAACAAGCTGGTTAATATCCGAATAAGTGGTAATAAAACCACTTATCATATTCTTGCCCAAGTGGGCTTAAGTTGGGCCATAAATTAATTTCCTTTTGGGCTTATTTTTTTTCTTTCTTAATTCCTTGTTTGGACGAAATCTTGGTCCCTTTTTCCTTCCTTACATGTTTTAATTTCCAATGCTCCATCTTACTTTATTAAATGTCCAAATTATCTCTTAACTAGTGGGCTAAGAATTGGGCTCCCATAAAAATAATTTGGGCTTGTTAATAAAATAATTAGGCCATGTAAATTAACATAGTCCACTAATTTTTAATTCTATCCTACACTAACCATTTAATTAGGATTTTCTTTCTTCATATATGTAAATCAAATCATTACTCATGTATAATTAATTTCATAACCCAATTAGACTTACTTTAATTAGGTTATAAAATTAATAAATTTAGATAATAAAATAAATCTCTAAGGTTAGTATAAATTTTCAATACTAATATTCTCCCATTCCATAACTCTTAGGTTATTCAATTCTCATACCTAATATATATATATTAGGTTATATAATTTAATTCTTAATTCATTTTTATATACAAAATAAATGTATACACATTATATAATGTATATTTATTTAATCATATACATAGCACATTTTGTGTTTATTGTCTTTTCTGACTAAACTTGACGTTCCAGACGCAACCGAGCAGTCCGTGCTTCAAAATTCTATCTCTAACTAAAATTTTGAGTTTTAACTTACTCCATTTTTATTGCTAATCATATTAGCTAAAAACTTTATACTTATTCACCTTCTTATTTGCCAACCAAAGCCAACATTCCAACTATGCTAATTACTAACATAGTTTTATCTTGATTTTCATATCTTTAGCTTAATCCATTATTCCTCCTGCTAAAATATATAGCACCTTACTAAGTATATATATATATATTTCTATACATATACTCATCTTCGCTTAACCTTATAGTATCTCTTCATGTGAAATTCTATTTCCTTAATAAAATGTCCACATGTATCAATATAAAATTTCTTACACTATTCAATTCACATCAATTTTCTAGGTATTGTAATACCTTAACCTTAACATTCATATATATTCATTTCTAGGGTTTGGAATTTTGTAACCCGTATTTTTTCTATTCTTAGTCGAATAATAAACCATATAGGTTTTATAAATTTTTTTAAAAATAAATCCTCAAGTTTTTATCTAGGTTTTATTCTTTAACCTTTATTTTAATCATTTAAAATCTTGTAAATTCTTGGGTTGTCATAGTTCGGATATCTCATAGGGGATCAGCCTAATCACATCCTAGGAGTATGTATATCATCCTACCAGTCCAACCAGGTCAGTGCTATAACTGCATATAAATGTAACCCCCGGTCAGTGATATAACTGTCGGTTCTAATAGTATCAGTATATATATATCTGTACCAAACAATATTGGTTTTACCACAGTCTGCTTTAATATCAAATCAAACACATTTTACGCAAATAATAGTTCATCTGGCTTGGTTATATTTGAACAAGAAGCAATAACTGTAACGATTGAGAATTTTATAAATTAATTATAAATATTTATTGAATTAAATAAATATTTTATTGAATTTATTTGTTGAGGTAAATAAATAAATTGTGTGGTTGTTATGGATAATTTAATTAAGTGCTATGTGTTTAATTAAATCAATATGTTAGCAATGGTGTAGCATAATTTTAATTTAATTGAGAATAAGTCAATTAGATTTAATGTTATGTGCTAAGTGATAATAATTTGTTGCATGAATTATGTTTAATAAAGGAAATTCAATTGTGTGACAATTTGGTATTATGTGAATGTTAGTTTATTTAATTGAATTAGAATGTTGTAATTTAATTAAATAAGTGTGGTATTTAATCAATGGATTAAGGATTTATTAAAATAAAGGAAAGGGTTTTAAAGTAATTTTTCAAACAAGGTGTGACACTCCCAAATTTGGGTACTTCAATTCCACGGGATTTGGTGTTCACTGTACAAATATCATCTATCTATCTACCCATAATAAATACAAACCATGCAATAGATAGGAATAAATCCTCCCCTTATAGGGTTACAACATCTGAATATAAATACATCAATACCAGGTCATACTAACTTTAAACATCTATGCGGAACATAAACAAATAAATAGTCTTACACAACTTTAACATAAAGCTGAAACATAAACATATAAAATAAACAACTAGTCTTCATCACTTGTTGACCTTGCCCTTGCCTTTTCTAGTAGAAGGCTCTTCGGACCTTTCGTTCTTAACTGCAATGTTATTATTACGCAAGAGTGAGCACAATTTCCCACAAGTATAATAATATAACAACAATATAATAACATGCGAGTGAATCAAAGACTTTTGAATAAGAAACTCGACTTTTGAAATAAGAGTGAATAATGAGAATCAAAAGAACATCTAAGGGTCATACGACCATGAACTATGTCCTAGGTTGTAAAGTGTTTATACTTTAAACCTTTAACAGTCATAAGACTATGGACTCTACTTCTCGTACTTAGGGGGATCAGCCTTTAGTACCATACTGTGCACAATATCTCAACGCTAAAGCGTAAATAATCCCCTATACAGGGTTGTTCATCTCAGTTTGACATCAGAGTCCGCACCAAAGGAAGTTTGGTTTGGATCGGTTCAATAATAGTTCTAGAATTTAGAACGCTCATCAACTATGGACTAGTCTAATCAATAAGGGTTTGCTAGTCTTACAAGGTTCAGTAATAAACGATATTCAAATTGAATAATAACTTTGAATTTAGTAACTTGCTTGACATAAGAATAAGGAATAGAACGCTTATTCAATTTAAAGACTTTAGATATGGAACTTGCTTAATGATAATGAGTTAGGGATAGAATACTTGCTCAAAGAAAGTTTAGGGTTAGAGAACTTGCAAAATATTAAACAAGTTTAAGGATAGGAAACTTGCCCCGTGCGTAAGCTATAATTATAATTCACGTTTCCCAATTAATCCTACATACCATTTAAAGTCACAATACCAATTAATTATAACAATACTAGCATCATGAGTATATTCTCTTTCATTTAACTCAACTCTAAATCTGATTATATCAACCATATACACAAACCTTAACTCTTAAACACATTATTAGACTTCAGGAATAACGATTTTAAGTACTCATTCAACTCATCAATTAATCACGTAAAACCTTCATTGGCATGTTATTAATCTATTTTAACATCTCATTATATGATTATTACATTTTCATGTTCATTAGATTAGGTTACAATTACATTTCCTGGACTTGAACAATTAAAATCTCATTTCTGGGCAAAATCTGCCATGTGGCGCTGCAGCTTCACCATTTGAACTAAAAATGGCGTTGCAGCTCCACTGGCGCTGCAGCTCGGACTTTAAGCTTAAGTCTGGCGCTGCAGCTCCACTGCTGCTGCAACCCCACTCTTAGACTTAAACTTAGCGCTGCAGCTCCACACGCCAGTTTCAGAATCTGCAGTTCGCGAATAACACAGAATAGAGCCAAAAATAGACCCAAAAACTTTGCTCGAACAATAAATTAATCATATCCATCAATTCTAGACTTTACAGAAGTATCCCCTAACACTTATAGCATGATTTTGACAACTTAAACAACTTAAACAACTAAATTTAAACCCATAAATTTCATATTTTTGCTATTTTTCAAAGTTTCGTCAATTTTCATGAAATCACACATTATAGATTCATTATAACACCAAATCAGTCCGTTTAAGTTTTGTTCTTTTCATTTCTACATGTACAAAGATATTAAATCATCAATTTACAATTTTACATGCAACTAAGGCATCAAATTTCATACATACAAGCCATATTCAAATATTTTTCACTATAAACTCAAAACTTCCTTTTTAAACACAATCTAATGGATTAATTCAATCAAAATAGTTTATAAACATCATATAATGATTTATACATACTACCTAACATATATCAATCACTTTCTCATGTATTAGTCACAAAATTCATTTACAGAGAACTGAAACTAATTTTTCTATGAAAACTCAAGAACATGAGAAATAGAGATTATAACTTAGATTCTTACCCTTTGATTCTTGTTTAGATGATAGAAAACTCTTCTTCGATTCTCCAAACCTTCTTCAATCTCAATCTCTCTCAAATTTCTCTCTCTTTTTCTCTCGGTATTCTCTAACTTATTTTCAAAAAGACTGATAATACTAATATAATTATACGTATAGACTTAACTGGCAGAACATGGGTAGTGGTTAAGTGCTTCATGGCCTTAACTGCTCCCATGTCCTTAAGGCCATGTTTGGTTTGTCACTTAAAAAGCTCCTTTTCCATTTATTTTAATTAACTTACTATTATATAGTTAATTAATGTCACACCCAATTAATCAAATAATCTTATTTAAATAAAATTCCATAATTCCACAATAATTCACATAGTCACATAATTAAAATTCTTGTTTATTAATTATGTCAAATCATTAAATCTCTAATAAATTATTAATTTAATTAGAATAACATTATGATTATTTAAATAATTTGTTTAATCAAATAAGCTCAATTAAATACATACTTTGAATATAAAAATTCACCACATTAATTTAACTAATGTAACACATATAATTAAATTAATCTACCACAATTTCTTCAATTAATTATTTAACTCAATAATTAAATCATCAAAAACTATTTATTTAATTCAATAAATATTCAAATTAAATTATAAAAATCTCGTTCGTCACATCTTTCCCCCCTTAAAAGGATTCTGTCCCCAAAATCACGGTTCAATTACATATTTCGTCCCGTTACATTCTCCCCTCCTTACAAAGATTCTGTCCCAGAATTGCATACACATAAATTAAGTAAATAAATATGGGTAATTCTTCATCATATTCTCTTTGAGTTCCCACGTAGCTTCTTCAGCGTTGTGGTTCCTCCAAATTACCTTAACCGAAGGTATAACCTTGTTTCTAAGAACTTACTCTTTCCTGTCAACAATTTGAACAGGAATTTCTTCACAGGATAAGTCTTTCTCAAAATATAGGGGTTCATATTCAATTACATGTTTGTAATCGGGTTTGTAGGGTCATAAAACTGAAACATAAAAGACGTTGTAGACATTCTCGAGCACCGGAGGTAAAGCTACCTCATACGGAACTTCTCCAATCCTTCGCAGTACCTCAAAGGGTCCAATGAACCTAGGGCACAATTTCCCCTTCATACCGAATCTGATCTTTCCCTTTCAGGGAGAGACTTTCAACAACACATAGCTACCCGATTCAAACTCAATGTTGTTACGGTGTGGATCGGCGTATTTCTTCTGCCTATCCTGAGCGGCTACCAGTCTTGTCCGGATCACTTTGACTATCTCTACTATTTATTGTACCAACTCTGGACCTAGCAATTGTCTCTCGCCAACTTCATCCCAGTATAGCGGAGTTCTGCATTTTCTTCCGTACAACGCTTCGTAAGGCGGCATGCCAATACTAGCATGGTAACTGTTGTTGTAACCGAATTCCACAAGCGGTAGGTGATCATCCCAATTTCCTTTAAAATCCATGATGCATGCTCTCAACATATCTTCCAATGTCTAAATCGTTATTTCACTCTGGCTATCTGTATGAGGGTGATAAGCCGTACTCATTCTCAACTGTGTCCCCATGCATTCCTGTAGTCGCTTCCAGAAGTTCGATGTGAAGCGCGATCTCTGTCGGAAATAATTGATACTAAAACTCCGTGCCTTGAAATAATCTCTTTCACATATAACCTTGCCAACTGGTCTAAGTTGAATCTGATTTTGATCGAAAGGAAATGTGCAGATTTCGTCAGTCGGTCAACGATAAACCATACTGCGTCATAGCCTTTCTGAGTCGTCGGAAGTCCAACCACAAAATCCATTGTAATGTGTTCCCGTTTCCATTCTGGGATTTCCAGGGGTTGTAGTAAACCACTCGGTCTCTGATGTTCTGCTTTCACTTTGTAATAGGTCAGACACTTTACAACACACTCAACAACATCTCGTTTCAAATTCGACCACCAGAAGTGCTGTCGAAGATCCTGGTACATCTTTGTACTACCGGGGTGAATCAAATACCGTGAGCTATGAGCCTGACTCAAAATGTCATCCTTGGCACTGACGGTACCCACACTCTGTTCTCAAATCTTAGTAGTCCCTCACTGTCTATCTTGAATCTCGGTTCGGTTCCTTCAGATATCTTTTTCTTTACCTTTTCACATTCTTCGTCCTGAAGTTGGGCTTCCTTAACTTTATCCAATAGGGTTGTACCAACTTGCATCTGAAACAACTTCTCGTCAATCTCCATCGGATACTTCACTTCCAATTCCAACTTTTCCATTGCTGAAATTAGCTCTTCCTGAGCAGTCAACATCATTAATTTCTCCCGACCCTTCCTGCTTAAGGCGTCAGCAACCACATTAGCCTTACCCGGATGGCATAAAATTTCACAGTCATAGTCTTTAATTAGCTCTAGCCACCTTCTCTGGCGCATATTCAAGTCTTTCTATGTAAAAATATATTTCAGACCTTTGTGGTTTGTATATATTTCACACTTCTCCCCATAGAGATAGTGTCTCCAAATTTTCAAAGTAAATACCACTGCAGCTAACTCCAAGTTATGGGTCGAATACCCCTTCTCATAATCTGTTAATTGTCGTGACGCATACGCAATGACCCTGCCATTTTGCATGAGCAAACAGCCAAGTCCTTTGTGCGACGCATCACTATAAACCATAAAATTTCCTGCGTCGTTTGGAAGAGATAACACAGGTGCTTGAACTCAACCTCTTCTTAAGTTCTTGGAAGCTTTCCTCACACTTCTCCGTCCAAACGAACTTCACCGATTTCCTAGTCAAATTTGTCAGCGGAGTTGCGATCTTGGAAAAGTCTTGAATGAATCTTCTATAATAGCCCGCTAATCCAAGAAAACTTCTCACTTTCGATGGTGTTTTCGGCTGATCCCAGTTCATCACCGCTTCAACTTTAGAGGGATCTACCGAAATTTCGTCCTTGTCGATCACATGTATAAGAAATTATACTCTTTCAATCCATAATTCACATTTCAAAAATTTGGCGTACAACTTCTCTCTTCTCAACGACTCTAATGTTAACTTCATATGTTCTACATGTTCTTCCTTGGTCTTCGAGTATACCAAAATGTCATCGATAAAGACCACCACGAATTTGTCCAAAAATTGTTTGAACACTCCGTTCATTAAGCCCATGAATGCTGCAGGAGCATTCGTCAGACCGAATGACATCACCAGAAATTCATAGTGACCATATCGAGTCCTAAATGCTATCTTCGGGACATCCTCTGGCCTCACCTTCAGTTGATGATAACCACTCCTCAAGTCTATCTTCGAAAAGTATCTTGCTCCCTTCAATTGGTCAAACAGGTCGTCGATCCTCGGTAATGGATATTTATTCTTAATTATGACCTTATTCAGTTCTCTGTAGTCGATGCAAAGCCGCATCGTCCTGTCCTTCTTCTTCACAAACAACACCGGCGCTCCCCACGGTGATATGCTCGGCTGGATGTACTTCTTGTCTAATAACTCTTGCAGTTGTACCATTAACTCTTTCATCTCTACCGGAGCCATCCGGTACGGTGCTTTCGATATTGGAGCCGTCCCTGGAGCCAAATCGATCACAAACTCAACCTCTCTGTCTGGCGGAAGTCCTGGCAGATCATCCAAAAATACGTCTAAGAAGTCCCTCGCGACTGGTATATCTTCCACTTTTGGGTTTTCTTTACGATTATCGACTATGTAGGCTAAATATCCTACATAGCCTTGTCTTAACAACTTATTGGCCTGCATCATCTTCAGAAAACTCGCTTGTCTAGGCAATTTGCTGCCATAAAACACAACCTTTGATGGGGTCATAAGGTTGATACACTTCTTCTGGCAATCAATTACAGCCCCATAATTGACTAGCCAATCCATTCCCAGAATAACATCGAATTCCCTAAGCCTAATCGAGATAAGATCTACGTTTATAATGTTACCCTTAATATCCACCCTACAGTTCTTGTGTATGTACTTAACAGGAATCGCTTCTCTATTCATAATCTCTATGTTCATGGGGTATTCTAACTCGTCCATAGGCAATTCTAAGTTCTTAGCAAAATCATAGAATATAAATGAACAAGTAGCACTCGAATCAAATAGTACATAAGCATTAACTTTATTGATCTGAATGATACCTGACACCACATCGCGAGACTGTACAGCATCCTGCACGGTCATATTGAAGGTCCTGGCGGTTAGTCGGTTAGTTGCGGTTGGTCCCGTGATAGTTAGAGCACTTCCACCGCTGTTTCCCCTGTTTCCTCCTAATCCTACCCCTCCAGATCCGTTCTTGGGACAGTCCCTTGCCAGATGGTCCTTTGAGCTGCAAGTGAAGCAGGCGCCCTTCTTTGGGTTAGGGCAGTTAGGTGCTATGTGGCCTTCCTGACCACAATTATAGCACACTCATTTTTCCTTCATACAGACCCCCAGGTGAGCTTTCCCGCAGGTTGGACAAGCTTCGATCCTCTTCTTCTGACCTCCTTGTTGATTTCCAGTTGATGAGTTGTCGGTCCACCTCCTCTTCTGATTGTTACTTCCCCCCGTGTTGCTACCACTAGCCTTGTTAAATCCTTCACCTTCATTCTTCTTCTTTTTTATGATCTTTGTTATACTTTGTAACAGCGTCACTTCACCTTCAGCGAGAAGTGTTCAATTGGAACATTGACACTTTGCTATACAACCAAGGCTTCAGGCCCTATTCAAACCTCCTTGCCTTCCTCTGATCGGTGTGCACTTGATACGTGGCAAACCTAGCCAACTCATTGAATTTTGCCACATATTCCGGTACGAACATATTCCTCTGTTTCAGTTCCAGGAACTGGACCTCCATTTAATTCTGGGAGCTGGTCAGAAAGTACATCTCGAAGAACATCTCTTTGAACCTCTCCCAGGTAATCACACCTTCTCCTTCCCGGACCTTATTTGCTTGCCACCAATAACTAACTTCGAATTTCAGTATGAACGTTGCATAGGCGATTTTCTGGTCTTCTCTGACTCTGGCGACGTTAAAAACTTTTTCCATCTCCATGACCCAGGTTTGAGCTTCTATCGGGTTCATGGTGCCTTGAAACTCTGGCAGTGCCACCGCCTTGAAGTCCTTGAACGTTGTGTTCGATGGAGCTTGAGGTTGGTTGTTAAGCGCTCCAGCAAGTAAGTTCGCCAACTGCTGAACGGGGTTTGCATTGGCGTTGTTGTTGTTGTTCGTTGACCCTTCTTGGGCCTATTGACGGTTAGGTCGTCTCCTTGGCGGCATTTTTCTGTTAAGAATACACTTGTTAGATCTTTATTCAATTCTCTAAATATCTAAGGCTTAACTTAAACATTTAGACACAATCAGTCTACACATTATCTCAAATAACCTTTGATATTTTATTAAATCAAAAGTTTTAACATAACACGATTGCATCACTGCTATTTACATCAGCTATCCCGAGATAAAGAATCTACAGGATTTAAAACATAAAATATTCCTCTGTTTATAAACACATTGGAATTTACATTATTAACTACCAGATAGGTTTCACAAAATCAAATGTTCCTATCACTGTCCATTAAGGTGACGAACAGCTTTGCCACGCTCTTCTTCCATAATCCGGGACATCGTCCAGCTATCTAGCATGTATGACGGTAGTCCTTCGAATTGATTTGGGTACCTCATAACCAGATCCTGGGCCTCATTAATTGCATATTGAAGCGTAGAGAACGTCTCCTCAAGCTTGGCCTTCTTCACCCGACAGTTATCTTCTGCGAGATCTGCTCGCCGTGATTCCCTTACCCAGGCCTCCACTGCTATGGCCAGCCTTGTTGATTTCTCTTTTAGTGTATTCTTCAATTCCTCCATTTCCTCTGACTTCTGCTCGGTTTGACCCTTCTCGTGAGCCAAATCTCACTCTACATTTCCCAATCGTGTGTGAAGAGCCTCAACCTCTCCATCCCTCAGCTCGATGATAGACTGTTGAGGAACCGACTGCTCCCTCAGCTCCTGAACAGTCTCCCTCAGCTCCTGACTAGTATCACGTAACTCTATGTTACGGTCATACAGCTCGTCATATATCTCGGCACTGATAGAGCTCGGTGGGAACTCTTCAGGGTCTTTCTCCACCTCTTCGGCTGTCTCAGCCTGAACCTCAGTCTCCTCAGGGTCTTCCTCAGAGTCCTCCTCTGAATCAGACACCGGCACATACTCCTGACCAATGACTGTGATCAAAGGTGATGGTTCTCGTCGGACTAACTGCTCCCAAACTATGTTGATGTCTCGGGGCTCCTCCCCTCTAGCCTCTAGGGGTACAAGGTCCCTGGACTGACTAGGTTCTCCAGCATTTTAGTAATTAAGTGATGTTAATCGATACTCGAGTATATAAGTATAAGCACATAGCACATAAGATAAATTATTATCTTTCTTAAAACTCGATAAGAGTTATCATTACTATGTTCTCGATATCTAAAAGGCTACTATCCTAAGGTTTTCCCCCACCTAAGGTTCATAACCTATAGCTTTGATACCAACCTGTGACACCCCCAAATTCGGGTACTTCAATTCCACGGGATTTGGTGTTCACTGTACAATTATCATCTATCTATCTACCCATAATAAATGCAAACCATGCAATAAATAGGAATAAATCCTCCCCTTATGGGGTTACAACATTTGAATATAAATACATCAATCCCAGGTCATACTAACCTTAAACAAATGTGCGGAACATAAACAAATAAATAGTCTTACACAACTTTAACATAAAGCTGAAACATAAACATATAAAATAAACAACAAGTCTTCATCACTTGTTGACCTTGCCCTTGCCTTTGCTAGTAAAAGGCTCTTCGGACCTTTCGTTCTTAACTGCAATGTTATTATTATGCAAGAGTGAGCACAATTGACCACAAGTATAATAATATAACAACAATATAATAACATGCGAGTGAATCAAAGACTTCTGAATAAGAAACTCGACTTTTGAATCAAGAGTGAATAATGAGAATCAAAAGAACACTTGAGGGTCATAAGACCTTGAACTATGTCCTAGGTTGTAAAGTGTTTATACTTTAAACCTTTAACAGTCATAAGACTATGGACTCTACTTCTCGTACTTAGGGGGATCAGCCCTTAGTACCATACTGTGCACAATATCTCAACGCTAAAGCGTAAATAATCTCCTATACAGGGTTGTTCATCTCAGTTTGACATCAGAGTCCGCACCAAAGGATATTTGGTTTGGATAGGTTCAATAATAGTTCTAGAATTTAGAACGCTCATCAACTATGGACTAGTCAAATCAATAAAGGTTCGCTAGTCTTACAAGGTTCAGCAATAAACGATATTCAAATTGAATAATAACTTTGAATTTAGTAACTTGCTTGACATAAGAATAAGGAATAGAACGCTTATTCAATTTAAACACTTTAGATATGGAACTTGCTTAATGATAATGAGTTAAGGATAGAATACTTGCTCAAAGAAAGTTTAGGGTTAGAGAACTTGTAAAATATTAAACAAGTTTAAGGATAGGAAACTTGCCTCGTGCGTAAGCTATAATTATAATTCACGTTCCCCAATTAATCCTACATACCATTTAAAGTCACAATACTAATTAATTATAACAATACTAGCATCATGAGTATATTCTCTTTCATTTAACTCAACTCTAAATCTGATTATATCAACCATATAGACAAACCTTAACTCTTAAATACATTATTAGACTTCACGAATAACGAGTTTAAGTACTCATTCAACTCATCAATTAATCACGTAAAACCTTCATTGGCATGTTACTAATCTATTTTAACATCTCATTATATGATTATTACATTTCCATGTTCATTGGATTAGGTTACAATTACATTTTCTGGACTTGAACAATTAAAATCTCATTTCTGGGCAAAATCTGCCAAGTGGCGCTGCAGCTTCACCACTGGAACTAAAAATGGCGCTGCATCTCGGACTTTAAGCTTAAGTCTGGCGCTGCAGCCCCAATCTTAGGCTTAAAGTTGGCGCTGCAGCCCCACTCTTAGGCTTAAAGTTGGTGCTGCAACTTCACATGCCAGTTTCAGAACCTGCAGTTCGCGAATAACATAGAACAAAGCCAACAATAGACCCAAAAACTTTGCTCGAACAATAAATTAATCATACCCATCAATTCTAGACTTTACAGAAGTATAACCCAACACTTATAGCATGATTTTGACAACTTAAACAACTAAATTTAAACCCATAAATTCCATGTTTTTGCTATTTTTCAAAGTGTCATCAATTTTCATGAAATCACACATTACAGATTCGTTATAACACCAAATCAGTCCGTTTAAGTTTCGTTCTTTTCATTTTTACATGTACAAACATATTAAATCATCAATTTACAGTTTTACATGCAACTAAGGCATCAAATTTCATACATACAAGCCATAATCAAATATTTTTCATTGTAAACTCAAAACTTCTTTTTTAAACACAATCTAATGGATTAATTCAACCAAAATAGTTTATAAACATCATATAATGATTTATATATACTACCAAACATATATCAATCACTTTCTCATGTATTAGTCATAAAATTCATTTACAGAGAACTGAAACTAATTTTTCTATGAAAACTCAAGAACATAAGAAATAGAGATTATAACTTGAATTCTTACCCTTTGATTCTTGTTTAGATGATAGGAAACTCTTCTTTGATTCTCCAAACCTTCTTCAATCTCAATCTCTCTCAAATTTTTCTCTTTTTTTCTCTCTGTATTCTCTAACTTGTTTTCAAAAAGACTGATAATACTAATATAATTATACGTATAGACTTAACTGGCAGAACATGGGTAGTGGTTAAGTGCTTCATGGCCTTAACTGCTCCCATGTTCTTTAGGCCATGTTTGGTTTGTCACTTAAAAAGCTCATTTTCCATTTATTTTAATTAACTTACTATTATATAGTTAATTAATGTCACACCTAATTAATCAAATAATCCTATTTAAATAAAATTGCATAATTCCATAATAATTCACATAGTCACATAACTAAAATTCTTGTTTATTAATTATGTCAAATTATTAAATCTCAAATTAATTATTAATTTAATTAGAATAACATTATACTTATTTAAATAATTTATTTAATCAAATAAGCTTAATTAAATACATACTTTGAATATAAAAATTCACCACATTAATTTAACTAATGTAACACATATAATTAAATTAATCTACCACAATTTCATCAATTAATTATTTAACTCAATAATTAAATCATCAAAAAATATTTATTTAATTCAATAAACATTTAAATTAAATTATAAAAATCTCGTTCGTCACATCTTTCCCCCTTTAAAAGGATTTTGTCCCCAGAATCACGGTTCAATTACATATTTTGTGACACCCCCTGTGACACCCTCAAATACGGGTACTTCGTTTCCACATGATTTGGTGTTCACTTTCTAACTATAACAAACATCTACCCAATATATCTCAAAATAAATTACAATCTTTATATAAAATCTCCTTTAAAACAAGGGTTACAACCTTAAAAAAAACAATCCCAGGGTACTCTAACCTTGACATAAACATTAAAGTGCAGAACAAAAATATGACATAAAAGTCTTATTACATTCACTTCAAAATAATTAAACAAGTCGTCACTTGTTCATCTTTCCCATGCCTTTACTCGTAGACGGGGCATCAACGTTATCAACCTTAACTGCAATTGTTATTTAATGCAAGAGTGAGCAAACAACAGCTCACTGGAGTTTAACAATAATAAATACATGAAAGAATATCTTTAAAAAGATCTGAATAACTTAGCTTACTTCAACAATAAAGAATTGAATAATAATTCTCTATCCACATTAAAATTCGAATATAGAATTTATCTGAGGGTCATAAGAGCTTTGAACTCTTGTCCTAGGTTATCAATATTTCTATTGAAACCTTTAACAGTTAATAAGACTATGGACCTTAACTAGTACTTAGGGGGATCAGCCCTTTGTACCATATATTGTGCACAAATATCTTAACGCTATGCGTAGTAACCTCCCCTAATAAAAGTGTTGTTCAACTCAGTAATTTGAATTCAAGTCCGCACCAAAGAAAGTTTGGTTTGGATAAGCTTACAAGGGTAATTTAGAATTCACGTTCATCAACTAAGGATTAGTTGAATAAACTTTCAATAATTCATAAATAAAAGAATTATGAATTAACATATGCTTTAGAAGTAAACTTAAAGAATTTAAAATAATAAACTGGATCTTACTTGGACAATAAGTTAAGAGCTCTTCAGTTAAGTAAATAATTGTCCAGTACAGAAATGAAAAGGACATTCTCAACAATGAATATATGAACTCAAATAAACTTGCGTAGAAATAGCGAGTTTAGGGTTTAGAAGACTTGCCTTAAGTGCAAGCTACTTAACTCAATCACGTTCTTAACACTTCCTACACATATATATTTAATCACAATAACCTAAATTAGTTAACACATAACTAACTCGCATAATTGGTCAACCCTCATGGTTAATTCATTCTAATTAAATAACAATTAAGCATCACATATGCATGCTCACATAACTAAATTAATTATGTGTTTAACTAAATTATAATTAAATAATTATAATTTAAACACTTAATCTAATTATAATTACTTAAATTATAATTATCTCTTAAATTATAAACAATTATAATTTATAATCAATTAAACTATATAATGCATTATAATTACACAAATTATAGTTAATCATGAAAGCACCCAATTATAATCTATAATTGAACATGCATTTATTAAATTATAATTACATAAATTATATTCAATTGATTAAAATAAATCAACTACTATTCATTATAATTTAACAAAATTATAATTTAAATTAAACATTTACTTTTAATTATAATTATTCAAATTATAATCACATATCACATTTAAATAATAATTCAAATCATACTTTAAGGTTTTTCAAACCTCTTTTCTTTTCTAAATATAAATTTGTCAAATTTATGTTAACAACATGTTGTAGAAATTAGATACATGTTCAGTATCATAGACTAATGAAATCAAGCTCAAACTATACACTGCACAACTAGCTAACCTTCACTGCCTCTGATCAGGCAACGGCGCAGCTGCGCAGCCATAGGCCTTGGCACCGGCGCAGCTGCGTAGGTGACCAGCCTGAGAAAACCCAGTGGCGCAGCTACGTTGCTTCTGGCTGTGCTACCGGCGCAGCTGCGCAGGTACGCAGACAGAAGCAGGCAGTGCAGCCTCCCTGTTTCACCGATTAAACCTAACATGCCATCAAACGGCAATAACAAGCTACTAGAACAATGTATAGCACATACTTGATACAATACACTCATATAACATACCTCTAAACACAAAAACCATTTAAACAACAATAATCAAAAGTTTTAGAAATCAAATTTGATATTTTTCATAATACTCATATTTCCTCAAAATAATTCTCTGCAATTCAAATTCTCCACCAATTTAAATTACAATACATGCATTATTATCATGAATGAAGATAGCATTACGAAAATATTCCAAATAGGCATATTGACACACAATTGAATCATAACTTTTACTCTAAAACTCAACCAAATATATAAATTTCATAAGAACACATATCCTCCATTAGAACATGTTTATAGAATCAATTTGATTTCTGAAAATCATTGTTTATGGCATACACTTCATATATAAACCACATGAATCCATTCTATATCAACAATCCATGATTATACAATTCCATAAAAACTTGATTTTAACAGAGACTGAATATGAAACATATAACCTGAGTTTTATAACAATTTAAAGATTATAGATGGTTCCTTTTGCTAATAGGTTGACAGAGAAGATGATGTGAGTTTGATTCTAGCAATTCTTCCTCCTCTTTTCTCTTTTTCTCCAACTCCTCTCTGCTCTCTCTTTTCTTCTTAGTCTCAGACTTAGGAAACTAACGTAGTTCTTTCCTCTTAACGTAATATACATATATAACTGATATAATAATGCACGTATACTAATTACACTTAATACTATAATTAACGTAGCAGTTATACAAATTCAAAAGACTTTTGGCTTGTTTGGCAACAGGAAAATTTCAAAACTAGTTTTATTAAACGAAACATGGTTTTGGGTAAATCAGGTTTAAGCTAGTGTAAGAGCCTTGTTTGGCACAAACCTTTTTAAAATAAAAGTAAGGGCCTTGTTTGTTTAAAATCATTTTTAAAACTCTTTTCTTTATTTTTAATAAATCATTTTAACACATACTTTAATGTCACACTTTAATTAATTAAATCATTTAACAACTAATTTAATCAATTAAAATTTAACATTAATTAATTACATAAAATTGTCACATTTTATAATTACTCGCTAATTATAATTCATATAACACTAACATATAAATCATCTAATTTAATTCTCTATATTAAATTAGAACTATAATATAAAATTAATATACACATTCATTTAATTAATATATAACACTTAATTAAATCACTCCATAAATCACATAATTTATTTATTTAACTTAATAAATAATTCACATAAAATATATATTTAACTCAATAAATATTAAAAATTATTATATAAAATCTCAATCGTTACATATTTCATCCCGTTACACAAGGCCTTACTTCTCTTTTAAATTTGTTTTACCAAACATGAATTAGCTAATAAAGAGTTTGTTTATCTAAGATTGCCAAACATGGCCTTGGGCTTTTCAAATTTCATAACATATGTAATCAGTGATATTTATTATGCTAATTAGTATTATACTTATTACTTATAGGTTACATATATATTATATATGTATATGTATATTGTATAATATATGTTAAGTTAAAAGTTACGTTAGCTTTACAAAACAAAGAAAGAAAGAAGAAGAGGGTTAGAGAGAATTGTCAGAGAAGAAGAAGAGAGAAGAGGAAGAAAAGCTTGAGAAGGCAAAAGAGGATCATCATCTCCATCTCTCTCTTTAATCAAAACTAGTAAGGTTATAACCCTAACTCTTCTAATTGTAGAATCAATTTGTATAACTATTGTATTCTTTGTCAAATTAGGTTTCATAATGAGGAATTTATATGTATATATGAATTTCATATGTTTTCATATGTAATTGTATGCCATGAAAGGGTTTTCAAAATACAATAGTTGTAAAAAACAAGTTTTGAAGTTATGTTCTTCTATGTTTTCATGGTTTTAGAATTCTATGTGGAAGTCTCTTTGTGAAAGTTCTTGAGTTTGATATATGTATGAGATGTGTACATATATATGTATATATGTATATATGTTTACATATGATTTTTATAGTTATTTAAGAGTTTCAATTCACAAGTATATGATGAACACTATGAAATCATGTTCATAGTTCTCTTTTGTTAAGTGATGTTGAAAATTATTTTTAAATCCTTGATGTGAGCATGAGATATGTGTAATATATGATATAACATGATTATATATGAGTTATATGGTTGTGTTAGCAATTCAAACCATGAATTTTTGATAAACAATAGGAATTGTGTTCATGGTGATTTTCTTTGAATCAATTTCTAAAAAATGGCCTTTGAAACTATCAAATTGATGTTTGATTATGAGTTATTATTAAAATTGATCATGTGTTATGTTAGTATATTAAGAATATAAATTATTACAATTGGAATCACTTGAATTGATTGAAAAACGAATTCGTAATAGCAATTTTCGTCAAGAACGCTTAAAATTGTATTTTTCTTCGAAAATCAAGAAATCTTGATTTTTATTATGTGTTATATGGATTTTAAATATTATAAGCATGTTAATAAGTTTAAAATATTATTTGTATAAAGTTTCATGTTTATCATGTTGGAAAAAATCGAATTCGATGTGAAGGAATGAGCCAAATTGGCTTATTTCTCCACCAATTCGCGAGCTAGCCCTCCCACCAAAGCACACACCCGGCCCAGCGGGGCTTTTGCCCTTGGGGGACCCGCCCCAGTGGGTTAACAATCTGTTCGAAAAAGTTGCTTTTTGGCTTTTGAGTTTTCATGCCCTGTTTGTTTAGCTAACTTGTTTCTATGACTTGGAAAGTGAAATATGTAATAAGATAACATGATTTTGATGTGTTTAAGTTAGGTTGAAGTATTTTATGAATGTGTTACATGTGTATGATTGTGTTACCTTCTTAAGGTACACAACACGATTGATAGTTTTATAAGCTTATGAATGTATGACGTGAGTATAAACTCACGTACTTGACTAGTTAGCAACCATTGTGGTAAATTACATTGTGAATTGGACTTGAGTATGAAGTTCGATGGTTTAAATGTTGTAGTTGAATACTAATAGATGGTTTGAATGTAATATAAATGTGTAGGGTGTTTGTGAAGTGATTGTAATTGTGTTTCAAGTGTAGCTTGCGCTTAAGGGAAGTCTTCTAAACCCTAAACTCGTTAACGTTAAGCAAGTTTCCTATCTCTAAACTTATTATTGTGCAAGTTTTCTAGTTAAACAAGTTTCCATTTTGAACTTGTTATTTAATTTGTACAAGCGTTGTTGTACTCTAATATTCCTAATGCTCAAATATTGAGCTATTATTGAGGTATTATGATCTTGACTTAGTTGTTCAAGCAAGATTCACTTATTCTTTCAATTGCTTTGAGTTATTTCTAAAGCATGCCTATCTATTATAAAGCTTATTGTCATATCTTGTAATTGGTTCATGATTCTTATATCATTGAACTATTAAAGTGTTGTGAGTCGATTCAACTACTCTTAGTTGATGATAGTTGAACTCTAAAGTTCCCTTATCTATCCAAACCAAACTTTTTTTGATGCAGACTTGTATTCAATTACTGAGAATGAACAACCCTAATTACTAGGGGACATTTATACGAAAGCGTTAAGATAGTTATGCACAATTCATGGTACAAAGGATTGATCCCCCTGAGTACGAGTTAAAGGTTCATTATCTTATTGACTGTTAAAGGTTTAAATAAAAATATTTATAACCTAGGACAATAGTTCAAGGTCTTATGACCCTTAGATGTTTCTATATTCGAATTCTATGTATTGATGAAAGAATTACAATCCAATTCTTTATATTGATGAAAGTAAAGTTATTCAAACTCTTTTGAAACGATTCATTATGTCGTATCACTGTTGTATTTCAAGTGAGCTTTTGTTTGCTCACTCTTGCATGTTTTACCACCACTTGCAGTTGGGACAAAGAATGTTGAAATACCGTCAACAAGTAAAGGAAAAGGAAAGATGAACAACTGAAGGCATGTTGTTTCAAGTTTTGATTGTAATAAGACTTAGTCGATTATGTTATGTTTTATTTCCGCATTTATTGTTTGATGTTAAGATTTAGTTAACCTTGGGATTTTATTTGCATGTTGTAATCCTTATTAAAGGAAGATTTTTATTAAGGTTTATGAAGGTTGTAATTTACTTTGCAATTCTTTATTGTTGGGTAGATGTATGTTTTTGTTAGAAAGTGAACACCAAATCATGTTGAAACGAAGTACCCGGATTTGGAGGTGTCACAGGTTGGTATCAAAGCTATAGGTTATGAACCTTAGGTGGGGGGAAAAACCTTAGGTAGTAGCCTTATAGGAAGATAGAAAAGATAGTGGTGATAGGTAAAGATAATAAACTACCTTATGTGCTATGTGTTTACGTTTAGGTATTCGAAGAGTGACGACTCGATATCACGTAATAATAAACTTTAAAATTCTTTTGTCAGGATGACGAACATTGGAGAACCCAGTCAGGCTAGAGAGGATATACCTCAGTTACTTAGAGAGGAAGAGCGCTGAGACATCCATGTTGTCTGGGAGCAGCTGGTTAGGAGAGAGCCATCTCCAGTGATTACCGTAGCTGGTCGGGAGCGTGAGCTGACACCTATTCTAGAGGAAGAGGACGAGGACGAGTCTGAAGAGGAAGAAGATTCCGACGAGGAATTCCCACCTTACTCTGTTAGTGCTGAGATGTATGAGGCGGTTTACGACAGTAATGTGGAACTACATGGACGAGTCGGAGATCTCGAGGAAACCATCCAACAGCGGGATGAGACTATCAAGGATATGGCTAGTGACCTAGGAGAAACACAGTGGAATTTAATTCATGCAGAGAATGATCGAGACGAGGCACGAGTCGAGCTAGTAAAGCTGAAGCAAGATATCCAAGAGGAGTCAACGAAGCATGCCAGAGCTGAGGATACAAGCTTGAGGGTTACTCAACGAGCCGATCGAGCTGAGTACGAGGCTGAAACCAAGAGAGCCAAGCCAAGTGAAATAAAATACGCTTTCCATACGGCTATAGATAGGGCCCATGACCGTATCTTTTATTACCCAGCTCAGTTCCAAGGGTTACCATGGTATGTGGTGGACCGAAGGACAGCGTTTCGGGTGATAGAGGAAGAACGTAGAGAGGCTGTGTGACATCTTAATATGCCTAGACATTAGAGGTTTTAAATTATGTGTTTCTTTTTGTAATAAATGATGTAAGTCCCATAATTTGAGATAATAATGGGATAAAGTGATGATGTAGTCATGTAACTTGTTCTACTTCAGGAAAGCTGATGTAAATTGTAGGAATGCTATCTATCCTATATTTTTAAAACTACGAGTAATGAATAAAAAAAGTTTATTGATGTGCTATGTGTTCATATATGAACTAAGTTATTTAAATGTTTAAAGTTGAACTCAAAAACTTAAGAATTGAATAAAGGATATAATAATAATATTTTCTTAACAGAAAATGCCTTTTAGAAGAAGACCAACACGTCAGGGTTCGACGAACAACAACAATAACGATGGAACAAACCCTAACTCAGTTCAGCAGTTAGTGAACTTGCTGACAGGAGCTATGGCGAATCAGCAGCAAGTGCAGGCCACAACGTTCAAAGAGTTTAAGGCAGTAAAACCGCCTGAATTCAAGGGATCGACAAACCCTATAGATGCTCAGACGTGGGTTATGGAAATAGAGAAAGTCTTTGACGCGACTAAGGTCGGTGAAGACCAGAAGACAATATTTGTGACTTTCATGTTGAAGGCAGATGCTAGTTTCTGGTGGCAGGCAAATAAGACCCGAGAGGGAGAAGGAGTCATAACGTGGAAATGTTTCAAGGAAATGTTCTACTAATTATACTTCCCAGTGAGTTCACAAGACTAGTTGGAGGTCTAATTCTTGGAACTGAAGCAGGGAGGAATGACAGTGTCAGAATACGCCGCAAAGTTTAACGAGTTGGCCAGGTTTGCTACTTACCAAGTCAGCACGGACGCTAGGAAGGCAAAGAGTTTTGAGCAGGGACTGAAATCCTGGCTCTACAATAAGGTCTGTATGTTCCAGCTGAACACATTTGTAGTTGTGTTGGAGAAAGCTATACTTGCTGAGGGAGGAAGTGAAGCGGTGAGTAAATTTAATCAAGACAAGAAGAAGAAGGTTGAGACTGAAAACAAGGCTGGTGGTAGTGTAGTTATCCATCAGAAGAGGAAGTGGAATGATAATACCTCTGCTGGGAGTCAGCAGGGAGGTCAACAGAAGAGGAAGCTCAAAGCATGTGCTACATGCGAGAAGACTCACACTGGAGTGTGCATGAAAGGGAAACGGGTGTGCTACAACTGTGGTCAGGAAGGCCACATCGTGCCGAACTGCCCAAACCCAAAGAAGGGAGCTTGCTATACATGTGGATCCAAGGATCACATGGCCGTAATTTCCCTAAGAAGCTAGCGGCATGGTCAATAGGGAATGAAGGAAATGGCAGCGGCAGCTCTCTGACTATTGTCGAACCGTCGCCATTGCAAGCCGTTCGACCCACTGCCCGCACATTCAACATAACGGTGTAAGACGCGGTGCAATCAAAGGATTTGGTGGCAGGTATTATTCTGATCAATAGTATAAATGCATATGTATTATTTGATTCGGGTGCTACTTGTTCATTCATATCTGATGATTTTGCTAAGACCCTAGACTTACCTATAAAGGAGTTATCTTACCCCTTGAACATAGAAATTGCGAATAGGGAGGTTATTCATGCTAGGTTTGTATACAAGAACTATAGATTGGACATTAAAGGTCAGGAGCTGAGGGTAGATTTGATTTCTATAAAACTTGGGGAATTCGATGTCATATTGGGAATGGACTGGTTGTTCAACCACGGGGCGGTAATCGACTGTCAGAGGAAGTCAGTAAACCTTACGACTCTGTCAAAGGTAGTGTTCTATGGTAAAAAATTGCCTAGACGAGCGAGTTGTTTGATGGTGATGCAAGCCAAGAAACTTTTAACGCAAGGCTGTGTAGGTTATCTAGCCTACATAGTAGATACGCGTAAGGAAAGCCTGAAAGTAGAATAGTTATCGGTGGTTAAGGAGTTTGTGGACGTGTTTTCGAGCGACTTGCCAGGACCTCCGCCAGATAGGGAGACAGAGTTCGTGATCGACTTAGCGTCGGGAACTGCTCCAATTTTGAAGGCTCCGTACCGAATGGCTCTAGTTGAGATGAAGGAATTGATGGTTCAATTACAAGAATTGCTAGACAAGAAGTAGATTCAACCGAGCGTTTCGCCGTGGGGAGCACCAGTGTTATTCGTGAAGAAGAAGGATGGAACAATGCGTCTTTGCATTGACTATAGAGAGTTGAACAAAGTTACGATCAAGAATAGGTATCCCTTACCTAGGATCGATGACTTGTTTGATCAATTCAAGGGTGCTTAATACTTCCTGAAAATCGATTTGAGAAGCAGGTATCATCAATTGAAGGTGAGGAAGGAAGATATATCGAAAACGGCTTTTAGGACTCGGTATGGTCATTACGAGTTGTTGGTGATGTCATTTGGTTTAACGAATGCCCCAGCTGCATTTATGGACCTAATGAACAGGGTGTTTATGTAACGACCATGAATTTTAAACTCCTTATTTATTAAATATGTGATTTAATTTTAACGAGTTAGTTTTGTGAGTTTATTTAAACCTTATGTGGTTATGTGAATTTGTGAAATGATTAAAGGAAGTCACTAATGGGTTATTTAAATTAGTGGACTAAGCTTAAGGATTTAATATCAGAGAATGTATAAGATTATTAATAATTAAATATTCAATTTATTTGAATATAGTGGCAAGATTTGAACCTATTGATTAATTTCAATTATGAGTAATTAATTGATAATGTGTTGATTAACAATTATTATGAATAAATAATAATTAATGAATGAGAGATTAGTAAATATAATAATATTATATTTACTTGATTAATCGTTTCATATAAGCATGCGATATGTTAAACCTTTAATATATGGTAGTTAACTATATATTATATATAGTACAAGGTGACACATTAATATAATTATACATTATAAAATATATAGTAAGAATAATTACATTATGAGAGTTACATATTAATGTTTATGTGACAATACATGTGTGGGAAAACATTAATGTATACCTCATCAACATATAGTAATATCAATAAATAATTGATCTCAGTAAGTTATTATAATGATAACAGTTATAATAATGAGTAATAATAATACCCAATTACTTTACATTTGGTATTAAGGAAAATGTGCATGTATTATATGTTATGTACCTATTCATTATTAATTGCTAACTGAGATAACATAGTATCACCCATCTAAATGTATATGGAATAAATACATGTAACTTAAGTAGATACTATGTGCATATACATTATATAATCTAAGTATGTATGTATTATGTTAAGCATACATAATATATATATACAATTATGAAGGCTGAGATTTCATTGTCCCTAAATGAGAGTTCCACCCTCAATTCTCTCCTTCACGTGTAAACCCACATGCTACACTAGTCTAGCTTCTTCTCAAATTCACCAATGCTAGCTAATGAATAGATGGGGAGTGGGATTCATGAGTGAATTCAACTACTTCTCACCAACTTCTTGTAATCCATTATACATTCTTGACATCTGTTGGTTTAATTTGGAAGATAATGGCATTGCCTAGTTATTGAATTGCCTATAAATTAAGCCCTCTCTTCTTCTATATTGCAATTGCTGAGAATTCTACCAAACAAGCTTGAGTGAGTATACTTTATAGTGAGAGTCTGTGAATTGAGAGGGTGAGAGTTATCAGCAAGTTTCTTTAGCAGAGGTATATCACTTCCCATTCTTATTTTTCTAAAACTTCTAATTCTTGATTCTTGAGTTGACCATGATTGATGAATTGAGTGTTTGAAATATGTTTGTTAAGTGCTATACTAGTTTAAAATCATGTTAGCATTACACCATAGCATGACTAAGATGATTTTGTATTAATTGTCTGAGTTGGGTTGAGCCTCTGCCGAGCAGAGGCAGTTTTTGGACGACCCAGGCAAATGCGCAGCTGCGCCAGTGTTGCACTGGCCAGCGGCGCAGCTGCGCCGGGCCTGAAATCCAGATTTCATTTTCTGTTAAAGCTGCTTGTCATGACTAACATATGTTACTTCTTTTGGCAAGCATGTAAACTGATGTAGCACACACACATAAGTATATTCATGTAGTATGAACAAGTATAACAATGTTAGTACACATGATTGACGCAACACTTATGGTTTTATAATAAAACTTGTAGTTTCGATTGTGGACTTAGACACATACGTAACATGTGCATATTCTAATATTCTAAACATGATCGTATAGTTTATATTGACATGAAATGCATGTTAAAATGTGTTCACACACTAGCATACGTGATTGCAAGATTCTATTGATTTTAAAAGATAAACTTAAGAACTTTTAAAGTGAACTTGACTAAGGTTAATGTATTTTAGATTCTGACTATTTGAGAGCATATATGTGGTTTATATATGAGTTCTAAGACATACGAGTTATGAGCACAAGGCACTTAACATGTATTATGATACCTTATTGACTTAGTGTGATTTTTCAACGAAAAGCTTAGAACGTGATAGATTATATCATCGATCACCATGTGGATTACGTATTGATCATACAAGCATGTACATTAGAGTTTGTTATGCCTATAAGCATATTAACATGGACCTCGTTGAGTTAAAGCATGGATTTCACATATGCACATATTTATAGAAAATGAATTTCTAAGGCTTGAAATAGGTGGAGTAAAGTATACATGTATAGTATACGCATGAGCATGCATGTTATGTTTAACCTTGTTATGTGATAACATGAAGCATGAACTTGTATTATGTAAAGTATACAAATTACCGACATGAGAGCATATAACTTTAAATTAGGATTAGGTTGAGCATGCTAGGTTTTCAAAAATTATAATCATAAAGCATGTATGTTGATTAAATATAAGTAACTTGAAGTATTATGTGTTCAAGTCTATATTGATGCATAGAAACTAGATAATCTAAAGTTATTAAATCTATGACATGATTAGATTGACTTACGTGAATTATGGATAGATTAATATGATAAGCAGATTCTTGTAAGTGTAGACTTGTATTAGTTTACACATGCTAATTGGAATACCGACTTATTAATGTTAGGTTATTTCAGCGAGATTTAATTAAAGCTAGAACTTAATCGTAGTTGAGCGAACAGGCAAGTCCTTTAATTCTTACTCTATTACTTGAGCATGTATCCTATCCCTGTGGTTACTTTACTCAAGGAACGTTGTAATCAAGTTTCTTAAACTTCACTTGATTTGAATGCAAGTTCCCTTACACTCTTTATTGTGCAAGTTCCTATCCTTCTCATATTGTATTGAGCAGGTTATTATCGTATTGACGGTTAATTATTTAAAGCTTGAACTTTATTTCCAAGCATGCTATTAGGTGGTTTAATTACTTTACGATTATTCCACATCGATATTATTGTTATTCGCACTTGGTGCACTTGAGTTCGTACAGTCTTGGACTTGTACCTTATTTAAGAGTTCTATAATTCTTGAACTGCGTCAGATAGAGTCTGAACCCTTGTTCTGTCGGACAATTGTATGAAGTTTTATAAAAGCTATCCAGACCAATTGATGGTATGGATTCTTAGACTGAAAAGAACACCCCTCATATATAGGGGAGTACCCCAGGTATCTAGTATAAAGATACAAACAGCAGAGTTAATTGTTATGCATATACATAGCGTACGCGAGGCTGATCCCCTCAAGTACTATTTTGTAGCCAGTAACCAAAGGGTCAATCAGCTATTGATTTTCGTTGGAGTTTTATAGTTCAAAAGTCTACTTGACTATCAGTTATTCTAAAAGCAATCATTATTCATGCTTTCGATATTCATATTGTTGAATTCATTGTCAGATATTTTCTATTCATCATGATATATCCTTTATTGTTGTATTTCAACTTGCTTAGCAAACTTGTTGCTCATTCTTGCTATATCATGACTTATATTGCAGTTAAGCCCGAGACTTCAGGGAAGGACAAGGGTAAAGGGAAGATGTAGGATTAGTTTGCAAGGAGCAGACTTTATCTTTATGTTTAATTAATTTACTGTTATGTAATATGAACCCTATTGACTATTCTAGGGTATATTTGTATGTTGTATTAAGGTTATCAAATCTTGGGACTAGTAACACCTTTTGAATGAACGGCGTACGTTTATTATATTTCGCATTTTATTTATCGTATGCTGTTTAGAGGTGGATGTTTATGTTAGATCGTGACGACCGGACCGGGGTCAGAGAACTCGGATTTGGGGGTGTCACAGTTTAAGCCATTTCTAGATAAGTTCGTAGTGGTGTTCATAGATGACATCCTGGTTTATTCCAAGATCGAGGAAGAACATGCTGAACACTTAAGGCTAACGTTAAAATCGCTGAGACGAGAGAAGCTTTAGGCAAAATTCTTGAAGTGCGAATTTTGGTTAGAACGTGTGCAATTTCTTGGCCACGTAATCGATAAGGATGGGATTTCGGTAGATCCGTCGAAGGTTGAAGCGGTAATGAATTGGGATCAGCCAAAAATGCCGTTTGAAGTGAGGAGTTCTTTGGGATTGGCAGGTTATTACCGGAGATTTATCCAAGATTTTTCCAAGATCGCAACTCCGTTAATGAATTTGACTCGTAAAATAGTTAAGTTTATTTGGACGAAAAAGTGTGAGGAAAGTTTCCAGGAAGTGAAGAAGAGATTAAGTATTGCGTCTGTGTTGTCTTTACTATATAGTACGGGGAATTTCGTGGTATATAGTGATGCCTCACATAAAGGTTTAGGCTTTGTGTTGATGCAGAGAGACAAGGTCATTGCTTATGCATCACGTCAGTTGAACGATTACGAGAAGGGGTATCCAACCCATGACTTAGAATTGGCAGCAGTAGTGTTTGCTCTAAAGATTTCGAGACACTACTTATATGGAGAAAAGTGTGAGATATACACAGATCACAAGAGTTTGAAGTATATATTTACCCAAAAGGATTTGAACATGCGCCAAAGAAGATGGTTGGAACTGATCAAAGACTACGACTACGAGATACTTTACCATCCGGGTAAAGCTAATGTTGTCGCCGACGCTTTGAGTAGAAAATGTCAGGAGAAGCTAAAAATGTTAACGAATCAGGATCAGTTGATAGAACAGATGGCTAGATTAGAGCTGGAAGTGAAATTTCCAAAGGAATTGGATGAGAAGTTGTTTCAAGTAACCACTGGTTCTACTATTGTGGATAAGGTGAAAGAAGCTCAACTTCACGATGAAGAATGCAAGAAGATTCGAAAGAGAATAGCTTATGGCAAAAAGTTAAAATTTAGAATCGATAGTGAGGAACTGCTACGATTGGAAGGTAGAATCTTGGTACCACCAGTACCAGAAGTTAAGAAGGAGATCATGAATGAAGCTCATAGCTTAAGATATTTAATTCACCTTGGGAGTACGAAGATGTACCAGAATCTCAGGAATCATTTCTGGTGCCCGAATATGAAGAGGGATGCTGCTGAATGCGTTGTGAAATGTCTAACTTGTCAGAAAGTCAAGGTATAACACCTGTGACACCCCCAAATTCCAGGACCGCCACTTAGTCTCTCGAATTCAGTTCATCACGTGCTCATGGTAATACATCACAATAATAATAACTAAATAACACACATCACAGCGGAAAATCTATTCTAGAATAATTTACAGTGATTTATTATAATTATTCCCCCAAGTCTCGCAACCTACAATACTTAATAGATTACATAATAATATCAATTAACGACTTATTACATAACCTAACTTAAGCTTAAACATAATCAAAACCAGTCTTACTACATCGTCTTAATACAATAATAAAATATTTAAAAACATAAAAGAGACAAGCTAGTTGGTAGCCTTGCCCTTGCCCTTATCAACGCCCGAAGGTTCGCCCTGCTCTGCCTTAACTAAAATGTTTTAGGGAAAGAAAGAATGAGCACAAATTGCCCAGCAAGTAATATACAATAAGGGTAAGTGATATAATCCTTAATTTTCGAAAGGGTATAACAAAGTTTGATAGTTCAAGGATAACAAGAATATCAACAGTTTTCAATAATAGTCGCTAAGGACAGAATCATATCAATGTGATTCAATAACAAATCAATTCAAGATTTCAAGATAACTGAATACTGAGCAGTCGCTAAGGACTATGAACTTCTACTAGAATTAACAATAATAAACTGAAAATCCAACAAAAACAGGTACAACAGGTGATCAGCCTAAAGCACCATCGTTATGCATAACAATCAATCATACTCAAGTGTGCACGTCGGTTCTCCGACAATTATATAATCCCTTCAAAGAAGGTTGTTCTTCTCAGTCAAATACAAGATCCCGCACCAATTAATTAGTTTGGGTCGCTTTTCAATAATATAAGTCTAGCCGAATCAAATGGCATAGACACTTTCACAATATTCAAGAACAATACTAAGTTCAACATGAATAATAGCTTTAATGAAATAAGAGTTCAAGTATGCTAATTCAATTCAAACAATTAAGTAGGAAACTAGTTCGCAATATACAAAGATAGAATATTTATATCCAAAGAGATAAGGTTTAGATACTCGCTTACGATATCCGTTGAATAAAATAATGCAAGGGTTTAGGATACTTGCCTTATGCGTAGTTTACTCACGTAAAGCTAGCCAACACTTTCGGATTCCTATCGTAATACAATTACGTATATATATGATATTCATTAGTAATATAATTTAACTTCACATTATATCTTCGAATATACAATCAACACACAAGCTAAGTTTTACCCTAGCTACACAATTATTTAGTATCTAATTTCTATTCTTAACTTTCTCTTTTCTCAAGTTGATCCTATTCATACATCGTTACTATCATGTGAGACTACCACAATTAGCAAACATATTCGCATATTATTAATATCACATAAGATTACAATCAATACTAAATATATTTCATTTTAGCAAGTTATGGCATTCTCATAAGTTAACCGTCAAAATCGGGTTCAAGTGACATCATATAATATCACGTAGCATGTATACATGTTTAAAGGATACTTTTATGTTTGTATACAACCTTTCCTCATTCCAAACATACATGCAATAGATTCTAAGTCAACACTTTCAATAATTTAAAGCCATTCAAGGTCATGATGTTATAACATCTAGCATGTTCTCCTTGTACGCACTTAAGGTATTTATATTAAGCATACTTATGAGTATTCGCATTCCATACATGTGACTATCATAGTTATTAGTTGAAAACATGCTTCGTTTATGCTAAACTTGAATCACGGCAACTAATCATGGTATATATACATGCATGATACGTGAGTGAGTCTAAGAATACTATCACATGTGTCTATAAATATTTGAATATGAAACTTACAATAACATGTTAAGATTTACGTTTCAAACTTATACTTTCACTTAGTAAAGTTCGCAAACGAAGTCCACATGCTCATGTCATGCTATGAAACATATCTAAACAAGTCAACATGCCTTTCGTGCATTCTTAACCATATCAACATGCGTGTATGGTCAGAATATCAACATGGATATAATTTATCAAAGTTTGTTTTCAAACTCTACGCTTTTGTTAGAAATGTGCACTAGTTAGGTTCACATGTTCATAATGTATCACGGAACCCATATACATAAGTTAGCATGCATTCCATGTGTTTCTAAGTCATACTAACATGTCTCAAAAGTCAGAATACTATTATGGTATTTATATATCCAAGCTCCCCTTTTCATAACTTTAAGTTTTCTTTGAAATATTCAACTAAACAACGAGCATGGATTGCTATAACCTAGTAACCTTATTCCATATGTTAATGTGAGTTATAAGCATACCCTACTAGTACAACATGTTTAATACATCAGAAGATATAAAAGAAATCATCAACAATTTTGGAGTGGCGCGCGGCCGTGCCCAAATTGTACTAGGGAGACCTGCGGCCGCGCAGCTCCCGTTCCAGTCCAGAGAGTCTTCTGCTAAAGTAGAGCTTCAGGCTAAACCCAATACACTACATGAAACATGCTTGCTAGTTATCACATTGTACATATAACACCTCTATATACTGTCCTAGCATGTTAATCATCATTTCATATCACCAATTCCAACTAAACATGCTAATTCTATGAATTGAATTTCAAATGGGTTTAGAGATTATACCTTGAATTAGCTAAGCTTGCTTCCCAAAATCAGATTACTCTCACTTCACTCTTTCTATAATACTTAGCAATTAGTCTAGCAAAAATGAAATGAGAAGGGGACCACTCAATTTATAGGGAAATGAATAACCATGCCAAGCCATTGTCCATGAAATCAAACCATTGGAGAAGGAGAAGAGATGATGGGCAACAAGCATTAGGTGAAATAGTTGCCAACCACCCCCATCACCCACATCCTTCTTCATCATGAGCATCATTGGCTAGCTAGGAAGTTGATATGAGGGAGTAGCTTAGGCCTTTGGCCTTACACGTGAATGAGAGGAAGGAGGAATGGACAAGCCATATATCTCAGCATTCATACATCATTAAGGTACACAACACTTAGTTTATACACATGTTATATATATATTTAGGCATACAAGTATACTTAAGTTATCATATATAAATATATACATACTATATATATTTAGATTACAATTAGATTTATAATGTAATCCCAATAATAATATTACCATGTTATACTCATAATGTAGTAAGTATAATCCACACGCATATAATCCATGTACATATTTATCTTACGGGTATAATTTTCTCGGATATAATCACATCACATTATTTCCTTTATTATTAAATTCTATTAATCAACCCTTGTTTACAACACTTTCAAGATGTATTAATTTAATGTATACTTACATACATATTGTCACATTAGCATAAACATGTAGCTTATATATTTCAATCAATCCTAATACATGGTCTCTATGTAATATATTCACATTACATTATATATCATAGTTTATATATACAAGCATGGTCACACTTAAGTGTCTCTCTATACTATAATATAGTTGTATTTCATATACTTTATATATTCAAGTATTGCACATTTGCACATAGAATTACTCATCTTATAAATTAAATATTAATTAATAATATACACATATCCTTCATCAATCATAAAATTGTTAACCTCCATAACAATTTAATTAACCCTTATATGATTAATTATCACTTTAATATAAATCTTATTATATTTATAAACACGTTGCTCATTACTATTATTATATTTCTTGCAATAATAATAATCACATATTATTAATCAATCACCATTAATATTTTATAACCATTAATTAATATTCTACGATAATTAATATAAATTAATGGTTCGCTTAACTTAATATAATTATTCTTATATTACGTCACTGTGCCACACAAGGCTTCCACGAGTTTATCGCAAACTCCACATATTCTCAATTATTATAATTATTCAATTTAATATTTAATTGAATTAATTATTTTCATAACACAAAATTATTTATATTCAAATAAATTCTCATTTCCATTGATATATTTATTTAATAATATTAGGAAAATTCTCGGGTATTACAACACCAGAGACCTAGCGGATTGCTGCAACCGTTGGAAATTCCAGAATTGAAGTGGGAGCATATCACGATGGATTTCGTGGTTGGTCTTCCAGTGACTCAGAAAGGATTTGACGCAATTTGGGTGATATTTGTGGATCGACTGACAAAGTCAGCCCACTTTCTACCAATCAGGAATAAGTACAACTTGGAACAATTGGCTAAATTGTACGTTAAGAAATTATTTCTCGACACGGTGTTCCGGTGTCAATTATGTCAGACAGAGATCCGCATTTTACGTCGAATTTCTGGAAGCGATTACAAGAGTGTCTGGGAACGCAATTGTGAATGAGTACAACATACCATCCTCAGACCGATGGCCAGAGCGAGAGAAGAATTCAGACGCTTGAGGATATGCTGAGAGCTTATGTGATGGACTTCTAGGGAAACTGGGATGATCATCTACCGTTGGTGGAGTTCGCCTACAACAATAGTTACCACGCGAGTATCGGCATGCCGCCTTACGAAGAGTTATACGGCAGAAAGTGCAGAACTCCTTTGTGTTGGTATGAAGTCGGTGAACGTCAGCTATTGGTACCGGAATTGGTGCAACAAATTGCCAAAATTGCGAAGCTGATCCGAACAAGATTGGTTGCTGCTCAAGACAGACAGAAGAAATATGTCGATCAACATCGACAGAACCGATAATTCTTACCAGGAGCTTCGTTTTCCTGAAAGTATCTCCCTAGAAGGGGAAGATTCGATTTGGCAAGAAGGGGAAGCTGGGTCCTCGATTTATTGGACCTTTCGAAGTACTATGAAAAGTTGGCGAGGTAGCTTACAAAGTGGCGTTACCTCCGAAGCTTGACAATATACATAACGTATTTCATATTTCGGTATTATAACCATACAAGCACGACTATAAACATGTAATAGAATATGAGCCTTTACAATTTGATAAAGACTTAACTTATGAAGAGGTTCCTGTTCAAATAGTTGATAGAAAGGAACAAGTACTTAGAAATAAAGTGATACCTTCTGTTAAGGTAATTTGGAGAAACCATAGTGCTAAAGAAGCAACGTGGGAACTCGAGGATGTAATGAGGAAATCGTATCCTCAATTATTTGCTTAATTAATTTGTGTTACCCCTTATATATCGATTCTGGGGACAGAATCCTTTTAAGGGGGGAAGAATGTAACAGATGGAAATTTTAATGAATTTTTTTTATGATGTGATTCTGGGGACAGAATTTTTTAAGGAGGGAAGACTGTAACGATTGAGAATTTTATATATTAATTATAAATATTTATTGAATTAATTAAATATTTTATTGAATTTATTTGTTGAGGTAAATAAATAAATTGTTTGGTTGTTATGAATAATTTAATTAAGTGCTATGTGTTTAATTAAATCAATATGTTAGCAATGGTGTAGCATAATTTTAATTTAATTGAGAATAAGTCAATTAGATTTAATGTTATGTGCTAAGTGATAATAATTTGTTACATGAATTACGTTTAATAAAGAAAATTCAATTGTGTGACAATTTGGGATTATGTGAATGCTAGTTTATTTAATTGAATTAGAATGTTGTAATTTAATTAAATAAGTGTGGTATTTAATCTATGGATTAAGGATTTATTAAAATATAGGAAAAAGTTTTAAAGTGATTTTCCAAACAAGGCCTTACTTCTCTTTTAACTTTGTTTTACCAAACATGACTTAGCTAATAAAGAGTTTGTTTATCTAAGATTGCCAAACATGGCCTTGGGCTTTTCAAATTTCATAACCTATGTAATTAGTGATATTTATTATGCTAAACAGTATTATACTTATTACTTATAGGTTATATATATATTATATATGTATATGTATATTGTATAATATATGCTAAGTTAAAAGTTACGTTAGTTTTACAAAACAAAGAAAGAAAGAAGAAGAGGGTTAAAGAGAATTGTCAGAGAAGAAGAAGAGAGAAGAGGAAGAAAAGCTTGAGAAGGCAAAAGAGGATCATCATCTCCATCTCTCTCTTTAATCAAAACTAGTAAGGTTATAACCTTAACTCTTCTAATTGTAGAATCAATTTGTATAACTATTGTATTCTATGTCAAATTAGGTTTCATGATGAGGAATTTATATGTATATAAGATTTTCATAGGTTTTCATATGTAATTGTATGTCATGAAAGGGTTTTCAAAATACAATAGTTGTAAAAAACAAGTTTGGAAGTTATGTTCTTCTATGTTTTCATGGTTTTAGAATTCTATGTGGAAGTCTCTTTGTGAAAGTTCTTGAGTTTGATATATGTATGAGATGTGTACATATATATGTATATATATATATGTTTACATATAATTTTTATAGTTATTTAAGAGTTTCAATTCACAAGTATATGATGAACACTATGAAATCATGTTCATAGTTCTCTTTTGTGAAGTGATGTTGAAAATTGTTTTTAAATACTTGATGGGAGCATGAGATATGTGTAATATATGATATAACATGATTATATATGAGTTATATGGTTGTGTTAGAATTCAAACCATAAATTTTAGATAAACAATAGGAATTGTGTTCATGATGATTTTCTTTGAATCAATTTCTGAAAAATGGCCTTTGAAACTATTAAATTGATATTTGATTATGAGTTATTGTTAAAATTGATCATGTGTTATGTTAGTATATTAAGAATATAAGTTATTACAATTGGAATCACTTGAATTGATTGAAAAACGAATTCGTAATAGCAATTTTCGTCAAGAACGCTTAAAATTGTGTTTTTCTTTGAAAATCATGAAATCTAGATTTTTATTGTCTATTATATGGATTTTAAATGTTATAAGCATGTTAATAAGTTTAAAATATTGTGTGTATCAAGTTTCATGTTTATCATGTTGGGAAAAATCGAATTCGGTGTGAAGGAATGAGCCAAATTGACTTATTTCTCCACCAGTTCGCGAGCCAGCCCTCCCACCAGAGCACACACCCGCCCCAGCGGGGCTTTTGCCCTTGGGGGACCTGCCCCAGTGGGTTAACAATCTGTTCGAAAAAGTTGCTTTTTGGCTTTTGAGTTTTCATGACCCGTTTGTTTAGCTAACTTGCTTCTATGACTTGGAAAGTGAAATATGGAATAAGATAACATGATTTTGATGTGTTTAAGTTAGGTTGAAGTATTTTATGAATGTCTTACATATGTTTGATTGTGTTACCTTCTTAAGGTACACAACACGATTGATAGTATTATAAGCTTATGCATGTATGCCGTGAGTATAAACTCACGTACTTGACTAGTTAGCAACCAATGTGGTAAATTACATTGTGAATTGGACTTGAGTATGAAGTTCAATGGTTTAAATGTTGTAGTTGAATACTAGTAGATGGTTTGAATGTAATATAAATGTGTAGGGTGTTTGTGAAGTGATTGTAATTGTGTTTCAAGTGTAGCTTGCGCTTAAGGCAAGTCTTCTAAACCCAAAACTCGTTAACGTTAAGCAAGTTTCCTATCTCTAAACTTATTATTGTGCAAGTTTTCTAGTTAAACAAGTTTCCATTTCGAACTTGTTATTTACTTTGTACAAGCGTTGTTGTACTCTAATATTCCTAATGCTCAAATATTGAAGTATTATTGAGGTATTATGATCTTGACTTAGTTGTTCAAGCAAGATTCACTTATTCTTTCAATTGTTTTGAGTTACTTCTAAAGCATGCCTATCTATTATAAAGTTTATTGTCATATCTTGTAATTGGTTCATGATTCTTATATCATTGAACTATTAAAGTGTTGTGAGTCGATTCAACTACTCCTAGTTGATGATAGTTGAACTCTAAAGTTCCCTTATCTATCCAAACCAAACTTTCTTTGGTGCGGACTTGTATTCAATTACTGAGAATGAACAACCCTAATTACTAGGGGACATTTATGCGAAAGCGTTAAGATGGTTGTGCACAATTTGTAACGATTGAGATTTTATATTAAATTTTAAATATTTATTTAGTTAAATAAATATTTTTTGTGATTTATTTATTGAGTTAAATAAATAAATTATGTGATTTATGGAAGCGATTTAATTAAGTGTTATATATTAATTAAATGAATGTGTGATGTTTATTTAATTGATGTATATTTTATATTATAGTTCTAATTTAATTGAGAGAATTAAATTAGATGATTTATTGTGTTAGTGTTACATTAATTATAATTAGCGAGTAATTATAATTATGTGACAAATTTTATGTGATCTATTGATGTTAGATTTTAATTGATTAAATTAGTGTTTAATATTTAATTAATTAAAATGTGGCATTAAAGTATGCGTTAAATAATTTGTTAAAATAAAGAAAAGGATTTTTAAATGATTTTTACCAAACAAGGCCCTTGCTTTTGTTTTAAAAGACGGTTGCCAAACAGGGCCCTTACACTAGCTTAAACCTAATTTACCTAAACCATGCCTAAGTTAGTAAAACTAGTTTCTAATTTTCTTGTAGCCAAACAAGCCAAGTTGACTTTTGAATTTTGTAACTTACGTAATTAGTAGTAGTTAGTGTATAATTATGATATGGGAGTTACCTATTCTATTATATGTATATTGTATATACGTTAGTGTTATAATCCTAAGTCTAAACAAAGAAAAGAGAAGGAGAGAAAGAGCAGAGAATATCAGAGAAGAAAAGAAGGAGAAAGAATTGGTAGAACGCAAGCACATAATAATCTTTTCTTTACACTCATAGCTAGAAAGGTTAGAAGTCCATATTCTTTATATTTTATTCTCTGTCAAAAATTTAGTTTTCATGAAAGTTGTAGTCATGAATTTTATATATATGATTGTGTTCATGTGTTATTGGTAGTAATTGTATGAAAGGATTTTCAGAAATCAAATTACTGTAGAAATATATTTTAACAAAGAATTTATATTTATATGAGTTCATATGGAATTTCATGAGTTTGGTTAAATTTAGTTGAGAAATTCATGCAATTGGTATGTGTTAATATGCTTATTAAGTAATTACTTGATGCTATCTTCAACTTAGTATGTAATGCATGTATATTAGTTCAAATTGATGGAGAAAAATAGTTACAATAGATTATTTTTGAGAAAATATGAGTTTTCATGAAAATGGCCAAAATGGATTTTCAAAACTTGTGATTATCATTGTTTAAATGATTTTGTGTTTGGAAGCATGCTTTATATATGTGTAATAGCGTATATATGTTTTTATAGAGTCTATAGTACTGTATTTTTTGGCGTTGTTGGATTGTTTGGGTTGGTAGGTTAAAAAGAGGGTCGTGGCTGTCTGCGTCTGGCCGAGCTGCTGCGCAGCTGCGCCGGCAGCCAGCCCAAGAGCAGCGCAGCTGCGCCATTGGCCTGTCCCAGATTCCTTCCCTGCGCAGCTGCGCCGGTTTGAAGGCAGCTGGCTGCGAAGCTGCGCCGGGCACAGTGCTTGGGCAGTGAGTTGGTTTGGTTGGGTGGTTTATTTTTATGTTTACATTACATTATTGCTAAGATAATGAGCATATGTCCAGTTGCTTTAACATGTGTTAACATAAAATTGATAATTTCATAAATTGAGAAAAAGAAAGTTTTGAAAACTATAATGTAGAATTATAAATTATAATTGTTTAATTGAAAAATAAGTTACTCAATTATAATTTGAATAATTATAATTAAGAGTAAATATTTAAATTCAAAGTATAATTTTGTTAAATTATGATGAGTAGTAGTTGATTTATTTTAATCAATTAGATATTAATTTAAATTATAATCTATGTAATTATAATTTAATAAATGCATGTTTAATTATGGATTATAAATTGATAATTCATGATTTGTTATTAATTGTGTAATTATAATGCATGATATAGTTTAATTGATTATAAATTATAAATTGTTTATAATTTAAAAGGTAATTATAATTTAAGTAATTATAATTTGATTAAGTGTTTAAAATTATAATTGTTTAATTATAATTAAGCTAAATCCATAATTAATTTAATTATGTGAGCATGCCTATGTGATGTAATTAACTATGTGATGGTGAATTAGTTAGGTATTAACTAATTTAGGTTATTGTGATTAAATATATATGTGTAGGAAGTATTAAAGTACGTGAATTGAGTTAAGTAGCTTGCACTTGAGGCAAGTTTTCTAAACCCTAATCTTGTATTAATTTTATGCAAGTTTTCTAACCCTAAACTTGTTAATTCTATACAATTTCTTTGAGTTCATATATTCATTGTTGAGAATGTCCTTTCCATTTCTGTATTGGACAATTGTTTATTTAATTAAAATGGTCTTAACTTATTGTTCAAGTAAGATCTAGTTTATTATTTTAAATGCTTTAAGTTTACTTTTAAAGCATATGTTAACTCTTTAATTTATGAATTATTGAAAGTCGATTCAACTAATCCTTAGTTGATGAACGTGAATTCTAAATTACCTTTGCAAGCTTATCCAAACCAAACTTTCTTTGGTGCGGACTCAAATTCAAATTACTGAGTTGAACAACCCTATTTACTAGGGGAGGTTACTATGCATAGCGTAAAGATGTTTGTGCATAATACATGGTACTGAAGGGCTGATCCCCCTAAGTACGAGTTAAGGTCCATAGTCTTATTGACTGTTAAAGGTTTAAATAGAAATATTTATAACATAGGACAAGAAGAGTTCAAAGGTTTTGTAACCCTCAGATAAATTCTATATTCGAATTTTAATGTTGATAGATAATTATTATTCAATTCTTTATTATCGAAGTAAGCTAAGTTATTCAAATTCTTTTAAATATATCATTTCATGTCTATATTATTGTTAAACTCCAGTGAGCTGTGGTTTGCTCACTCTTGCATTAAATAAAAATTTCAGTAAAGGTTGATAATGCTGATGCTCCGTCTACAAGTAAGGGCAAAGGAAAGCAAAGCAAGTGAAGACTTGTTTTAATTATTTTGAAATGATTGTAATGAGACATGAATGTTATGTTTCCGCACTTTATTATTTCATGTCAGGTTTAGAGTAATCCGGGATTATTTTTTTTAAAAAAGTTGTAACCCTTGTTGTAAGGGAGATTTATTTATTTTAATTTAAGTTGTAGCTTATTTTGCATTATTCATTGGGTAGATGTATGTTATATTAGAAAGAGAACACCAAATCATGTGCAAAACGAAGTACTCGGATTTGGGGGTGTCACAGGTTGGTATCAAAGCTATAGGTTATGAAACCTTAGGTGGGGAAAAACCTTAGGTAGTAGCCTTATGGTAAGATCGAAAAGATAGTGATACTAGGTAAAAGATAATAAACTACCTTATGTGCCTATGTGTTTACATTTTAGTATTCGAAGAGCGACGATTCGTTATCACGTAATAATGAACTTTAAAATTCTTTTGTCAAGATGTCAAATGTTGGAGAACCTAGTCAGGCTAGAGAGGTTGTACCTCAGGTGCCTAGAGAGGAAGAGCCCCATGACATACATGTTGTCTGGGAGCAGCTGGTTAGGAGAGAGCTATCTCCAGTGATCACCGTAGCTGGTCTGGGGCGTGTGCTGACACCTATTCCAGAGGATGAGGATGAGGACGAGCCTGAAGATGAAGATGAGGAGGAAGAGGAATTCCCACCTCACTCTACTAGTGCTGAGATGTACGAGGAAGTCTACGATAGCAATGTTGAGCTTCATGGACGCGTAGGAGATCTCGAGGAGACTATCTAGCAGCGAGACGAGACGATCGAGGAAATGGCAAGTGACCTAGGAGATGCACAGTGGAACCTGATACATATGGAGGTTGAGAGAGATGCTGCTCGATTTGAACTGGCAAAGCTAAAGCAAGACATCCAGGAGGAGTCGAGGAAGCGTGCCAGAGCTGAGGAGTCAAGCTTGAGAGCTAATCAACGAGCCGATCGAGCTGAAGGTGAAGTTGAAGCCAAGAGGGCCAAGCTGAGGGAAACAGAATATGCTTTTCATACAGCGATAGAGAGAGCTCAGGATCGTATTTTCTACTTCCCAGCTCAGTTCCAAGGTTTACCGTGGTATGTGGGGGACCAAAGAACGGCATTTCAGGTAATGGAAGAGGAACGAAAAGAGGCTGTGAGACGCATTAATATGCCTAGGCAGTGGCAAGTAGTAGTAGTAGCAGTAGTAGAGTTTTGTTTATGTATTGCTTTTTGAAATAAGTAATGTAAATCCCATAATTTGAGATAAGAATGGGATGAGTTAATAATGTAATCCTGTAACTTTTCCAGTTCAGGAAGGGTGATGTAAATAGCGAAATGCTATCTGGTTGATGTTTTTAAACTATGACTGATGAATAAACGAAGTTTATTGATGTGCTATGTGTTCTATGTGAACTAAGTTATTCGAACGTTTAAGTATGAACTTGAATATTAAAAAAAATTGAATAAAGGGGCTAATAATAATATTTTCTTAATAGAAAATGCCTCCTAGAAGAAGTGTAACGCGTCAAAACCCCGAATGTTCGACGAACAACAATAATAACGATGGGACGAATCCCAACTCGGTTCAGCAGTTGGTGAACCTGTTGACAGGAGCTCTTGCAAATCAGCCGCAAGTGCAGGGAACTACGTTCAAGGAATTCAAGGCAGTAGGACCGCCTGAGTTCAAAGGATCGACTAACCCTATCGAAGCTCAGACATGGGTTATGGAAATGGAGAAGGTATTTGAAGTAGCCAGAGTAGGTGAAGACCAGAAGACAGCATTCGTGGCTTTCATGTTGAAGTCAGATGCTAGCTTTTGGTGGCAGGCTAACAAGACCCGAGAGGGAGAGGAAGTCAGCACGTGGGAACGTTTCAAGGAAATGTTCTACGAGATGTACTTTCCAGTGAGTTCGCAGGACCAGATGGAGGTCCAATTCCTAGAACTTAAGAAAGGAGGGATGACGGTGTCCGAGTATGCCGCTAAGTTTAACGAGTTGGCTAGGTTCGCTACTCACCAGGTCAGCACTGACGCTAGAAAGGCGAAAAGGTTTGAGCGGGGACTAAAGCCCTGGCTCTACAGTAAGGTTTCCATGTTCCAGTTGAATACCTTTGCAGCTGTGTTAGAGAAGGCCATACTTGCTGAGGGAGGAAGCGAAGCGGTGACGAAATTCAACCAAGAGGAAAAGAAGAAGAATGAGGTAGAAACTAAGGCTGGGGGTAGTAGCGCTGTGAACCAGAAGAGGAAGTGGTCTGATAATACCTCGCCTGGGAGACAACAAGGAAGCCAACAGAAGAGAAAGTTTGAAGCATGTGCTACATGCGGTAAGAATCACACTGGCGTGTGCATGAAAGGGAAGCGGGTGTGCTTCAACTGTGATCAGGAAGGCCACATCGCGCCTAATTGCCCAAACCCGAAGAAGGGAGCTTGCTTTACATATGGATCCAAAGATCACATAGCTCGCAATTGCCCGAAGAAGCTGACAGCAGGGTTAACACGAAACGGAGGGAATGGAAGCGGCAGTTCCGTTACTATCGCTGCACCATTGCAAGCTGTTCGACCCACTGCACGGACATTCAATATGACGATGCAGGATGCTGTGCAATCAAAAGACGTGGTGTCAGGTATTATTTCGGTCATAGTATAAATGTATATGTATTATTTGATTCGGGTGCTACTTGTTCATTCATATCTGATGATTTTGCTAAAACCCTAGACTTACCTGTAGAGGAGTTAGTTTACTCTTTGAACATAGAGATTGCGAATAGGGAGGTTATTCCTATTAGGAGCGTTTATAAGAACTGTAGATTGGACATTAAGGGTCAGGAACTTAGAGTAGATTTGATTCCGATAAAACTTGGGGAATTCGACGTCATACTGGGTATGGATTGGTTGTTCAACCATGGGGCGGTAATCGATTGTCAGAAGAAGTTGGTAAACCTTATGAATCCGTCGAAGTTAGTATTTTATGGTAGCAAATCACCTAAGCAAGTGAGTTGTCTGACGGTTATGCAAGCCAAGAAACTTCTGACGCAAGGTTGTGTAGGATTTCTAGCCTATATAGTAGATACGCGTAGGGAAAGCCTGAAGGTGGAGGAAATATCGGTAGTTAAGGAGTTTGTGGATGTTTTTCAGAGCGAATTACAAGGGCTTCCGCCGGATAAGGAGATAGAGTTCGTGATCGATTTAGTGCCGGGAACTGCTATAATTTCGAAGGCTCCGTACCAAATGGCTCCAGTCGAGATGAAGGAATTGATGGTTCAACTACAGGAATTACTGGACAAGAAGTATATTCAACCAAGCGTTTCACCGTGGGGAGCGCCTGTTATATTCGTGAAGAAGAAGGATGGGTCGATGCGTCTTTGCATTGATTATAGGGAGTTGAATAAAGTTATGATCAAGAATAGGTATCCTTTACCTAGGATCGATGACTTGTTTGATCAACTGAAGGGTCCGAAGTACTTCTCGAAAATTGATTTGAGAAGCGGGTATCATCAATTAAAGGTGAGGAAGGAAGATATACCGAAAAGGGCTTTTAGGACTCGATATGGTCATTACGAGTTCTTGGTGATGTCATTTGGTCTCACGAATGCCCCAGCTGCATTTATGGATTTAATGAACAGGGTGTTCAAGCCATTTCTGGACAAGTTCGTAGTAGTGTTCATAGATGACATCCTGGTTTATTCCAAGACCGAGGAGGAACATGCTGAACACTGATGACTAACCTTAGAAGCCCTGAGACGAGAAAAGCTTTACGCTAAATTCTCGAAATATGAATTTTGGTTGGAACGTGTGTAATTTCTTGTCCATGTGATCGACAAGGATGGTATTTCGGTGGATCCGTCGAAGGTTTAAGCTGTTATGAATTGGGAACAGCCGAAGACGCCGTCTGAAGTGAGGAGTTTCTTGGGATTGGCAGCTTATTACCGAAGATTTATCCAAGACTTTTCTAAAATAGCAACTCCGTTGACGAATTTGACTCGTAAAATAGTTAAGTTTGTTTGAACAGAGAAGTGTGAGGAGAGTTTTCAAGAGCTGAAGAAGAGGTTGAGTATTGCGCCTGTATTGTCTTTACCGGATAGTTTGGGGAATTTCATAGTATATAGCGATGCCTCACATAAAGGATTAGGATGTGTATTGATGCAGAGCGGCAAAGTCATTGCCTATACGTCACGTCAGCTGAAGGATTACGAGAAGGGGTATCCGACCCATGATCTAGAATTGGCGGCAGTAGTGTTTGCCCTAAAGATTTGGAGGCACTACTTATATGGAGACAAGTGTGAAATATACACAGATCACAAGAGTCTGAAGTATATATTTACCCAGAAGGATTTGAACTTGCGCCAAAGAAGATGGTTGGAACTGATTAAAGACTACGATTGCGAGATACTTTACCATCCAGGTAAAGCTAACGTTGTTGTCGACGCTTTGAGAAAAGGTCGGGAGAAGCTGAACGTATTAACTGATCAAGATAGGTTAATAGAACAGATGGCTAGATTGGAGTTGGAAGTGAAGTTTCTGAAAGAATCGGATGAGATGTTGTTTCAAGTAACCACTGGTTCTACTTTAATAGACAAAGTGAAAGAAGCACAACTTCATGATGAAGAATGTGAAAAGATTCGAAAGAGGTTAACTGATGGCGAAGAGTTCAAGTTCAAGATCGATAATGAAGGTCTGTTACGATTTGAAGGTAGAATCTGGGTACCGCCAATACTAGAGGTCAAATAGGAGATTCTGAGCAAAGCTCATAGTTCTAGCTATTCTATTCACCCTGGGAGTACGAAGATGTACCAGGATCTCAGGCATCATTTCTGGTGGCCAAATATGAAGAGAGATGTGGCTGAATGCGTTGCGAAGTGCTTAACGTGCCAGAAAGTCAAAGCAGAACATCAGAGACCAAGTGGATTGCTGCAACCGTTAGAAATTCCAGAGTGGAAGTGGGAGCACATCACGATGGATTTCGCGGTAGGTCTTCCAATGACTCAGAAGGGATTTGATGCGATATGGGTTATAGTGGATCGACTGACGAAGTCAGCCCACTTTCTGCCGTTCAGGGTTAAGTACAACCTAGATAAACTAGCAAAGATCTACGTGAAGGAAATTATTTCTCGACATGGTGTTCCGGTGTCAATTGTGTCCGACAGAGATCCACGTTTTACGTCAAATTTCTGGAAGCGATTACAAGAATGTATGGGCACGCAGTTGCGAATGAGTACAGCATACCATCCTCAAACGGATGGACAGAGCGAGAGAACAATTCAGACGCTTGAGGATATGCTGAGAGCTTGTGTGATGGACTTCAAAGGAAGCTGGGAGGATCATCTACCGTTGGTGGAGTTCGCCTACAATAATGGTCATCATACGAGTATTGGCATGCCGCCTTACGAAGCGTTATACGGCAAAAAATACAGAACTCCTTTGTGCTGGGATGAAGTCGGGGAACGTCAATTGTTGGGATCAGAATTGGTACAACAAACTGCCAAAATAGTGAAGCTAATCAGAACGAGATTAGTTGCTACTCAAGACAGACAGAAGAAGTATGCCGATTTACATCGACAGAACCGAGAATTCTTACCAGGAAGTTTCGTGTTCCTGAAAGTATCTCCCTGGAAGGGGAAGATTCGATTTGGTAAGAAGGGAAAGTTGAGTCCCAGATTTATTGGACCTTTTAAGGTACTACGAAAGGTGGGCGAGGTAGCTTACGAGATTGCATTACCTCCGAAGCTCGAGAATATACATAACGTCTTTCATATTTCTGTATTAAGACCTTACAAGCACGATTATAAACATGTAATAGAATATGAACCTTTACAATTTGATAAGGACTTAACATATGAAGAAGTGCCTGTTCAAATAGTTAATAGAAAGGAACAAATACTTAGGAATAAAGTGATACCTTCTGTTAAGGTAATCTAGAGGAACCACAGTGCAGAAGAAGCTACGTGGGAACTCGAAGATGGTATGATGAAATCTTATCCGCATTTATTTGATTAGTTTTGTGTAACCCCTTATATATTGATTCTGGGGACAGAATCCTTTTAAGGAGGGAATAATGTAATAGACGAGAATTTTTTTTATGTGTGATTCTGGGGACAGAATCCTTTTAAAGTGGGAAAATTATAACGATTGAGATTTTATATTAAATTTTAAATATTTATTGAGTTAAATAAATATTTTATGTGATTTATTTATTGAGTTAAATAAATAAATTATGTGATTTATGGAAGCAATTTAATTAAGTGTTATATATTAATTAAATGAATATGTAATGTTTATTTAATTGATGTATATTTTATATTATAGTTCTAATTTAATTGAGAGAATTAAATTAGATGATTTATTGTGTTAGTGTTACATGAATTATAATTAGCGAGTAATTATAATTATGTGACAAATTTTATGTGATCTATTGATGTTAGATTTTAATTGATTAAATTAGTGTTTAATATTTAATTAATTAAAATGTGGCATTAAAGTATGCGTTAAATAATTTATTAAAATAAAGAAAAAGATTTTTAAATGATTTTTACCAAACAAGGCCCTTGCTTTTGTTTTAAAAGACTGTTGCCAAACAGGGCCCTTACACTAGCTTAAACCTAATTTACCTAAACCATGCCTAAGTTAGTAAAACTAGTTTCTAATTTTCTTGTAGCCAAACAAGCCAAGTTAGCTTTTGAATTTTGTAACTTACGTAATTAGTAGTAGTTAGTGTATAATTATGATATGGGAGTTACCTATTCTATTATATGTATATTGTATATACGTTAGTGTTATAATCCTAAGTCTAAACAAAGAAAAGAGAAGGAGAGAAAGAGCAGAGAATATCAGAGAAGAAAAGGAGAAAGAATTGGTAAAATGCAAGCTAATAATAATCTTTTCTTTACACTCATAGCTAGAAAGGTTAGAATTCCATATTCTTTATATTTTATTCTCTGTCAAAAATTTAGTTTTCATGAAAGTTGTAGTCATGAATTTTATATATATGATTGTGTTCATGTGTTATTGGTAGTAATTGTATGAAAGGATTTTCAGAAATCAAATTACTGTAGAAATATATTTTAACAAAGAATTTATATTTATATGAGTTCATATGAAATTTCATGAGTTTGGTTAAATTTAGTTGAGAAATTCATGCAATTGGTATGTGTTAATATGCTTATTAAGTAATTACTTGATGCTATCTTCAACTTAGTATGTAATGCATGTATATAAGTTCGAATTGATGGAGAAAAATAGTTACATTAGATTATTTTTGAGAAAATATGAGTTTTCATGAAAATGGCCAAAATGGATTTTCAAAACTTGTGATTATCATTGTTTAAATGATTTTGTGCTTGCTTTATATATGTGTAATAGCGTATATATGTTTTTATAGAGTCTATAGTACTGTATTTTTGGCGTTGTTGGATTGTTTGGGTTGGTCGGTTAAATAGAGGGTCATGGCCGTCTGCGTCTGGCCGAGCTGCTGCGCAGCTGCGCCGGCAGCCAGGCCAAGAGCAGCGCAGCTGCGCCACTGGCCTGTCCCAGATTCCTTCCCTACGCAGCTGCGCCGGTTTGAAGGCAGCTGGCTGCGCAACTGCGCCGTGCACAGTGCTTGGGCAGTGAGTTGGTTTGGTTGGGTGGTTTATTTTTATATTTTCATTATATTATTGCTAAGATAATGAGCATATGTCCAGTTGCTTTAACATGTGTTAACATAAAATTGATAATTTCATAAATTGAGAAAATGGAAGTTTTGAAAACCTTAATGTAGAATTATAAATTATAATTGTTTAATTGAAAAATAAGTTACTCAATTATAATTTGAATAATTATAATTAAGAGTAAATATTTAAATTCAAAGTATAATTTTGTTAAATTATGATGAGTAGTAGTTGATTTATTTTAATCAATTAGATATTAATTTAAATTATAATCTATGTAATTATAATTTAATAAATGCATGTTTAATTATGGATTATAAATTGATAATTCATGATTTGTTATTAATTGTGTAATTATAATGCATGATATAGTTTAATTGATTATAAATTATAAATTATTTATAATTTAAAAGGTAATTATAATTTAGGTAATTATAATTTGATTAAGTGTTTAAAATTATAATTAAGCTAAATACATAATTAATTTAATTATGTGAGTACGCCTATGTGATGGTTAATTATTATTTATTGAGTTAACCATGAGAGTTAACCATTTATGTGAATTAGTTAGGTGTTAACTAATTTAGGTTATTGTGATTAAATATATATGTGTAGGAAGTATTAAAGTACATGAATTGAGTTAAGTAGCTTGCGCTTGAGGCAAGTTTTCTAAACCCTAATCTTGTATTAATTTTATGCAAGTTTTCTAACCCTAAACTTGTTAATTCTATACAATTTCTTTGAGTTCATATATTCATTATTGAGAATGTCCTTTCCATTTCTGTATTGGACAGTTGTTTATTTAATTAAAATGGTCTGAACTTATTATTCAAGTAAGATCTAGTTTATTATTTGAAATGCTTTAAGTTTACTTTTAAAGCATATGTTAATTTATAACTCTTTTATTTATGAATTATTGGAAGTCGATTCAACTAATCCTTAGTTGATGAACGTGAATTCTAAATTATCTTTATAAGCTTATCCAAACCAAACTTTCTTTGGTCCGGACTCGAATTCAAATTACTGAGTTGAACAACCCTATTTACTAGGGGAGGTTACTACGCATAGCGTTAAGATGTTTGTGCACAATACGTGGTACGAAGGGCTGATCCCCCTAAGTACGAGTTAAGGTCCATAGTCTTATTGACTGTTAAAGGTTTAAATAGAAATATTTATAACCTAGGACAAGAAGAGTTCAAAGTTCTTGTGACCCTCAGATAAATTCTATATTCGAATTTTAATGTTGATAGAGAATTATTATTCAATTCTTTATTATCGAAGCAAGCTAAGTTGTTCAGATTCTTTTAAATATATCCTTTTATGTCTATATTATTGTTAAACTCCAGTGAGCTGTGGTTTGCTCACTCTTGCATTAAATAACAATTTCAGTAAAGGTTGATAATGTTGATGCTCCGTCTACAAGTAAGGGCAAAGGAAAGCAAAGCAAGTGAAGACTTGTTTTAATTATTTTGAAATGATTGTAATGAGATAGGAATGTTATGTTTCCGCACTTTATTATTTCATGTCAGGTTTAGAGTAACCCGGGATTATTTTTTAAAAAAAGTTGTAACCCTTGTTGTAAGGGAGATTTAGTTATTTTAATTTAAGTTGTAGCTTATTATGCATTATTCATTGGGTAGATGTATGTTATATTAGAAAGTGAACACCAAATCATGTGGAAACGAAGTACCCGGATTTGGGGGTGTCACACAATTAATGGTACAAATGGTTGATCCCCCTGAGTACAAGTTAAAGGTCCATAGTCTTATTGACTGTTAAAAGTTTAAATAGAAATATTTATAACCTAAGATAATAGTTCAAGGTCGTCTTATAACCCTCAGATGTTTTTATATTCGAATTCTATGTATTGATGAAAGAATTATAATCCAATTCTTTATATTGATGAGAGTAAAGTTATTCAAACTCTTTTGAAAAGATTCATTATGTCATATCCCTGTTATATTTCAAGTGAGCTTTTGTTTGCTCACTCTTGCATGTTTTACCACCACTTGCAGTTGGGACAAAGAATGTTGACATACCGTCAACAAGTAAAGCAAAAGAAAAGATGAACAAGTAAAGGCTTGTTGTTTCAAGTTTTGATTGTAATAAGACTTAGTCAATTATGTTATATTTTATTTCCGCATTTATTGTTTGATGTTAAGGTTTAGTTAACCATGGGATTTTATTGGCACGTTGTAATCCTTATGAAAGGAAGATTTTTATTAAGGTTTATGAAGGTTGTAATTTATTTTGCAATTCTTTATTGTTGGGTAGATGTATGTTTTAGTTAGAAAGTGAACACCAAATCATGTGGAAACGAAGTACCCGGATTTAGGGGTGTCACAGGTTGGTATTAAAGCTATAGGTTATGAACCTTAGGTGGGGGGAAAAACCTTAGGTAGTAGCCTTATAGGAGGATCGAAAAGATAGTGGTGATAGGTAAAGATAATAAACTACCTTATGTGCTATGTGTTTACTTTTAGGTATTCGAAGAGTGACGACTCGATATTACGTAATAATAAACTTTAAAATTCTTTTGTCAGGATGACGAACATTGGAGAACTCAGTCAGGCTAGAGAGGATATACCTCAGGTACCTAGAGAGGAAGAGCCCCGAGACATCCATGTTGTCTAGGAGCAGCTGGTTAGGAGATAGCCATCTTCAGTGATCACCGTAGCTGGGCGAGAGCGTGAGCTGACACCTATTCCAGAGGAAGAGGACGAGGATGAGTCTGAAGAGGAAGAAGATTCCGACGAGGAATTCCCACCTCACTCTGTTAGTGCTGAGATGTACGAGGCGGTTTACGACAGTAATGTGGAACTACACAGACGAGTCGGAGATCTCGAGGAAACCATCCAACAGCGGGACGAGACTATCAAGGATATGGCTAGTGACCTAGGAGAAGCACAGTGGAATTTAATTCATGCAGAGAATGATCGAGACGAGGCACGAGTCGAGCTAGTAAAGCTGAAGCAAGATATCCAAGAGGAGTCAACGAAGCATGCCAGAGCTGAGGATACAAGCTTGAGGGCTACTCAACGAGCCGATCGAGCTGAGTACGAGGCGGAAACCAAGAGAGCCAAGCTAAGGGAAACAAAATAAGCTTTCCATACGGCTATAGATAGGGCCTAGGACCGTATCTTTTATTATCCAGCTCAGTTCCAAGGGTTACCATGGTATGTGGTGGACCAAAGGACAGCGTTTCGGGTGATGGAGGAAGAACGTAAAGAGGCTGTGTGACGTCTTAATATGCCTAGACATTAGAGCTTTTAAATTATGTGTTTCTTTTTGTAATAAATGATGTAAGTCCCATAACTTGAGATATTAATGGGATAAAGTGATGATGTAGTCCTGTAACTTGTTCTTGTTCAGGAAAGTTGATGTAAATAGAAGAATGCTATCTATCCTATATTTTTAAAACTACGAGTAATGAATAAAAGAAGTTTATTAATGTGCTATGTGTTCATAAATGAACTGAGTTATTTAAATGTTTAAAGTTGAACTCAAATACTTAAGAATTGAATAAAGGATATAATAATAATATTTTCTTAACAGAAAATGCCTCCTAGAAGAAGACCAACACGTCAAAATCCCAAGGGTTTGACGAAAAACAACAATAACGATGGAATAAACCCTAACTCAGTTCAGCAGTTAGTGAACTTGATGACAGGAGCGATGGCGAATCAGTAGCAAGTGCAGGCCATAACATTCAAAGAGTTTAAGGCAGTACGATCGCCTAAATTCAAGGGATCGACAAACCCTATAGATGCTCAAACGTGGGTTATGGAAATAGAGAAAGTCTTTGACGTGGCTAAGGTCGGTGAAGACCAGAAGATAACATTTTTGACTTTCATGTTAAAGGCAGATGCTAGTTTTTGGTGGCAGGTAAATAAGACCCGAGAGGGAGAAGGAGTCATAACGTGGGAACGTTTCAAGGAAATGTTCTACGAAATGTACTTCCCAGTGAGTTCGCAGGACTAGATGGAGGTCCAATTCTTAGAACTGAAGCAGGGAGGAATGACAGTGTCGGAATACGCTGCAAAGTTTAACGAGTTGGCCAGGTTTGCTACTTACCAGGTCAGCACGGACGCTAGGAAGGCAAAGAGGTTTGAGTGGGGACTGAAACCCTGGCTCTACATCAAGGTCTCTATGTTCCAGCTGAATATATTTGTAGCTGTGTTAGAGAAAATTATACTTACTGATGGAGGAAGTGAAGCGGTGAGTAAATTTAATCAAGATAAGAAGAAGAAGGTTGATACTGAAAACAAGGCTGGTGGTAGCGTAGTTATCCATCAGAAGAGGAAGTGGAATGACAATACCTCTGCTGGGAGTCAGTAGGGAGGTCAGCAGAAGAGGAAGCGGGAAGACTCACACTAGAGTGTGCATGAAAGGGAAACGGGTGTACTACAACTGTGGTCAGGAAGGCCACATCGTGTCGAACTGCCCAAACCCGAAGAAAGGAGCTTACTATACCTGTGGAGCTAAGGATCACATGTCCGTAATTGCCATAAGAATCTAGTGGCAGGGTCAACAGGGAATGGAGGAAATGGCAGCGGCAGCTCTCTGACTATTGCCTGACCGTCGCCATTGCAAGCCGTTTGACCCACTGCCCGCACATTCAACATGACGGTGCAAGACGCGGTGTAATCAAAGGATATGGTGGCAGGTATTATTCTGATCAATAGTATAAATGCATATGTATTATTTGATTCGGGTGCTACTTGTTCATTCATATCTGATGATTTTGCTAAGACCCTAGACTTACCTATAGAGGAGTTATCTTACCCCTTGAACATAAAAATTGCGAATAGGGAAGTTATTCATGCTAGGTTTGTATACAAGAACTGTAGATTGGACATTAAAGGTCCGGAGCTAAGGGTAGATTTGATTCCGATAAAACTTGAGGAATTCGCTGTCATATTGGGAATGGACTGGTTGTTCAACCATGGGGCGGTAATCGACTGTCAGAGGAAGTCGGTAAACCTTATGACTTCGTCAAAGGTAGTGTTCTATGGTAGTAAATCGCCTAGACAAGCGAGTTGTCTGACGGTGATGCAAGCCAAGAAACTTTTAACGCAAAGCTGTATAGGTTATCTAGCCTACATAGTAGATACGCGTAAGGAGTGCCTGAAAGTAGAAGAGTTATCGGTGGTTAAGGAGTTTGTGGACGTATTTTCGAGCGACTTGCCAGGACTTCCTCCAGATAGGGAGATAGAGTTCGTGATCGACTTAGCGCCGGGAACTGCTCCAATTTTGAAGGCTCCGTACCGAATGGCTTCAGTTGAGATGAAGGAATTGATGGTTCAATTACAAGAATTACTAGATAAGAAGTATATTCAACTGAGCATTTCTCCGTGGGGAGTGCCAGTGTTATTCGTGAAGAAGAAGGATGGAACAATGCATCTTTGCATTGACTATAGAGAGTTGAACAAAGTTACGATCAAGAATAGGTATCCCTTCCCTAGAATCGTTGACTTGTTTGATCAATTAAAGGGTGCTAAATACTTCTCAAAAATCAATTTGAGAAGCGGGTATCATCAATTGAAGGTGAGGAAGGAAGATATATCGAAAACGGCTTTTAGGACTCGGTATGGCCATTATGAGTTCTTGGTGATGTCATTTGGTTTAACGAATGCCCCAGCTGCATTTATGGACCTAATGAACAGGGTGTTTAAGCCATTTCTAGATAAGTTTATAGTGGTGTTCATATATGACATCCTGGTTTATTCCAAGACCGAGGAGGAACATGCTGAACACTTAAGGCTAACGTTAAAATCGCTGAGACGAGAGAAGCTTTACGCAAAATTCTCAAGCTGCGAATTTTGGTTAGAACGTGTGCAATTTCTTGGCCACATAATCGATAAGGATGGGATTTCGGTAGATCCGTCGAAGGTTGAAGCGGTAATGAAATGGGATCAGCCAAAAACGCAGTTTAAAGTGAGGAGTTTTTTGGGATTGGCAGGTTATTATTAGAGATTTATCCAACATTTTTCCAAGATCGCAACTCCGTTAATGAATTTGACTCGTAAAACAGTTAAGTTTATTTGGATAAAAAAATGTGTGGAAAGTATCCAGGAATTGAAGAAGAGATTAAGTACTGCGCCTGTGTTGTCTTTACCGGATAGTACGGGGAATTTTGTGGTATATAGTGATACCACACATAAGGGTTTAGGCCGTGTGTTGATGCAGAGCGGCAAGGTCATTGCTTATGCATCACGTCAGCTGAAGTATTACGAGAAGGGATATCCGACCCATGACTTAGAATTGGCAGCAGTAGTGTTTGCTCTAAAGATTTGGAGACACTACTTATATGGAGAAAAGTGTGAGATACACACAGATCACAAGAGTCTGAAGTATATCTTTACGCAAAGGGATTTTAATATGCGCCAAAGAAGATGGTTGGAACTGATCAAAGACTACGACTGTGAGATACTTTACCATCCGGGTAAAGCTAATGTTGTCACCGACGCTTTGAGTAGAAAAGGTCGGGAGAAGCTAAAAATGTTAACGGATCAAGATCAGTTGATAGAACAGATGGCTAGATTAGAGCTGGAAGTGAAATTTTAGAAGGAATTGGATGAGAAGTTGTTTCAAGTAACCACTGGTTCTACTATTGTGGACAAGGTGAAAGAAGCTCAACTTCACGATGAAGAATGCAAGAAGATTCGGAAGAGAATAGCTGATGGCGAAGAGTTTAAATTCAGAATCTACAGTGAGGATCTGCTACGATTGGAGGGTAGAATTTGGGTACCGCCAGTACCAGAAGTTAAGGAGGAGATCATGAATGAAGCTCACAACTCAAGATATTCAATTCACCTTGGGAGTACAAAGATGTACCAGGATCTCAGGCATCATTTCTGGTAGCCGAATATGAAGAGGGATGTTGCTGAATGCGTTGTGAAATGTCTAACTTGTCAGAAAGTTAAGGCAGAACACCAGAGACCTAGCAGATTGCTACAACCGTTGGAAATTCCAGAATTGAAGTAGGAGCATATCACGATGGATTTCGTGTTTGGTCTTCCAGCGACTCAGAAAAGATTTGACGCAATTTGGGTGATATTTATGGATCGACTGACGAAGTCATCCCACTTTCTACCAATCAGGATTAAGTACAACTTGGAACAATTGGCTAAATTATACGTCAAGAAATTATTTCTCGACACGGTGTTCCGGTGTCGAATGTGTCAGATAGAGATCCGCATTTTACATCAAATTTCTGGAAGCGATTACAAGAGTGTCTGGGAATGCAATTGTGAATGATTACAGCATACCATCCTCAGACCGATGGCCAGAGCGAGAGAATAATTCAGACGCTTGAGGATATGCTGAGAGCTTGTGTGATGGACTTCAAGGGAAGTTGGGATGATAATCTACCGTTGGTGGAGTTAGCCTACAACAATAGTTACCACGCGAGTATCGGCATGCCGCCATAAAAAGCGTTATACGGCAAAAAGTGCAGAACTCCTTTGTGTTGGAATGAAGTCGGTGAACGTCAGCTGTTGGGACCAAAATTGGTGCAATAAACTGCCAAAATTGTGAAGCTGATCCGAACAAGATTGGTTGCTGCTCAAGACAAACAGAAAAAATATGCCAATCAAAATCGACAGAACCGAGAATTCTTACCAAGAGCTTCGTTTTCCTGAAATTATCTCCCTGGAAGGGGAAGATTCGATTTAGCAAGAAGGGGAAGCTAAGTCCCCGATTTATTGGACCTTTCGAAGTACTATGAAAAGTTGGCGAGGTAGCTTACGAAGTGGCGTTACCTCCGGAGCTTGACAATATACATAACGTATTTTATATTTCGGTATTACGACCTTACAAGCACGACTATAAACATGTAATAGAATATGAGCCTTTACAATTTGATAAAAACTTAACTTATGAAGAGGTTCATGTTCAAATAGTTGATAGAAAGGAACAAGTACTTAGGGATAAAGTGATACCTTCTGTTAAGGTACTTTGGAGAAACCACAGTGCTGAAGAAGCCACGTGGGAACTCGAGGATGTAATGAGGAAATTATTTTCTCAATTATTTGCTTAATTGATTTGTGTAACCCCTTATATATCGATTCTGGGGACAGAATCCTTTTAAGGGGGGAAGAATGTAATAGATGGAAATTTTAATGAATTTTTTTTATGATGTGATTCTGGGGACAGAATCCTTTTAAGGAGGGAAGACTGTAACGACTGAGAATTTTATATATTATTGTAAATATTTATTAAATTAAATAAATATTTTATTAAATTTATTTGTTGAGGTAAATAAATAAATTGTGTGGTTGTTATGGATAATTTAATTAAGTGCTATGTGTTTAATTAAATCAATATGTTAGCAATGGTGTAGCATAATTTTAATTTAATTGAGAATAAGTCAATTAGATTTAATGTTATGTGCTAAGTGATAATAATTTGTTACATGAATTATGTTTAATAAAGGAAATTCAATTGTGTGACAATTTGGTATTATGTGAATGCTAGTTTATTTAATTGAATTAGAATATTGTAATTTAATTAAATAAGTGTGGTATTTAATCTATGGATTAAGGATTTATTAAAATAAAGGAAAGGGTTTTAAAGTGATTTTCCAAACAAGGCCTTACTTCTCTTTTAAATTTGTTTTACCAAATATGACTTAGCTAATAAAGAGTTTGTTTATCTAAGATTGCCAAATATGGCCTTGGGCTTTTCAAATTTCATAACCTATCTAATTAGTGATATTTATTATGCTAATTAGTATTATACTTATTACCTCTAGGTTACATATATATTATATATGTATATGTATATTGTATAATATATGCTAAGTTAAAAGTTACGTTAGTTTTACAAAACAAAGAAAGAAAGAAGAAGAGGGTTAGAGAGAATTGTCAGAGAAGAAGAAGAGAGAAGAGGAAGAAAAGCTTGAGAAGGCAAAAGAGGATCATCATCTAAATTTCTCTCTTTAATCAAAACTAACTTTTCTAATTGTAGAATCAATTTGTATAACTATTGTATTCTTTGTCAAATTAGGTTTCATAATGAGGAATTTATATGTATATATGAATTTCATATGTTTTCATATGTAATTGCATGCCATGAAAGGGTTTTCAAAATACAATAGTTGTAAAAAACAAGTTTTGAAGTTATGTTCTTCTATGTTTTCATGGTTTTAGAATTCTATGTGGAAGTCTCTTTGTGAAAGTTCTTGAGTTTGATATATGTATGAGATGTGTACATATATATGTATATATATATATATGTTTACATATGATTTTTATAGTTATTTAAGAGTTTCAATTCACAAGTATATGATGAACACTATGAAATCATGTTCATAGTACTCTTTTATGAAGTGATGTTGAAAATTGTTTTTAAATCCTTGATGTGAGCATGAGATATGTGTAATATGTGATATAACATGATTATATGAGTTATATGGTTGTGTTAGCAATTCAAACCATGAATTTTTGATAAACAATAGGAATTGTGTTTATTGTGATTTTCTTTGAATCAATTTCTAAAAAATGGCCTTCGAAACTATCAAATTGATGTTTGATTATGAGTTATTGTTAAAATTGATCATTTGTTATGTTATTATATTAAGAGTATAAGTTATTAGAATTGGAATCACTTGAATTGATTGAAAAACCAATTCGTAATAGCAATTTTCGTCAAGAACGCTTAAAATTGTTTTTTTCTTCGAAAATCATGAAATCTTGATTTTTATTATGTGTTATATGGATTCAAAATGTTATAAGCATGTTAATAAGTTTAAAATATTATTTGTATCAATTTTTATGTTTATCATATTGCGAAAAAATCGAATTCGATGTGAAGGAATGAGCCAAACTAGCCCTCCCACCGGAGAACACACCCGCCCCAGCGTGGCTTTTGCCCTTGGGGGACCCGCCCCAGTGGGTTAACAATCTGTTCGAAAAAGTTGTTTTTTGGCTTTTTAGTTTTCATGCCCCGTTTGTTTAGCTAACTTGCTTCTATGACTTGGAAAGTGAAATATGTAATAAGATAACATGATTTTGATGTGTTTAAGTTAGGTTGAAGTATTTTATGAATGTGTTACATGTGTATGATTGTGTTACCTTCTTAAGGTACACAACACGATTGATAGTATTATAAGCTTATGAATGTATGCCGTGAGTATAAACTCACGTACTTGACTAGTTAGCAACTAATGTGATAAATTACATTGTGAATTGGACTTGAGTATGAAGTTCGATGGTTTAAATGTTGTAGTTGGATACTAATAGATGGTTTGAATGTAATATAAATGTGTAGGGTGTTTGTGAAGTGATTGTAATTGTGTTTCAAGTGTAGCTTGCGCTTAAAGCAAGTCTTCTAAACCCTAAACTCGTTAACGTTAAGCAAGTTTCCTATCTCTAAATTTATTATTGTGCAAGTTTTCTAGTTAAACAAGTTTCCATTTCGAACTTGTTATTTAATTTGTACAAGCGTTGTTGTACTCTAATATTCCTAATGCTCAAATATTTAAGTATTATTGAGGTATTATAATCTTGACTTAGTTGTTCAAGCAAGATTCACTTATTCTTTCAATTTCTTTGAGTTACTTCTAAAGCATGCCTATCTATTATAAAGTTTATTGTCATATCTTGTAATTGGTTCATGATTCTTATATCATTGAACTATTAAAGTGTTGTGAGTCGATTCAACTACTCCTAGTTGATGATAGTTGAACTCTAAAGTTCTCTTATCTATCCAAACCAAACTTTCTTTGGTGCGAACTTGTATTCAATTACTGAGAATGAACAACCCTAATTACTAGGGGATATTTATGCGAAAGCGTTAAGATGGTTGTGCACAATTCATGGTACAAAGGGTTGATCCCCCTGAGTACGAGTTAAAGGACCATAGTCTTATTGACTGTTAAAAGTTTAAATAGAAATATTTATAACCTAAGATAATAGTTCAAGGTCGTCTTATAACCCTCAGATGTTTTTATATTCGAATTCTATGTATTGATGAAAGAATTATAATCCAATTCTTTATATTGATGAAAGTAAAGTTATTCAAACTCTTTTGAAACGATTCATTATGTCATATCACTGTTGTATTTCAAGTGAGCTTTTGTTTGCTCACTCTTGCATGTTTTACCACCACTTGCAGTTGGGACAAAGAATGTTGACATACCATCAACAAGTAAAGGAAAGGGAAAGATGAACAAGTGAAGGCTTGTTGTTTCATGTTTTGATTGTAATAAGACTTGGTCGATTATGTTTTGTTTTATTTCTGCATTTATTATTTGATGTTAAGGTTTAGTTAACCTGGGATTTTATTGGCAAGTTGTAATCCTTATTAAAGGAAGATTTTTATTAAGGTTTATGAAGGTTGTAATTTACTTTGAAATTCTTTATTGTTGGGTAGATGTATGTTTTAGTTAGAAAAGTGAACACCAAATCATGTGAAAACGAAGTACCTGGATTTGGGGGTGTCACAATAACCCTTTTAATAATAGATATCATGAATAACGTTTAAAACAAGTTCACATGACATCAATATAAGAATTACATTTAATACAAAAATTAAATGTAGTTGGAAAACTTGCCTGCTCAAAGACCAACTATCTTATGCTATTTGAACTGTCTATGCGACCTAAATATGTTTATAACAATCATTAGAAATAATAACAACTAATAGCTAGTCAAACAATTAGTGTCTGGGTTGACTTCGATGTCTATTCAATGTTTTATTACTTTATTGAATAATTATTTAGTTTAATTTATCAAAAAAGTTTATTTACAAGCTTTAATATTATTGTAGATAATTTAATTATGACTTATAATATTTTTTAGAAGCTTAAAATAATTTTTAAATGATTTATTATTAATTATAATGATTTTCAAATCATTAATATCATTTTTGAATAATTAATAATCATTCATAATTATTTTTAAATCATCAATATTATTTTTAAATAATTTTTATTGATAATGATTTTTAAATCATTAATATTATTTTTAAATAATTTATTATTATTTAAAATGATTTTTAAACTATTAATATCATTTTTAAATAATTATTAAATAATTTTATTATTATTAATATTTAATTAAATTAAATATTAATAGATTTTTATGCTAAAATATTTAAAATTATTTATTATAACTTAAAATGAAATTTTAAACTTATTTATTAATTATTTAGTGTTTGTTTTTATTTATTTCTATTTATTTTAATTATTATTATTAATTTTCAAATAAAACTGTCGCTATAGGCTATAGCAACAGAATCCGTCGCCTTAGGTGTTCTTCACCAACTGAAGAACAGGATGGTCAACAACTTGGGCTCCGGTTTGTTTCGATTTTAATCTCATTCGAATAGGTTTCTGGGGAGGTAAGGGTAACCAAGTTGTAGTGTTGATGTAGTAGTACAAGTCTATGGTCATTTCAGTGTCCAACAAAATCATTACAAGAACATATAGATGGTCAAACCACATGGTCAGGGCTGTTCTTCATTTCTGGGTTACCCAGAAATGAAAAGTCATGATCGGTCAACGCCTTTGCAGCCTTCATGTCTTACAATCTGTTCATGTTTTAGGTAATGTATTGTCAAGGTTTTGTAGTATAATTGTCAGGGTACAAAAGGGTAGCACTTAGAGAGTCTAAGTATCCCAAGGTAGCAAGATCTGGGCTTCTAAAGTTCTTTCCAGAGCTCTATTTTTTCTTTCGGGGTTACCCAGAAATGCATATATAGATGGACGATCAACGCAGTTTGACCTCAAATAACTTTAAATCTGTGACTTTGTAAGGCCTTAGAGTGTTATGGTGGTGTAGTGCACATGTCAAGGTATAACCTAGATACAATCTAACATCCTAATAGTCTGACAGTTAAGAGATCGAAGCCGTTCAAACGGCTTGTCAGTCGTATTCTTTAGTATTCTAGGTTTTCCAGAAAACTGAAATTCGTGGTTGGTCAACGCTGTTTGACTGCCTATTTCTTTCAATCTGTTTATTAGATTGCTATGATACCACTTCCAGAATACTAACAACACTACATAGTACGCATAACTACAAACCTTTAAACAACTTAAACACTTAACAGATCACGATCCATGAGGCCTAACATTCAACTGTCAGACCACTTTCTTAGGTTTTGACAATTTTGCTTAAATCACCATTTTCATGCATTTAAGTGTTATATATTCATGTTTTAGCAACCCAAATCACTAAACAACATACTAATTAACATATTTAAACAATAAATCATAACTTTTATTTCAGATTTAAAGATCTAAGGTTAGGGTTAGGGTTTTAATCTTTTTGATCAATTCTTGATTCCTTCCTTTCTGATCTGTTCTGGGCTTGATAATGAGTGTTTGTGAGTTAGTTTGTGATGTATTTTGAGTTTAGATCTCGTGGGTCTAGTGAACAAATACTTAGCAATATATATAAACTCAAAGTGGAGGCAAAAAGATTAATTTTCCCATTTGATTGACAACTAAGCCTAGCTTCTTAATTGCTTTGTGTTGTGTTGTCAATCTAGGGCTTAGGAGGGCTATTTTCAGCATGTGTGCAATCTTTTGCTTGTTGAACAATAGATTTTGTTTTATCTCTTTCAAAAAGAGAAGATAAAGGGCATTTTAGTCATTTCCCTCCTACTAAGGCTATTTTGGTAATTTTATAATTAAATCTAAGTGTAATTTCGTCATTTCATATTCTCCTAGAAACTCAATAACTAAAAATTGGATCATTAGGGTTTTAAAATTTAGAATTATGGTTAATAAATAAAATTAGTGTTTAGCATTTAGGGTTAGGGTTTCCTAATCCTCAATTAAGGTTTTCTAACAAGATTTTACAATTTATTTCTCAATTAACCATATATAAAGTTAATTCGCATAATATTCACAATCTTTTATATAATTTTTAATGTATTAAGTTATAATTTCTATTTATAACTTCAATTAGGGTTAGGGTTTCTTAATTAAATAAAATCTTAAATTAGGTTTTACTAATAAAGACTTTCAATTTTTGTTTTCATAATTATGTCTTATTTATTGATATATATATATATATATATATATATATATATATATATATATATATATATATATAGCAATAACAAATCTAAATACACCATACACAAAAGATAATACATAATAATATTTACTTTTTATATTAATATTCGTGTTTAGGGTTTGGATCATTACAATCACCCTCTCTTATAAGAATTTCATCCTGAAATTAAAATACAATCTATGAAAACAAATGTGGGAAATCTTCTCGCATTTTATTCCCCAACTCCCACGTAGCTCCTTCTATATCATGATTCTTCCAGATCACTTTAACTGATGATATTACTTTATTTATTAACACTTGTTCCTTTCGATCAATTATCTGAGCAGGAACTCCCATATACGATACATCTTCCTTAATCTAGATAGGTTCGTTTGTATAATCAGGTTTATACGGACACATGAGATAGGCTATGACTATATTTTAATTTAGGAGGTAGTGCTACCTCATCCATTCTTCTTAATAGCTAACATGGTTCAATGAATCGCGGACCTGGTTTCCTTTTCTTATCAAAACGTATTTGCAATTCCAAAGTAACACTTTTAAGAATACATGTTTCTTACCCTTAACCTCTCATCGTTTTCTATTGAGTCTGAGATGTTTGAAATATTTCACATATAATCCCAATTATCTTCATGGATTGTAGAACTATCTCGAATTTTAGCATTTTGACTTCCCCCGGCTTTTGTCCCAATACAAATGTGTTATATATTTTATATCGTCCAAGGCTTCATATGGTGGCATTCTTATGCTGTCATGGTAACTATGGTATGCAACTTCTACAAAAGGCTTCCACTTCCTTTGAAGTCTGTAATACAAGTTCTTAATATATTCTCTAAGGTTTGAACGGTGCTCTCACTTTGTCCATTTGTTTATAGGTGATATACTGTACTTAACCTTCACTAAGTCCCTAAATGTGTTTGATAACTCTCCTACTAAAGTTTGAAATAAACTGTAGATCTCGAATCCGACACTATAGAAATAAAAACTACATACTTGGAAATTATTTTGTTTATGTACAACTTGACTAATTAATCTAGATTAACAGTTACATTAATAAGATGAATATGAGATTGTTTTGGTGAGACTATTAATAATATTGCGACCTTTCTGTGTAACGGGAAGATTTATTACTAATTCCATGATCTTGTGTCCCTACCATTATTTAGAGATGGGTACGGTAACAACATATTCGTCTTTTGATGTTTAATTCCAAGCGTAAGACATTTACATACCCATTCCACTAATTATTATTCCATGTTCGACCAACCAAAGTCTTTACAAATTTACAGCTAAGGCTTTATTTGAGATCCCATTTCTTGGTGCTTGTTTTGCTAAAACCCAAATTTTCTCCTTGTATTTCACCTATATTCCATCTTAATTGATATAAATTATACCAATCTTATTAAACAATTATTATATTCTTATTTAACATTTGGCTCCCTTCACATAACTGAAAATTCTATCACAAAACTTGTAATAATATATTCTCATTTGTTACTCTAAAATTTCTAAAAATTTTACAATAACTTTATATTTTAGCTTCAACATTGTTGGAACTCAAATTCCTCATTCAAATCTTAATTCTAGTCTTATCCCTTTTTAACTTTGGAAATTCTTTGACTTATCTGCTTTTATATCTTTGATATTATGCCTTCTTCATTCTTCAATTCTAATAATAAATTATGACTTTCACGGTGTTTTAACCATAACACTTCACAATGGTATCTATCAGTTTGCCACCGACCAACTATGTGTCCCCTACGGAGAGTCTGGCTTCGGTGCCTCCCTTTATTAACTTCTTTCTTTGTATTGTAGTTGTGACGCCCCCAAATTCGAACCACTCGCGTCTCGAATTCGGTTCATCACTTGCTAAATAACTAATAACTCAATAACATCTCGCACAACGGAAATAACAAAATAACTTACATTTATTTAATATAATTATTCATGTCCCAAGGTCTCGTAACTTAAACATAGCTTAAACTTATCTAATATATAGCTAATACATAAATACAAATTAATACTTATTACATCATCATAATATTTCTAATGAAGTACAAAGCTACTCCGTAGCCTTGCCCTTGCCCTTGTCAGTGCCCGAGGGTCCGCCTTGCTCTGCCTTAACTGAAATGTTTTTAGGGAAAGAAAGAATGAGCAACAAGTTTGCTCAGCATGTAATGTAACAATAAGGGTGAATAATATAGTTTTCGAATCCCAAGGGTACAACAGTGAATGATAGTTCAAGAATAGCAAGAATTATCAATAGTTCTCAATAACAGTCACTAAGGACACAAAGTTATCAATAAGATTCAAGGTTTAACCTTTTCAAAGTTCAAGAATAATGAACATTGACCAGTCACTAAGGACTATGAACTCTTACTAGAATTAACAGTAATATGCTGATAATCCAATAAAACAAGTACAATAGGTGATCAGCCTAAAGTACCCTATGTCATGCATAACATTTAATCGTACTCTTGTGAGCACGTCGGTCTCCCGACAAATATATAGTTTTCCCTTCAATGAGGGTTGTTCATCTCAGTCAATTAAAAGATTTTTGCACTGAACAATCAGTTTGGATTGCTTTCAAATTTATGATATAGGTCTAGCCGAATCAAATGACATAGATCGCTCTTTTCAATAAGAACAATTTATAAGTTCAATACTCAAAATCAAGTTCGAAGAATATAAACAAACTTTATCTTAAGATATGAAGCATTAATTCATAAGACATGAATCATACTATCAATTGTTTACTCGTACGATCAATAATAGTACAAGTTTAAGTAGTGCTCAATAACGAGTAAGGTTCAAATACTTGCGTAAAGTAAATGCGTCGATTAGGATACTTGCCTTAAGCGTAGTTTATCAACCTTTAGCTTATCGATACTTTGTAATCCTATTGTAACGTAGTTATGTATGTATGTATCTCATTAGTTACATAAGTTAAATACATATACTTGATATGAACGTTAACCACATACATACGATTCTATCTTAGTTGTATGATCCTACACGTATGTCATTACATACTTACATACATATAGCACAAAATTAGTTTGTAAGACACTAATCGATTAACATAATTCAAAATCTTTGTTTGACTTAACATTTGAAAGATTATAAACAATTATCAATTCTATGGTTTCGTCATCACGTACACATTGACACTTTGAATACTGTACTGCACATGTATTTCAGATTAGGATAACAATATAAGCAAGCATCAAGTCTCAGATCACAAACAAAAGAGGCAGACTACACTGCAGGGTGGCGCGGCCGCGCTTAGTTTGAACTAGGGAGTGGCGTGCCCACGCTGCTCCCAGTTCAAACCAGTGCTGAGTTTTAGCTTGCATGGCATAGCTCGCTCACCCACATACTTTTATGATGACAAATGCAAAACATACATGTCATGAGGTTTATAACTAGGTTTGATTCTTATATCTTGTCTTCAACATAGTTCATATCAATTTTCCACTAATAAGCTTAACGTGTTCGATTACAAAGTTTCTCACATTTAGTCATTATACATAGGCAATGAGATCAATAAGCCTCAATTATACATGCTCAAGTTATCCTAGTCATGTACTTCAAGTTATATAGTTTTACTTCATTTAGACTCGTTCTAAACCATACTCAACTAATTACAACATACGTGGCTAGCTAAGCATACATGTCAATCATGTCTATATGCATTTGATACCTTATCATAATAGTCATAAATTTCAGAATACATGTATGGGGGTTATCTACCAAACTAGTTTTTCAAACTCTTAAGTTTTCTTTGAAACCTCATGTCAAAACCAACTAATCATGCAAAGTAACTTCACATATTATATATCATGCTTATGTGCACACATAACTAGACCACATAAGCATGCTCACAAGTTCAGAACTTAAAGTGTACTTAGTTTATCAAGTTCGTATTTGAAAACTCTAAGTTTCTCTTTGAAAATCATCAAAACCAAGCTATGGTAAGTGATTACATGCAAAGATATTGCCCCAAGTTTGAAATCAATGGAAGAAAAGAAGAACCAAATGATTGAGAGAAGTTGGTGGAATAGTGGCTAACCACCACATCAACCCACTCCCCTCTTATCATTTGCTACAATTGCTAGAGTTTGACAATGAATGGTAAGGCTAAGTTTAGGCCAATGGCCATTCACGTGTAGAAGAAGAAGTGAGACACTCATTGTGGGATAAGTTTAATCTCAGCACTTGCAAATGAAATAATGCCCCATACTATAGGTTTATTATACATATACACATTATTCTTACATAAATGTATATATAGGTATACCTAGGTTATAAATTCAATTGGGTGTATACATGAACTTTTAATGAGATAACACTATTACATTGTAGCAAGTTGGGGATATATTTTTATACACATTATATAATCCATGTACATTTTGATAATTCCGAATATAATATACTTGAGTATTATCATATCACATTATCATAAACTTTATTATTTCAAATATACTTAATTATTGAAATAATAATTAAATAACAATTGTTTACTTAGTTTAATTTAATATTCCATAAGGTAGACATTTAGTGTATCCATACATACATGTTGTCTCATATCATCATTACGTAACTTATATAATTCATTTAATCTTACTATATAGTTTTATATATTATATAGTCACATTGTAGTGTCACACCTCACCTTATATTAATAGATGTAGCTACTATATAACAAATAATTATATATCGTTGCACATAGCAATTAATTGAACAAACATTAACCTTATTATATTAAGTAATTATTTACTCATTAATATGCTATTACTCATAATAAAAATTAATTAAAAATATAATATTAATTAATCATTCACTTATCAATTTCTTCTTTAATTTAATTAAACCATCATAATTTCCATCATCGTGCCACACAAGGCATTCTACGAGCTTATCATAAACTCCACCTTTTCTCAATTATCATAAATTCAATTTAATTTAATTGAGTTATTCATCTCATGCTATATAATCATTTATATAAAATAAATATTCACATTCTTATTAATATCAACATTAATATTTATTCATGAAATTCATGATTCTTACATCCTCCCCCCTTATAAAAATTTCGTCCTCGAAATTGGTACAAGGTTACACAAAAAGATGGGAATGGTCTTTTATCATTTTATCTTCTAATTCTCACGTGGCCTCCTCGGCATCGTGGTTACGCCAAAGTACTTTTCCAAAAGATATAACTTTATTTCTTAATGTCTGTTATTTCCTATCTAGTATTTGGACAGGAATTTCTTCGTACGCCAGGTTCTTCTCTACTTGAATGGGCTCATAGAAAATCACGTGCTTATAATCGGGCTTGTATGGATGTAACACGGAAATGTGAAACATGTTGTGGATGTTTTCCAGTTCGGGTGGTAATGCAACTTTATATGCTACTTTGCTCTCTCGCTTCAATATCTCGAATGGTCTTATGAACGTCGGACTCAATTTTTCCTTCTTACCAAACCGTAACTTTTCTTTCCAGGGAGATACCTTCAAGAAAACAAAACTATCGACTTTAAAGTCCCGGTCTTGTCGATGCAAATTTGCGTACTTTTTCTGACGATCTTGAGCTGCTACCAATCTGGCTCTTATTACTGTCACCACGTCTGCGGTTTGTTGTATTAACTCTAGCCCCAACATTTGTCGTTCTCCGACTTCGTCCCAATATAACGGCGTTCTGCACTTTCTCCTGTAAAGAGCTTCATACGGTGGCATCCCGATACTCGCATGGTAACTACTATTATAAGAAAATTCTACTAAGGATAGGTGGTCGTCCTAATTTCCCTTGAAATCCATCACGCAAGTTCTAAGCATGTCCTCTAGACTTTGTATTGTTCGCTCACTCTGTCCATCTGTCTGAGGATGATACGCAGTACTGAACCTCAACTGGGTTCCCATCCTCTCTTGTAAGCTTTTCTAAAAGTTTGACATGAAGCGCGGATCTCGATCAAAGACAATTGACACCGGCACTTCATGTCGTGATACAATTTCCTTTACGTACAGACTCGCTAACTGATTCATGTTATATCAGATCTTGATCGGTAGAAAATGAGCCATCTTCCTTAATCGATCCACAATAACCCAAATGGCATCATAACCTTTCTGCGTGACTGAAAGTCCTACCACGAAGTCCATCGTAATGTGCTCCCATTTCCATTCTGGTATCTCCAATGGTTGAAGTAAACCACTCGGTCTTTGGTGCTCCTTCTTTGACTTGTTGACAAGTAAGACATCTACTGACGCACTCTACAACTTCTCGTTTCAGATTGGGCAACCAAAAATGTTGCCTCAGATCTCGATACATCTTCGTGCCTCCCGGATGAACAGAATACGTCGTATTGTGTGCATCATGCAAAATTTTCTCTCTTAATTCGGTTACCGCTGGTACCCATACTCTTCTTTCGAATCTCAAGATACCGTCCTTATCCATTTTGAATCTTTCTTCTCCATCTTCTACTATCCTCTTTCTTATTTTCTCACATTTCTCATCATTCTCTTGTGATTCCTTCACTCTATCCAACAATGTTGGACGAGCTTCCATTGCAAGTAATTTCTCCTCAGACCTCCCCGACCCCTTTACCTCTATTTCTAATTTCTCTATCTCTCTTATTAATTCCTCCTGAGTCGTCAATTGGAACAATTTCTCCCTTCCTTTTCTGCTTAGCGTGTCGGCTACTACGTTCGCCTTTCTCTGGTGATAAAGAATCTCACAGTCATAATCCTTGATCAATTTTATCCACCTTCTTTGTCGCATGTTCAACTTTTTATGTGTGAAGATATATTGTGAATTTCATGATTAAATATTAATAATGATATTAATAACAATGTGAATATTTATTTTATATAAATGTTTATGTACATGAACTGAATAACTCAATTAAATTAAATTGAAATAATGATAATTGAGAAAAATGTGGAGTTTATGATAAGCATTCTTCATCAATATAATTCCGATTATATTTATAATCAATTTCTTTATTATTATACTATCACTAACCATAATAATAAATCCACATAATAACAATTAACAATTAATATAGCCTAATTATTTAATTAATAATTCATCCATCCTTGAATTAAGTAATTCATCATCGAATCTATTATCGTGTCACACAAGACATATCTCACAATCTCAAACTTAAGCTTATTATTACTACCACCACACTTAATATAATATTTGTGTGACACATGCATTTTAATGTCAAGCTACCTCAATTAATTATAAGTATAACCTTTACGCATATAATAATTAATATATACTCTATTAATTATTCAAATAATAATATTCATGATCAAATAATAACTTAAGTTATTTGATATATTAAAATAACTTAGTTTTCTTTCATTAATTAAACTCCCTTGAAAATACATTTAAAATTATGTATTTAGCCATTTCTCCAAATAAGCACATTCATTATTAGAAAATACTTTATTTATTGACTCAAGATATTATAATATAATATCAAATAATTACATGTACTACACATGCACATATATTATATATAAAAAATAGATAGTAAGTTTATTTTCTATTAAAATAAATTGTTTCTATCAATTTATTTACATATAGCAAATACGTTTTAATATATTTACTATATTAAGCAATCACACCTCATACAAAAACATATAAGGTAATATTATTATTCAAAAATAATATTTCCTCCTTTTATTAAAATAATCAATATTAAAAATTATTTTAATACCCTTTATTAGAAATATATAATAATTAGTTCTCTTTTTTTTCTATAAATTGTTCCCAAAATAATTTCTTCAAATATTCATTTAAAGATATAATGATTTCTATTTCTCTTTAATAACGTATATATTTTTATTAACGCTTTTCGCACGTTAAACTTTCTCACATATTACTACTCTAAGTAATATATATAAAAAGTATCAACTATAATTACATATTCAACACACATATTAATTCACCCCTTTACTTAAGTAAATTAAATACTGTACTATATCATCATAGTTAATTAAGTTTCAATACTCTCATTATATTATTCCGTAATATAACTTTCAACTTAAATTAACTAATATTTATTCTTATTAGTTAATTCCTTAACTAACTCATGCTTCACTATCCAAACCTATTCACGGATAGCTTAAGTGCTATTAATAACCTATATTATAAACATACTAGTTATTAATACACATACACAAGAATATGGTGATTATACATTAAGAATATTTAATGTCACCTGTAGGGTTTTCGGCACGTAAACGCAGCGGAAATTAAAAATTTTCGAAACCCTAAAACAGGATCCATGCGAAAACATATTAATTCAGAGGTTAAGATATGTTTTACCGATTATTCAAGCCTGAAAGGAGACGATGGAGATTCTGGAACTGCTTCGAATCCTCAACGCAATCCAACAGAACTGCGCCTCTACGGTATCCACACGAACGTCCCGCGAATCGTCACACGATCTGCAGCAAGGAAAGCTGCGGTACTAGCCGCCAAGGATCTGGACTTTTCAAAAATTTTCTCTCTAGTCTCTCTCTAAGAGCGGCTAGGGTTTTGATATCGATGATCCCTTAAACGGCTGATATATCATATATATAGCAGTTAAAGGAATTAACCAAAACCTAATCCAATTAGAAATATAAAATCCGAATTTATATATATTTATATATTATATCTTAATTAAGTCTTACTTAATTAATATACATATATATATATATATATACAAATTATCCTATTAATTTAAATTCATAATTTAAATACTATCAATCATATTGATATATTTAAATCCATACAATTTAAATTAATTCCCTTTTAATTACGTTCTAAGTGTGTGACCCTATAGGTTATTATTATGTTGGAAATAATTTTAAAATCATATTATAAAATTATAAACAGTGAGCGGCATCTAGTAATGCATCACTGCTACCCAAATAATAATAAGATCGGTGATTCGATACAACCTTTTCGTGACCAATGTTTCAATGTAATTTAATTCTTTTAACCTTGACATCCTAGATTAAACTCGAGGTATAGAATGTGTCATCCTCTTCATAATTTAATCTGAGTTTTCTTGATCGATGAGTAGACTATATGAAACAAATCACTATTTGAGCATGGCCATGCATTTCATAGTCCTACTCAATCAAGAGGCCTATGGATATCACCCCTAATATATTGGAGGGTTAAATTCCATCTAGATCACTCATATTCCTCACACGATTCATGATGTACCCAATAATCACCTTTATTGTCCACCTATTAAAGGTGACCTTTGATGATATCAAAGTACATAAATTCTCGTGTAGTAATATAGTGATTTCAGGTCGGAGGATCATTACATCATTGTCACTATGAGAATTGCTTATGACACTTTGCATAATGCTCCACGTAGAATTCTCATGGTGGGTCTGTCCAGTACATTGTTCTCTAACATGTACCTATGCATTGACTCAATATCTCATATATTTATGACCAATGAGATTTGGCCATCAGTCAATCCACATACTAGTCTCAATGTATCATTGTTGTCCCATTAACAATGACACTCGACGAGGGACATTTAAGAGTAATGATACTAATTGTAACTATATGATCTCATGTTCAAGTCACATACTTGAAGCCATATAATTTGTATCACTATTCTAAGGACTTTTATTATGTTAACATTTATATAACGCAGTAAATAAAACCATAATAAAATAATTCATTTATTCAATCAAATATAATATCAAAAATGTTTAAGCAATTACATCAAAGAATTAGCCTCTAGGGCATAAACTCTAACATCACCAACTTACTATGATAAAATAATTCTATAAATCATTTAATATCTATACATAATTCTTATCCGTCTTCTCACTCCCAATAATTTGCTTCTTTATCAACAAATATATATTAATAATATATTTATTAAACACAAAATCACATAATACATAGTTCATATTACCCTATGTAACACAATACTACATACCTCATATCACACACATATATATATATATATATATTCCTATTTGAACCCATCTCATGCCTTAAGAATTTTATTTATTAAATCCTTATTTAATAATTTCTGAAAATTCGGGTTCTTACATCCTCTCCCCCTTATAAGGATTCCGTCCTCGGAATCACCGAAACTTCCTCTACTCGGTGCTATTCCGATTATTACATATTTTCTTGAATACTTTTATTCATTCTCTTTTCAGAAGTTTTATTATTATGACCTTCTTCATCGCATTCTACCATTTTCTCCTTTCTAAGGAACATTCTACTTACTACATTCATCCTTTAGAAGAATAAGAATCTTCCACGATTTTTCAATAATCGGAAAGTAGTATGAATAACTCAGATTCCAATTTATGCTGAGGGGTCACAAGACCGTGAATTTTTCTCCAGGTTTACTAATGCTTCAACACAATTCTTCACACTGCAAACCAGAGTGTTTATCAATCACAAAGACTGAAAACACCTTCCACGCGTACTCTAGGTGGTCAGCCTATTGTACCACTACGTTGGGCCGCAACGTAGTGTTTTGTAACGACTATATGTGTTACGCTCAGAACCATTGTCCCCGAAAACATGTTCCCTTATAGGTTTGTTCACCTCAGCTTTTCATCATCAAAATCCGCACCAGAGCAATCTGGTTTGGCATAAATACACAAGAATGCTTGAATTCTATAATCTCTTTTCAACAGTCGTCTAGCCGAATCAAATAGCTTAGACTCTCATCAACAATTCGGACATCAATCAAAATAATTTAGTCAACTTTTCATAATTCGAAAGAAAACCAAAAATTCTTTTATGACGTCATGATACCATACCAGATTAGTAGTACGTTGAGGATTCCGCCATTTTGTGACTTTGCCATAATACATCATACCATAATGGGTTGACGATCTTACGATCACTTCATACACTAGGTTCGATTGCATTAATGACTCCATCGTTTTACCATCCTACACCATATCAAATGATGCACATGGTCGAAATACATTTTAAAAGATTTTCAAATCATTTTTATCTTGGCCAAAATGAATAGCTTAGACATACGAATAACGGTGTTGTTGTTTTTTTTAAAACTCATTGGTTCAGTCACCAGACCCAATGTTTCTCTTAAGAAAATCGAAGTGCGAACACTAGCACGAAGTCAATAAATTTTGAAAATCTAGCATAGCTAGAAGATTCAGAAAAATCCAAATTTCTCCATCACTTCAATCTCTTACTACCATCAATGCTCACTATTCCAAAACACTTATATAATATATCTATTCTCAGTACAGTTCACTAACTTACCACACTATGGAAGCTCAGGAACTTACCACAATCATATGGGTTGAGGAACTTATCCTAGTAAGACCAAAATCGTCCATTCGCTGAGGGGTCCCACCATACGATTATGAGTCACGAACTTGTCATAGGCATGAGTCTTAAGAACTCGCCCCTAATCTTAATATTATCTAATTATATCTTGGAAATCTGTATCTATTAAAATAACTATAAGAAAAGAATCACCTTTCCACCATATGTAGAATGATACCGCGACACTAACATTCCAACGATTATCAATGTGATGCACTTAGTGCAAGCACAAAAACTCTGCCCATACAAAAGATTGTACAACTAAGCCATCATATGAGTGCTCAATGGAAGTCCAACACTTAACTCTATCTTACTCTATTACTTGCTCGTTATGAGCTTTCTATGTTTCATCACATACAACTCCTCATGAGTTCATCTCGTACTTTTCATAGTACATTCACTTATAGCATCAAGCTATATATACTTAGTCGTTACAGACTATCTATCATTTCACAGTTCAATTTGATCACGTCGTGATCATCGATTTACCTTAGGGTTCTTTCCCTATTATCAACCAACTCCATCTGAGTTTATTCTCACTATCTTTGTCATATACATCTTATAGACATCGTCTTAACATTTTCATTACCGGAGTTAGGAAACTCCTGATTCTCATTCTCTAGATATTTTGAGATTCTTCTTTGAATCTTTATTTAGATATATTTTAATCTTTATCTTTCCCACTCTCAGGTTATAGTCTAAGGTACACTTACCTAAGGTTTATAACCTACAGCTTTGATACCAACCTATGACGCCCCCAAATCCGGGTTCCTTTCTTTCCTCGGATCCGGTGCAGTCACGATACTACTATCGTCAAACTATTACATCTTTTAATCATTAGTAAAAGAATACAATTTTGTTTACTACAATTTTGAATATAAATTCTATTCTTATCCAAGATCTCGTCTTTACATCATATTCGATGTTACTAAAATGCGGAATAATTTAAAGTTTTCAATATCCTTTGAATAAATTTTTTTATTGATTTCATAACTTTAATCAATTATAAATCCCTTAATCAACTTTGTAATATGATTCATTCTATTTGAGTTATCGTATAACGTTTACAACTCGACTTGATATCCTCTATGTATCAACTAATACATCTTTACAGTACGATAAGTTTTAAACAACGTATACAATTATCAAGTACAACTCTTAGAACCTAAACAGGGTTCAAACGATAATCTAAATAGTATTCTTCGTTGCGATACTATCTATCTTTATCAATCAAGAAGCACGAAATCTTTACCGTGAATCCTTAACCTGCAAAAGTGGTTATTTGCAAGAGTGAGCTCGACAGCTCAGCAATTCTAACAGTTTTCATGCATCACATAGCATGTCACATCATACTTAGTTCATGCATTTATAAACAATTTATATGTACTACGCCTGTTACTTTTCACTTAACAAGTATATCATTAAAGATCAACTTTCAATCTCATATATATCTCATATAAATTTTATATACAAGTTTACATCATCACAACATAATATAATTCAACTAACAGTTATTGAATTTATATATCAAATAGGAACTGAAAGACTTGCCTGATTCGTAGTTTAACAACTACGACTTAACTGCTTAAGAATATCTGCACTTCATGAAATCCTACACAGTTATATTAACCATAGAGATCACACTCATTAGATATATGTATCCACACATTCTTAATGTAATAATAAAGGTTACATTGTTGTCTAAATTGTTTCTTAGAACCTTCGTCTCACTTTCTTATCGTATTCTTAGAATAACTATGTGACACCCCCAAATCCGGGTACTTCAATTCCACGGGGCTTGGTGTTCACTGTACGAATATCATCTATCTATCCACCCATAGTAAATGAAAACCATGCAATAAATAGAATAATCCTCCCCTTATGGGTTTACAACATCTGAAAATAAATACATCAATCCCAGGTAATACTAACCTTAAACATCTGTGCGAAACATAAACAATTAAATAGTCTTACACAACTTTAACATAGAGCTGAAACATAAACATATAAAATAAACAACAAGTCTTCATCACTTGTTGACCTTGCCCTTGCCTTTGCTAGTAGAAAGCTCGTCGGACCTTTCGTTCTTAACTGTAATGTTATTATTACGCAAGAGTGAGCACGATTGTCAACAAGTATAATAATATGACAACAATATAATAACATGCGAGTGAATCAAAGACATCTGAATAAAGAAACTCAACTTCTGACTCGAGGATAAATAATAGGAATCAAAAGAACATCTGAGGGTCATAAGACCTTGAACTATGTCCTAGGTTGTAAAGTGTTTATGCTTTAAACCTTTAACAGTCATAAGACTATGGACTCTACTTCTCGTACTTAGGGGGATCAGCCCTTAGTACCATACTGTGCACAATATCTCAACGCTAAAGCGTAAATAATCCCCTATTAAAGGGTTGTTCATCTCAGTTTTGACATCAGAGTCCGCACCAAAGGAAGTTTGGTTTGGATCAGGGGATTGTTTCAGAGCAAGGGTTGATAGGTCTTAATCAGCAACGGGAGATATTCATTTTAATATCTGTGTCTGTCCGAATCTCATGAAACAACTTGTAGCATGGGTCTAGGTTATTGATATGGATATCTCGTATTCGAAAACTGAAAGAATCATCGTATGCCCCGGAAGATAAAAATTTTTCGTTTTTAATTTCAAATATAGACCACGACTGATCCTGAAAGGGAATGAATGGAAAAAATAGCATGCATATCATAAGGGATTCGAACAACTGCTTCGCAGGAGATCCGGACCCATTTTTTTCTGAACCCCTTTCACGCTCATGTCACGTGTTATTTTTATTTATAAATATATCTTATAATAATTATAAAATTTAGCAGCTCTTTCCAAAAGGCGTGAATGCAAATAAAAAACATCCCCTGGATAAGCTAGCTCAATAAGTATTCTAGAATTTAGAACGTACATCAACTATGGACTAGTCGAATAAATAAGGGTTCACTAGTCCTATAAGTTCAACAATATCATCGATATTCAACTTGAATGGTAAATCTCAAGAGTATACAATCGAATAAGTATTGTATAGCTGAATCATGCTTAAAAAATAGTAATATCTCATATGAAAATCTCAACTTGAATAAACAAGGATAAGAACTTGCTCAATGTAAAAGTAAGATTTGAATTTAGGAAACTTGCAAAATATTAAACAAGTTTAAGGATCGGAAACTTGCCTCTTGCACAAGCTACAATTTATAATTCACGTTCTTTATTAAATCCTACATATCAATATGTTCACAATACACATTCATCAATAACTCGATATACGTATCGAATCACACACATCGGTCTTCAGCACGTTATTGGACTATACAATTAACGATTCAAGTCATGTAATTAACTTATTAATTACTCACGTAATATAAGTTATTAACCTCTTATTATATGTTTAATCATGTCTTCATGTTTATTACATTAGGTTCCAATTACATTTTCTGAACTTGAATAATTAAAATCTCATTTTTGGGAAAAATTACCAAGTGGCGCTGCAGCTCCACCATTTGAACTAAAAATGGCGCTGCAGCTCCACTGGCGCTGCAGCTCGGACTTTAAGCTTAATTCTGGCGCTGCAGCTCCACTGGCGCTGCAGCCCCACTCTTAGGCTTAAAGCTGGCGCTGCAGCTCCACACGCCAGTTTCAGAATCTGTAGTTCGCGAATAACATAGAACAGAGCACCCAAAACTTTGCTCAAACAATAAATTAATCATACTCATCAATTCTAGACTTTACAGAAGTATAACCCAACATTTATAGCATGATTTTGACAACTTAAACAATTAAATTTAACCCATAAATTCCAAGTTTTGCTATTTTTCAAAGTTTTGTTAATTTTCATGAAATCACACAATACATATTCGTTATAACACCAAATCAGTCTGTTTAAGTTTCGTTCTTTTTGCTTTTACATGTACAAACATATTAAGTCGTCAATTTACAGTTTTACATGCAACTAAGGCATCAAATTTCATACATACAAGCCATTTTCAAATATTTTTCACTGTAAACTCAAAACTTTCTTTTTAAACACAATCTAATGGATTAATTTAACCAAAATAGTTTATAAACATCATATAATGATTTATACATACTACCTAACATATATCAATCACTTTCTCATGTATTAGTCACAAAATTCATTTACAGAGAACTGAAACTAATTTTTCTATGAAAACTCAAGAACATGAGAAATAGAGACTATAACTTGGATTCTTACCCTTTGATTCTTGTTTAGATGATAGGAAACTCTTCTTTGATTCTCCAAACCTTCTTTAATCTCACTCTCTCTCAAATTTTTCTCTTTTTCTCCCTGTGTTCTCTAACTTTCTTAACTGATGAATGTAATATATGACATATGATATACTACTAATATGATATACGTGTAATTAGAAGTCGTGGGTTATGGGTCGTCAGTTAATCCCACAATGGGTTAACTGGCTCCAACCCCCACTAAGGCTATGTTTGCTTGCCCCTTTTATTCTTCCTTTCCCATTAATTTAATTAACTTACTATAATATAGTTTAATAATGTCACACTTTTAATTAATCAATAATCCTATTTAAATCAATTAAATAAAATTGCATAATTCCACAATAATTCACATAGTCACATAATTAAAATTCTTATTTATTAATTATGTCAAATCATTAAATCTCTAATTAATTATTAAATTAATTAGAATAACATTATGCTTATTAATTAATATATTAATCAAATAAGCTCAATTAAATACATACTTTGAATATAAAATTCACCACATTAATTTAACTAACGTGACACATATAATTAAATTAATCTACCATAATTTCATCAATTAATTATTTAACTCAATAATTAAATCATTGATATTTATTTAATTCAATAAATATTCACATTAATTACAAAAATCTTGTTCGTACACAAACTATGTACGTATAAGTATAATTTAACCATACGTACTTACTGCCATTCTCTACATACACATGCCTGTCTACCACTAATCTATTTACATATAGCTAGTGTAGTCCATCTTTTGAGTTAATCATTCTCATATATCATTACTAACACATAAGGCCATAACAAAGCAAATATACCCTACTAACGTCGAAGTCGGATTCAAGTATCAACATGTGTTATTACATAGCACGTATACACATTAAAGGATACTTTCATGCCCGTTTAACCTTTTCACGTTCAATTTACATGATATAGGTTCTAAGTTAATACCCGTAAAAACTTAATCCATTCAAGGCTATAAGTCTAAAGTCTAACATACTCGACTTTTAAAACACATGGGGTATTCATATGCTTTGTATTAGGCATACTCATGAATAATTTTATCACATTCATGTAACTAACACCGTTTTGTTTTGAAAACATGCTTCGTTTATGCTTCATTTGAATCACAACACCTAATCATGGGATATATACATGTAGGATACATGATCGAGTTTACGAGTACTATCAAACATGTTTACAAATATCAGAATTCAAATCTCAGTATACATGTCAAGACTCACGTGCAAAACGTATACTTTCACTAGTAAACCTCCCTAATAGGGTCTAATACATCCATGCTATCTAGATTCATGTGTTAACATATTCGACACGCATTTCTAAGTCATCTAAACATGCTCGCAAAATTAGAATGTATTCATGACATTTACGTGCCAAGGTTCACCTTTGAAACTAACATTTTCGTTAGAATTGTTTACTAACGAGGTCCGGCATGCTCATGTTATACTATGAAACATATATTCGTAAGTTAATACGCTTCTCATTCATTCCTAAATAATATAATCATGCTTGAAAAATCAGAATGTCGACATGGTTCGCATAAGTCATTTTCGTTTACAAAACTTTACGTTTACTTTTGGAAATTATAAACCTTTACGAATCATGCATGCAATCATAGCAATGCAGGTGCATGTCATGTTAATATACTCATATAGGCATATTAAACCTTCTAGCGTGCTTGTTTAAGTCATTTACCCAAGCTACAATTATACGTATGTGTCAAAGTTTACTTTAAGAAGTCTAAGTTCATTTTGTAAACTTTAAATTCTTTAATCATTAGAGTATACCACCATGGTTATACATACGTGTATTCTTGTCATTGCACTAATATCTATAAGTCAAATCATGTTCTCAAGCTTGCCAATGAGATACCATATAATAGCACATAGCAGGTTTTATATCAGAAAAATAAAACAAGTCCCAGGACCCTCCGCAGCTGTGCAGGTACCAGGTATAAACCCGGCGCAGCTGCGTCGGTGTCCGGCCAAGCCAGTGACTGCTTCCTGATCGGCAGCTTAATGAACCCAACTCAGAATTTCTTCAACAATTTGAATTTAAACATGCTACGTAATAGTTCTAACACGTTTATGAGCTATCATAACAACTAATAACATTCTTTAATTAACTTAACATCCAATTCATTGTTAATCAAAGAATCAAGAATATAGAAAATTTACAGAGAATGAATGTATATGTTATACCTCTGCAAAACACTTGAGCTGCTAAAGCAATTTCTTAATCTCCTTCACACTAACAGTATACTTACTCTCTATAAATTTCTTACCAATAAAATTCTCAGCAAGTGTAATATAGAAGGAGAAGAGCTAATTTATATGCAAACCAATACTCTCAGTTCATAGCTTAGCTTTCCAAATCAAAACTAACGAAAATAGCAAGAATCTAATGGTTAACAAATAGTTGGTGAGGGAGTTGGTGGATTCATCATTATCACCACTCCCCATATGATCAATTGCTAGAAATTGCTGAAAATTGATGAGGAACTAGAGTAAGCTAGCTTCTCACGTGAAGGGGACTCTCATTTAGGGACAAGACCAAGGAACTCAACAACTTGCAAAGTGTAATATAACACTTGAGTTATACATCCATACACATAATATATACACTTTGGTTATATAATATATGTACACATAGTATATTTTTAAGTAACAATGTCCCTTCTAAATACAACGTAACAAATAAGGGGTACATCCATATAATGCATGTACATTTTTCTTAATACCAATTACATATATCAATTGGGTATCATTTTTATTCATTATCACAATGGTTATTATTTCTATTATAATAACTATTTAAATTATTATCAATTATCAATTGTTATTGATATTACTATAATAATAGGGTATACAACAAGGTCTGCCCATACACATCATGTTACATAAACACTTAGTATTATGTAACTCACATAATGAAATCAATTTCTATATAGTTTATATATAATACAGTCACGTCGCACTTTTCACTTCGTATAACATATAGTTAACTATCATACGTTATACTTTTAATATCGCATGGTTGCACATAGAAATTAATAAATTACTTATTTTATCAATTAATTAATAATAATATTAATTAATTCCTTCCTCGTAAATCAATTATTAATCTCTATAACAATTGATTAATAAATCTTATAATTCATTTATTCATTAATCAACATATTATCAAATAATTACTTGATAATAGTATATTGCCCATAACAATTATAAGACAATATATCTCATTCTTCATCAATACAATTCCGATTATATTTATAATCAATTTCTTTATTATTATACTATCACTAGCCATAATAATAAATCCACATAATAATAATTAACAATTAATATAGACTAATTGTTTAATTAATAATTCACCATCCTTGAATTAAATAATTCATCATCGAATCTATTATCGTGCCACACAAGGCATATCTCACAAGCTCAATCTTAAGCTTATTATTACTACCACCACACTTAATATAATGTTTGTGTGACACATGCATTTTAATGTCAAGCTACCTTAATTAATTATAAGTATAACCTTTACGCATATAATAATTAATATATACTCTATTAATTATTCAAATAATAATATTCATGATCAAATAATAACTTAAGTTATTTGATATATTAAAATAACTTAGTTTCCTTTCATTAATTAAACTCCCTTGAAAATACATTTAAAATTATGTATTTAGCCATATCATAAAATATTATGTTTTCTCCAAATAAGCACATTCATTATTAGAAATACTTTATTTATTGACTCAAGATATTATAATATCAAATAATTACATGTACTACACATGTACATATATATATAGAGAAATAGATAGTAAGTTTATTTTCTATTAAAATAAATTATTTCCATCAATTTATTTACATATAGCAAATACGTTTTAATATATTTACTATAGTAACCAATCGCACCTCATACAAAATATATAAGGTAATATTATTATTCAAAAATAACATTTCCTCCTTTTATTAAAATAATTCAATATTAAAAATTATTTTAATACCCTTAATTATAAATATATAATAATTAGTTTTCTTTCTTTTTTATAAATTGTTCCCAAAATAATTTCTTCAAATATTCATTTAAAGATATAATGATTTCTATTTCTCTTAATAACGTATATATTTTTATTAACGCTATTCGCACGTCAAACTTTCGCACATATTACCACTCTAAGTAATATATATAAAAG